>VZSC01011578.1:458246-472090 GCA_013398225.1 Steatornis caripensis | reverse complement strand
GGGGGGGGGGGGGCGGGGCTTGGTTAAAAGGTAATTTCATAGTCCTTGTTGATAATACTCATCTGTTTAATATGCAGATAGTTGAGGAAAAGACTTTGGGTTTTTTGTTTTCTCCTCTCTCTCTTGAGTCTTTCCATTGCGCATTTGTTAAGAGACCGAGTTCACCTGACAATGAAATCATGGCAGCTTCTAATGAACTGTGGTGTTTACATACTTTTGTAAGTATCAGTGTTTCAGAAGTAGTTACAATATTGCAAGAGAAGAAGACCGATGGACTGGGAAAGAACCTGTGCTGTTAGGAACTGCACCTTTCCATCAGCTGTTTGCATGCATTCATGGCACATTAAGGGAATTTGTAGACTGAGTTTAGTTATTGCAAAACCTTTTTTATAGTTCTTGTGTATAGGAAGAGGGGTAAAGCAAATCACTTTTTAATTAAGTTGTCTTTTCTCTGACTTATTTTCCTAAAGTGCTTTTTGAGCATTAGACTTAGAGTAATATATCATTAATAAACAATTAATTAAATAATATAATTAATGAACAAAATAATAATTGTAAACAGAGTGAGTAAAACTACTTTAATTTTCAATAAGATTTCAGTTGCAAGGCTTGAGGCATATGATATTAACTGGCCATGACTTAATGAAAAGTGAGAAAAATAGCACCTTTTCTAATGTGAAAACGAAACAGTAATAATGTTTTAAAAACAGAAATAAACTCTTGAAGTGTGTGTTCATTTGGTGAAAGAGGTCATATAGACCTCTTATTTTAAAATAATCAATTCATAGATGTGATTAAGTGTATCGATTTGTGAAATACTCTATTAAATAAAAACCTCTGGTATCATGCATCACTATTTAAATCTGCTTGATGTGAGATTTCCCAGTTAAGTAGTGCTCTACATATTTTTGGTGTTTGTGAAAATATTTGTGAAAATACACTTAATTTTTTTTGTTATTTAAATATAAATAAACGGTTTAGTGGGTTTTCCTTGCTACCTCAGCTTAATAATTGATGCAAGTCTCTGCAAGAAATTAGGATTTTTTTTTTTAAATGAAGTTTAAAAATTTAGCTGCAATTTGTATGCAGCTAACTGGAGTTATTTCAGGTTTACATACATAATTGGAGAAGAGTTTTGGCTTAGCTTCATTGATCTATTCATACAGTGCTTAAAAGTCAAGGAAATATTTATGCTTGGCATCCAGGATGCTAAATATTATTATTTATTTCATATATGATTGTTTACTATTCTATTTACTTTTTTCTAATAAAGACTCTGATAATGGAGATGTTAATTATGATTATGATCATGAGCTGTCTTTGGAAATGAAGCGCCAAAAGATTCAGAGAGAACTCATGAAGTTGGAACAGGAAAACATGGAGAAACGAGAGGAAATAGTCATTAAGAAAGAGGTTTGTATTAAGTAAATGTGAAATTAAAAAAATAAGTCATCAGCCACTTCATGTGTTTCTAATGGTTTTCTGGAAGACTTGAGTAGTTGTTGGTTAAGTAGGGTTTGCTACAATTTCTATTCTATAAACAGTTAATTCAAGTTTATTGAAAGTTACTACTTTAGTTGGTATAAAATATCAGTGGATTTCCTTACATGTGTAAACTCATCTTTTGTATTGATACGTCTCTGTTAGTAGAATTTAGTGCATTTCAATGATAGAAAACTAATAAGACCTTTAACAGAGGAGACGCAGAAGAAATCAAGACACAATGTTTGCCAAGCTCCTCTTCCAACGTGTCTTGTAGTAACAAAGTAGAGTGACAGAGGCAAAGCTGTAAGTGTTAGAAACCCTAAAACTTTGAGGAAGCTTTGGGGAAAAAAAAAAACCAACTTGAAAGGAGGTCTTTCTTTTTCAAACAAACCTGAGTGCTAACTGGGAACTTACTGATTTTAAACTTTAGTTACAGTTTTTGTAATGTGTTACAGAGTGCAGCATCTTCGCTTCCCCTAGCCTTTTCCTCTGATATTGCTTCTATGGTGTTCTTTGAAACTGATGTGGTTAGTTTATTTGAGGTAGATGTGTGTGTGATTAAGATCTCAGATGTAGACTATTAACTATATTTACGTATTTGACACATATATCAGCATACAGATAAGCTTTTGAGCATCAGTATCTTACCAATCAATACATTCTTTTCGTCAAGATTTCTCCAGAGGTGGTTAGATCTAAATTATCACCATCACCAAGAAAGTCTAGCAAATCTCCAAAACGAAGATCCAGTCCCAAGTCATCATCTTCAGCTAGTAAGAAAGAGAAGAAAGCATCTACTGTATCTTCCCCACTTTTGGATCAGCAGAGGTCAGTATGTAGACGCATCTTGTGAGAAAGTGAGAACAGAGAACCACACTGATTGTTATTACTGAGGTTTTCATAATTAACACGGTTTTTTGTTTTCCTTGCTTTCAGGACTTTTGTTTATGTAACTTTAGGGGAAGGTCTCTAAATTGTGCACTGTGAATAATCTTCTGCAGAAAATTGTTGTATGCATGTAGTTGTCAGTTGATTAATTTCATGGTTTAGAAGCAGTTCTTTTCTATTTTAATGTCAGAGTCTCTGGGAGGTGATGAGGAAATACAAACCATAAAAAAAGTGGGAAGCAGTTTTATTTGAGGTGCTGCAGCCTGTAAAGTAGCTCCTCTAAACTGAAGTGAAATGTTTAAAATTCGACAAACTGCACATTCTGTTGGTATTGCATATTGCTATTCAGAAAATAATGTTTGACTTTCAAGGCAGGGAATTTCTCAGAATTCAGGAGTGGAAAAGAAGTAGGGGATGTGAGGGGGAGGGGAAACAGTAAGGACAAGGTATTTGAAAATCACAGGAATTTCAAACTGGGCATCTTGCCGCAAAAAGTCAGTCTCCAAAACCTGTTTCTAAGTCCTTGCTGGCCTCAGGACCTTTCGAATCACTGTTTGCAGCTTTTTAGATAAGAAAGAAATTACTGCAACAGCGTAAGCAGACACATCTGTATTTGCTAAGCAAAAATCCCCTTTAAAATAGGGACAAAACAATGTTGTTTCTGCTACAAGAAGGTACAGCAGGGGCTAGTATGCTAGTGACATTCAGTGTGCAGTAATATCTAGTTTATAGGGTTTATGTCAGTGGTAGTTTATATGGAAAAATATATACTGTTTCATATAGTGAGGTGTGTTTTCAAAAATATTTGGATGCTTTGTCCTGCATTAGGTAGTTAACATTAAATCAAAGACATGAGTTGTTCAAGTCATTTTGTGTATATGATTGGGAGTCTAAACAAACAAGATCCTCTATAGATTTATGGTCCTCTGATGTGTGTAGTTCTCAAGCAATGGCATTTTAGCTTGGAAAACTGGTTCTGTCTGAACAGGAGCAATTCCTATTTTTGATACTTGCTTCAGAAATAAAGGTGTTAAATGGAAGAGCTCAATGTGAATTTTTACCATCTGCATTCATCCTTCAGTCAAGTACAGTTATTGAGCGCTGCTTGGTAGTGGAGTGGTGAATCCTATCCTAAAAGCTTCAAGGCCCTTTAGGTTGTAACTTTCCTGCCAGCATCTGAGAAATCGTTATTTGAAATAGTTGACAGTCCTTCATTTTTTTTTTTCCCCTTCTGCTAATTTATCTCTAGAAGTTCTAAAAGTAACCAGGGTAAAAAGAAAGGTCCTCGTACCCCTAGTCCTCCGCCTCCTTTACAAGAGGAAACTCCCCTGGGGAAAAAACACAAAGAAAAACATAAAGCAAAAGAACGTTCAGAAGAAAAGGCAAGGGAGGTGAAAGAGAGAGGACGTGACTTTGAAAGGCACAAGGAGAAAAAAGAGAAGCAGAGGTAAGTTATGTTGCATTATTAGCTTTTAACATTAATGTAACCTTGCTTTTAAAGTAATCTTTTATAGAACACTGAATAATAATGGATTTATACCTGCTTTGCCAACAACCTTTCCAGTACTCATTAAATGTTTTAAGTGTGTTACGTAGATGGATTGATAGACTATTACAGATTGGTAGGTTTTAATTATATAACTTACAAGTTTGTAAAATGCCCTTTTGAAAGATTCATTACTTTTCAGAAAGTTGGACCTTCACCAGTGGAGCAATTCATTTGCCAAAATCTTTGTCAAAGTCGTTCACTTGTTTTCTTGCCTGCCTCTCTGAAATCTTAGAGGACTAATATCTTTCTAAATTGATGGTGGCATGTTTAAACTCTCCCTAATCTTCAGTAGATAAAAAGAATTTCTGAAGTAGTTGATGAATACTGTGATTTTAGAATTACTTCACTTTTGCACATATATATATACACGTATCTTTCTCAAATGGTGGAGTAGTGTGACTATCTCCACTATTTTCCAAAACGTACGTGTCCATTTAAGTTGAAAAGTATGTCTGTACTTTTGAGTCCTGTGTTC
Source organism: Steatornis caripensis (assembly GCA_013398225.1). NCBI lineage: Eukaryota > Metazoa > Chordata > Aves > Caprimulgiformes > Steatornithidae > Steatornis > Steatornis caripensis. The sequence goes on along the minus strand of VZSC01011578.1, from coordinate 467,693 downwards.
CCCTGATGAAAACAGCATACAGTTTTGTAAGCATTTACTTTGTAACTGACATATCAAAGACTAAGGAGTGGAAGACCAGTGAATTGTGTATTTTTAATGGATTAAATAAATTACACCATTACACACGTATTATTTCCATCATGCTTGCATGCTCTATTACTGGAAGAAGGGAGTAAGCAGTAGAAAAGAACATTCTAGGTAATGGTGAAAGGATCAAGAGGGTACTTGGCTTATCGTTGTCTTAGAATCGTTATTGCTGTGGTGACTACAGCCTTCTATTTCAGTGTTGGATTTTTGTCTTTTTTTCCTAAATAATAAAAATTAAGAAATAGTGTCAGATCTTCATGGTATGCAGTAAGTTAAATAGTTGAAGGTTCTGACAGATCTTTCATTCGTTTGCAACTGTGATTAGCGTTTGAGAATGTCTTGTCTGTGAGCTTGAAGCTTCTAAATAAAGTTCTAACATTACAGAAATTTTTAAATAGGGTAGCAAGGTAATTGTCCTTTGATAGGAATTTTTTCACCGCAACGTGAAGCATTAGGTAAAATTACAAGAATACATTTTTGGTTTTACCATATTTCAGTTTTGTATTTTACAGTCCAGTGATTAGCAGGAAATTCAGTGCGTATCTTGCATTTTTGAGTTTTGCTAGCTTCAGATGATTTCATATGTGAAATTATAGATGTAACAAATGATTCTATAAGATAGTTCTTGATCTTGTAAGCACAAGTTCTGTCTTGGAGTTGTTTGTAATTTCTTAGAAATGTACTAATGCCATATGACACCTGTTAAACAAGCTGTTGTGTATGTTTTCCAGGGATGCCTCTGAAACCTCCCATAGACAGAAGCGTTCTCCTAGTCCTGCAGATCATTCTGGCAGTAATTCTTCCCCTTCCAGGGAGTATTCACCACCTGCTGCAAGGCGGAGACAAATCTCCCGAGCTCCAGCCAAGTCAACCACTCACAAACATAACTTTTCACCCTCTCGCAGGTAGGAGGCCAATTGCATGGATTTTATTTCTATGAATAGTTCCAATTTAGAAACTTCCTCTGTTGGTTTGACTCTTTGTTCATATGTCTCTGTTCTGGGGGTGTGTATGCCTCAAACACTTGCACTTTTTTGCCAAGTTATATTAAGAGTACCTGTCATGTCAAGAACACAAGTCATGGTGCAGGCTTCTATTTATCAGTTCCTCTCAAATGCTTTGGCTTCAGGTGGAATTTCAGAAGTCCAATATGAGACATAGTCAGTCTGTGATCCTTTGGGAACTTTTTGTTTCTGTTCCTCACTTTACCTGTTATTAAAAAGTACAAAATGTGAGAAATCTTCTATTTTGGAGGTGGGGAAGGAGCGGAGTTTCTCCATTCTAAAATGGGTAAGATGATACACAGATCCTGTCTCTACACACCTTTCCTGAAAAGCAAGCACAGCTGGCTAAATGGCGCAATACAAGCACAATTTCTGAGAAACTTGAGGAAAGATATCATCCTGCTAGTTCTAGGGATCTTAGAAGAGGATCTTATACCACCCATTAAAAAACGAGGATGCTTCTTATTTTGGTCTGAAGGAGTCTGTAAGCTTAGGTTTAGAATGGCAGTGCTAAATCCTACTGCAGTCCTATGTTTGTACAATGGAGAGGCAGACATACTTATTTTTTGCACTTCTGTTGAAGGGTTGGGGGGAAGACGCCAGATATCATATATATCTGCATGCTGATAAAACAAGCAAAATCCATCCATTCAGCAATCCTGAGAGTTGTAGGCAAGCTCATTTGCTGCTGTGGTGACTCAGTTCAGCTGGAACAGTGTTGTATTGTATTTGTATTAAGCTAGATGTCACTGGACATTTTCTCTAAATTGGGTTTTTTGTAGGGAAGGGAGTAGAGCAGCCCATTTGCCTTGCAGCTGGCAGTAGTAAGAAACTGAAAAATACCTTTGCAATATCCTTTTCCCAATTTTTTCTAACCTACTCCAGTTATTTTGCTTGTCACTACCTGCTCGGGGGTTCTATGCAGGCTTATCAAATGTTGTGCAAGGAAATATTAAGCAGGGAAAACAAATGTCCGCCTTCTAGAAGCAGGGAAGGCTATTTGAAATGTTTTGTCTCCAAACCATTGATAGCCTTCCCTGCAAGCCAATTTTGGTAATGTTGTGTTTCATAATAATGTTTTAATGGTGAAAAGTAAATGTAGTCTTAGTTTAAAGACAGTATGTTAGATTCTGTCAGTCATTTCTGACCCTGTCTGAATTTTACTCTGAGTGCTTTGAAAATTGTACTACTAATTCCAGGCCATCTGTTTCATTTGTACAAATTGTCATCTTGGAGGCATGTAGGCTGCTTGTTTCCTCAGGAATAGTCATTGGTCAGGCCTTCCCTCTTGTGATGGAAGGTTGCAGCCAGCATGCGTGCGTATCTATGGAGGCAGAGAAGCTGAGTTGCTTCTTTCCTGCCATACCTGAGCAATATTTACCGGTAGCATGCACAATGAGATCTTAAGGCTTTCTAATCTTCTGAACAAAAGCAGCTATGCATAAGCACCCTGGAGGCCAGACCAGGCATCCCTAAGCCACATCAGGAGCACATCAGCTGGATTCCATGCACTTTTAGGTCTTCAGACAAGGAGATATGGAATCTGAGTCTATTGTTGAGGTGTCCAAATATTCTCTGACGTTGACCATCGTAAACACATCTCAGTGGGATAGTCTCTAGGCATGACAATATCTGAGCGTACAAGCTTACAGACACAGTATGAATTAAATAAAAACGAAAAAAACCCAGATGCAGCCTGTTCTTCAGAGTGTCCTAGTTAAGCGTATTCCGAAGGCTGTTTTTATTTATTTTTCTGTCTTACCCCTTTCTGCCACTTTTCTGGGTATATTTTCTGGTACAGATGAAGTGGCTAATTCAAGTGTTGCTTCAGCCTTTCCTGCAAAAATTTTGTTTGACTTCTCTCAATTGACAAGTCCGAAGTGCCTCAAGATTCAAGTCAAGATGCTTCCTTTAGTGAATATATCTGGTTCTGTAATGGCATCTGATTGTAAAACCACTATCTCTGTGAGATTGGTCCTATGGTAATCAGCATATTACTCCATGGGGTTCTGAAGGCAGTTTTCTTGAGTCTCTGACATTGACTAGAAGGAAGGATGAAATGCTGATATTAGTATAAGATTTCCACCATGTTGTCTTCTACTCAAAAAGGACTTCGTTACAGATTTCAGTTCCTACCTCAGGTTGCCAGTGATTTCATTTCACGTTCCATTCCCAAAGCTTTGCTGCTTGGAAGCTGAATCGTTGCTCTGTGTTCCTGACATGAGGAGAATCTTTTTAGCTGCGGAGCCTGGGTCTTTAAAAAGCCTTAGCCAGGAGATCTACTGCTGAATAGCATTGGCTGGGCGACTGTCCATTTGGCTCTTGGATAGTGTCGTGACAGGCTGTAAGCCTGCTAACCTGAATTATTCTAGAACTCATTCTCTTCAGAGCCAAACTGAAATCAACTATCTCCCTGAAAAGAGTTTCTTGAGACGTTTGCCAGATACTCAGCAAAAGCTGTGTTACATGTATGTCTTCACCAACTGCTGGACTATTGCAGAACATTGCAGGGAGGTAGTACTGCCTTTGGTAAAGTAGTCTCTCAGTTTCAGGTCACTCACAAATGAGACCTTCATCTGTGTGATCTGGATGTTTATTTGAAGTCACCAACACTGTATATGGACATTCAAAAGCGGGAACTAAATTACTTAAAATTAAGAGGGATTTTTGAAGATGTATTGTCCATGTGTGGTTTTTCTGACTCCTCTTCTCTTTGGAGTAGGAAGGTTTGGAATTTTGTAAAGTGGAAGGGGGTTGGGAGTTAAGGGCAATGCATATTTCATGAGAAAATATACTTGCAAATTGCTTTGATGCTGATAAGGGAAAAAACCCACTACTGAGCTCAAAGCCTTAAAGTGTGTGTTTGTCCATGTTAGACTGTGCGTGGGATAATGTATTATGAGGAAAATGTGTTTACTGCTGTGTAACCGATCTTTAGTTAAGTGATGGGATTTCGAAGATGGGAGACACTTTGTATACTTTTTCTTACTCTGTTAAGATATGAATTTTCCCTATTTGTGTAAACATTTGTGTTTGCTAAAATTTTAAGTAGGTATGCATATGGGTTTTCAGGATCCAAGCCTAAATTGTTTAAAGACCAATGCTTGTAACAAAAGAAAAAGTTAAAAGTGCACAAGGAGACACTTGCTTCATGAAAAATTGAATGCTGCTGGAAACAACAGAAGAAAAATTTTCATTAGGTAACACTGTGTAGAAGTTACCTGCCTAATTTTACCATGAACTCCAAAAAAACATGTTACATTGAAGAAAACAATTTTTCTTGGTTTGAGGATGGGGGAGAAGATGTTTTTTTATGTCTCCTCCCTCCCTTCCCCCAGGAAAGCATTCTGGTAGCTGTAATATAATTTTGATAGGACAACTTGTTCTTGGATATTAAATAAGCTATAACCATTTAAAGATAAGCATAATTTGGAGGGAAGACTAGTTTGATGTTTCCTAGAAACAGCACTTTATTTTCAGCAGACAGAGAGTAGGGAATGTAGAAATTTATTTCAATCAATCTTTTTAGTAGGAGGTAAGATTGAAAGGTAAGAACCTTTCAAAACAAGTTACTACCTGTGTGCCTATTCTAACTCTTCCTTGCAGGTCTGCTTCCCCATCAGGTCAGCATCATTCTCCCATATCTTCCAGACATCACTCCTCTTCATCACAGTCAGGCTCCTCTGTTCAAAGACATTCTCCTTCCCCACACCGCAAAAGAACTCCTTCTCCATCCTATCAAAGGACAGCTTCCCCGCCTGCAAGGCGATCATCTTCTCCGTATCCTCCACACTCTTCCTCTTCTCCTCAGAGGAAGCGAAGCCCTTCAAGACACCGATCTCCTGGAAGAGAAAAGGGAAGACATGATCGTGATCGGACTTCACAGTCTCATGATAGGCGCCATGAAAGACGGGATGGTATGAATAAAAAATAGCAGTTGAGAATAATTTTTATTTGCAAATTGCATTTTGAAACTGAATTTTCAAATTGTAGCATTGTCTGCACCTATCCCGGTGGCTAGACGGGTGAAGAAAATATCAGATTGGCTACGTTATCATTCCTGTGCTGGTGGTGCTGTTTTCAGGGATTGTGGAGTGGAGTATTCCTGAAAGGACTGCTTATGTAGGCTCGGCTGTTTGTAAAGTTCCTGTAGGCATCTGTCGAGGTGTTTCTTGTGTAATGTGATGGTGATGTGAGTAGGTAAGCGATCTTCTCTTGGTATCAGGCATATACTAGTGGATCAGCTGAGCGATGGCAGGATACTTGTAACTATTACTTTTTTCTGTGAGGTGCCCAAATGCTAATCCAGTCCTCACTGATTGCACTGTCTATGCTGTTTCTCTCAAGGGACAGATTACAAAGAGTGCATACGTCAGCTTTTTTTAGACTGGCTGTAAACTTACCTTCCTGTAGCAGTAACATAAATACATACTTTAGGAAAATTTAAAAAAAAAATACTTTAGCAGGCATTGAGGTCTTACAAGCAAGTGGTCTAAATAGAGCACAAATTTCCTGAAAATTTGTGTCTGGAGAAAGAAAGAAATCTATGATTGGAGGAGAAATCCTTCTATTGAATTAGCGAAGTGTGCTTGCTCTCTAATATATTTGAAATTTATTTTTATTATACTTACTGTCTTTTGAACAAGTAAATATTTGTAACATACAGATTCAAATTCAGAAAAAGATCTTTAAAGCTTACTGAATGGATAGGTAGATACCAAACATTATCTTCTCCTATTTACATATTAATTTTGCTTTTCTGGGTGTATGTCAGAAGTATCCTTTAACTGTATTATTTTACTGTTATTAGTGTGCTAAATTTTTGCTTTCTCTGATTAAGTTAGATATCTAACATTCTTTTAACATTTTGCAGAAACTAGAGGGAAAAGGGAAAAAGAAAGAGAAACAAGAGATGATCGAGATTATGACCAGGAGCAGAGTACCTCCAGGGATCATAGAGATGACAGAGAGTCTCGCGATGGAAGAGATCGGAGGGAGGCAAGAGACAACAGAGATCGGAGGGAGCTAAGGGAATCCAGAGACACTCGAGACTCCAGAGATACGAGGGATTATAGCAGAGATACCAAAGATAGTCGTGATCAGAGAGACTCGCGCTCCACACGAGATTCCCATGACTACAGAGACAGAGAGAGTCGTGATGCCCATAAAAAGGATGACCAGTATCAGGAGGACTCGCGCAGCTATGGAAGATCCCATGGCAGAGAGGAGAGCTCTCGTGCTGAAACAAGGAATGACTCCAGAAGTGACTCCAGAAATGAGAGCAGAAGTGATAGAACTGGCAGAAGTCGAGGCAGAGGTCCAGAATTATCTGACAAAGGTATTGCGTGATTTTAAAAAATAATGTGCCTCTGTCATTGGATATTAAATATTGACATCCATACTGTCGTGTTTGATATTTGATGTGAAAGTGCCGAGAAATAGTTCATGCTTTTAAAGCTGTGTTCAGTTCTATTGTCGTTAAACTTTGCTTACGTTTATAGTGCTTCTGTGTTCTCTGTTGACTAAAGTGGCATTACAGTGGTATTCTGCCATGCCATTTTAAAACAAACTCTAACCATTACACCACTCTGTTTAATGTTTCTGTAACCCTAGGTTTTCCTATGGGCTAGAAACACAAGTAAGAGGCTAACATGTAATGGAAGATTTCTAGGGGGCTGTGTGTCTCCAAGTACCAGGCAGCAGGTTTTTTTGTGTTCCGTCAAAAGCAACTGCATGTCTTAGGTACCTGAAAATCATCTTTCACGCACACCCACATCCCCCTTACACCCCACTCCTTCTTGATTGACTAAAAAAAAAAAAGTGGGATTTTAACCTTTGGCAGTATTTTTGAAAGTATGATGTACTGTGTAGAACAGCATCACTTACCGCCTTTTGATCATCCGTAGTAAATATATTTTGTCCATCTCGAGCTTATTGTGACATTTTCATTAGAGAAGTGCCATACAATTTCTACAGGACAAACGATCTCTACTTTCTCTGCTTATTCCGGCTGCACTGTCTATAAGCTTACAACCTACTCAGAACAAATGTGAACTGGCCTTTGAACTGTTACATTTCTAGTCAGGAGACCTCATGCTATGACCAGGAGATGGTGATTTAGAAAGTCTTGAGTTGCAGTTTGAAAATAATAACTTTACAGTTAAAACATGTAAAATTTGAGTTGTTGGTTAAGTAGGGATTGCTACAATTTCTATTTCCACAAACAGTTAATTCAAGTTTATTGAAAGTTACTACTTTCGTTGGTATAAAATATCAGTGGATTTCCTTACATGTGTGAACTCATCTTTTATACTGATGCATCTCTATTAGGAAGTCGGGGGACTCGAGGATCCCAGGTTGATGGTCACAGCAGTAGTGGAAACTACCACGACAGCTGGGAATCAAGGAGTAGCTACCCTGATCGGGATCGTTATGATAGTCGAGAACAAGCAAGGGATTCCTCCTTTGAAAGAAGACATGGTGAACGGGACAGGCGTGACAATAGAGAAAGAGGTATTTTAATGTATATTTTTACACAAAGATATGTAGTCAAATGTATATGGATGAATGTGCGTGTTTGTCTCTCCCTCCTTTTTTTCCCCGCCCTGTTCCTCCTCTACACCACTAACTCATAAATAACTCACTTGACACCGTGCACTGACTCTAGTCCTATCCTTGATGTAAGTTAACTTATGTAGTAAGATCTTTCATTGGCAGTGTACGTGTGAATGCTGTGGCCTTTCTCTCCTCGTGTGGCTAGATTTTGGCACCTTCTGGTTTTGTTCATCCAAGAAGTCTTTAAACAAACTAAGCTTCAAGAGATTTCATTGTACAACTTCAGCGTAAAATATTTTTTCCTCCTCTACGTCATGTACATAAACATGTAAGCTTAGAGTCATGATTGCGTTTCATTGCTGGTTCTGTTTGTCAGTATAGAAACATTGTACTTTTGCACTGTAAATTGCTTGAGTGTGTTTTGGGGAAGGCCTGACTACTACACTGACTTAATTACAGACTACTTACTGGTAAAGTAGGTGACAGTTTAAATGTATGATTAATTCAAAAATTTATTGCCTGAGAAATTTGATATTGATGAATGCTTTGCTGTGGTCAATAAATGGCTAGTAAGTGTTGGTACAGATAACAGTGATCATGGAAAGAGTATGCAAGACTGCTCTCTTACACATAGTATGCAATATGTCACACTTCCGCACCTGAAAGAGTGCTGTGTGTCTCTAGGGAACTTAGTACTAACTTTCACTCTGGAGAATATTAGTGTTGCTCACCAGTGAAGAGAACAGGAGGAGTCAGGCAAATGAAAATAGCATGGAAATGAAGGGAGGAGCTGTGAAGAATAAATATAAAATTACAGTGGGGTTTTTTTCTATCCTGAGTTTTGATCTGGAAGTGACAGATACGATCTAACTTATTGTTTAACTTCAATGTTTCAAGGGAATGTTTTGTATGCTACTTTGAGAGATGGTTTTTGGCCTATTAAAATCTATTTGTTGTTGCTTGTTCTTGTTGAAAGTTTCTGCTTTAGATTCTGTCTTGTCTTCAAGGCAGGATTTCGACAAACCTAATCTCCAGGCTTCCTTTTTTTGTCAGCTGAAAATCCAAGAGTCTGAATGTGTCCTGGGGGTTGGTTTTGGCAGACTAGCTTTCGTCTCTTCAACTTTCCACCCTCAAAAAATCCTAGATATATTGTAATGTAATTTGTGCTCTTCACATCATACCAAGTTCTTAATTTATTAATTTTTTTATTTAAAAAAAAAAAACAGAAAAAAACATGTAGAAGTGAAAACATGTCATCACAACAACATAAATTTCTAGAAGTTACTTTCATAGAATCATAGAATGGTAGGGGTTGGAAGGGACCTCTAGAGATCATCTAGTCCAACCCCCCTGCTAAAGCAGGTTAGGCTAGAGCACGTTGCACAGGAATGCGTCCAGGCGGGTTTTGAATATCTCCGGAGAAGCAGACTCTACAACCTCTCTGGGCAGCCTGTTCCAGTGCTCTGTCACCCTCACAGTAAAGAAGTTCCTCCTCATGTTCAGGTGGAACTTCCTGTGTTCCAGTTTGTGCCCATTGTGCCTTGTCCTGTCGCTGGGCACCACTGAGAAGAGTCTGACCCCGTCCTCTTGACATCCACCCTTTAGGTATTTGTGAGCATTGATCAGATCTCCTCTCAGCCTTCTCTTTTCCAGGCTGAACAGACCCAGCTCTCTCAGCCTTTCCTCATACGAGAGATGCTCCACTCCCCTAATCAACTTTGTGGTCCTCCACTGGACTCTCTTCAGTAGTTCCCTGTCTCTCTTGTACTGGGGAGCCCAGAACTGCACACAGTACTCCAGA
>VZSC01011578.1:355241-448349 GCA_013398225.1 Steatornis caripensis | reverse complement strand
ATTGTCTAACAAAAATGTGTGAGGATGTAAGTAGTAAATTATTGTAATGTCTTGAACTTCAATGTGTTTGCTCTAGGAGTGAGCTTAAATAATGCCCAAGATGCTATATACTTTCTCCAAAGCACTGCCAGGTGGTTTGAGTATTTTAATTTATTCTCTGCTAGTGTATCTTTTACTTCTTTTTCCATCCTGATTTTTAGGTCAGTTGAGGTGATTTATTTTTTTTCTTCCCCCTCTACCTTTTACAAAGGCAAGCCAAAAAAAAATTGGGGGAAACTTAAAATGGAGGCAGTTTCCCTTCTGGATGAGGGAGCTGGAAGATACTAGAGTGGTTATCCACAGGGGAGGACCTCTGTAAATTCTGTCTAGTTTGTACGGCACAACTCATTGCAAGTACTGTGGCAGAGAACCCTAAGAAAGCCTGAGTTTTGAGCAATGGGGTTTCTTAAAGCTTGAATCAAATCTTTTGAGTCTTGGAGGGGAGAGAATACCTTCAGATGTTCCTTTCGTGAACTGCCAAGTGCAATGTTTGAGTGTCTTGTGTTCACAGATTTTAAGGAACATGTTTACATGTACAGCAGAAGTATTTGTATATGCACGTAGTATGTGGATGGATAGGAGTGTAACAACAACTAAAGAAGCTTGGCATGGCTTTCAAAAGGAGTTTTGTTACTTCTTTCTTTTGTAGAGCCTTTGGACTGAATCCTGAGTTTGGATTCATGTGCAAAAGCATCTGAAAGATTTTGTGGCGCTAACTTACATTTGTGTTACTAACAACATATCGGATATCAGATAATCAACCTATGTTTCTTCTGAATATGGCCTTCTGTGTGCGGTTTGACTAATACTGCACCAAAATAAATGACCGAGATACGTAAAATTGAAACTGCTGCATTGTGTATGGGAGAAATAACTTCTCTGTTTCCTTTAGTTAATACCTGTTTTCATGTTGAATATGCTTGTCCCCAAAAGCTAACAGTTTAGTTTGCTGAACCTCTTTGTTTTCGGGCAGCTTAAAGCACGTTTAGAAAACAAGAATGATGGCTTTAAGGCTACAGTATATATCTGTCTCTGTAGGAGGAGAAGATGAAGCAAAGATTGATGATGTACAGTCACTGGGGTCTGGTGCTGGAGAATACGAGCCAATCAGTGATGATGAACTGGATGAAATTCTGGCAGGGGATGCTGAAAAGCGGGAGGATCAACAGGAGGATGAGAAGATGCCTGGTAAAAGTATAGCAAAACTCCTTTATGTTTATTTGAATATAGAGTTTAGATCAGTTTGCCTATAATGCTGTTGTTGATAGTATTTCTGAATTAGGAATGCATTTTGTATGCTCTCCAGTATTTCTCATTTGTTCTGTAATAGTCAGGTAAGCCTGAGAAGTACAGAGGTAAGTAAAGAGTACTGGGAGCTGTATTATGAAGTAATATTTATCTTGTTTTATAGCTAGAACAGTAAGCTTTTTGTTTTTATAAACATGTTTTCATTTATCCTGTGTGGTTTTATTCATTATTTGGAACTGTTATTTTTATGAACAGATTTTATCAATGCTTGAATGCTTCCCAAATGCGCTGGGAAGCATGGAATCTTCTACTTGTTGTAAGGTCAGTTGGGTCATCTGGGCTGTATGACCAGTGTTCGTATATTCTATGCTAAACATAGTAGACAAACACAGCTGTATGGTAATTCAATAAATAGTATATTTCTCCTTGGAAGAAAATGTCCAGCTTCCAGAGTTTGAAATACTAGCTTTTTAAGCATTTATTTTGGATCTGTCCTGTGTACCATTGTAGTGTGACTTTTGTGAATATGTAAGTAATATGTCCAAATCTGCTGGCTAAGCAGGGTCCGAGCAGCCTTCCACGTAGGGTTTGCAATAAAGATGAAGCAGCATATTAAGGGACGGGGGGTTTTAATCCAAGAGGCTTTATATTTATATGCTCCTTTTTTCCACTAATCTAAGTGAGTTTTGATGTTCTTACCTGAAGTGTCCAAGGATCCAGCTTTGAGAACTGAAGAACAGTCTTCATCTAATGTATATTGCTTTTAGGAGATGGGGATGTACACAGCATGTGAAATTAATCAACCGTGGTAAGGGATGATGATGTGGTAACTCATTCTCTGTTTTTGCAGATCCTGTGGATGTTATAGATGTAGATTGGTCCAGTCTTATGCCAAAGCAGCCAAAAGAACCGCGGGAGCCTGGGGCTGCGCTCTTAAAATTCACACCAGGTGCCGTTATGTTGAGAGTTGGCATTTCCAAGCGATTGGCAGGACCAGAACTTTTCACCAAAATTAAAGACACCTGCCAGAGAGTGTTAGAAAAACCTAAAGGTAATTGTTTCTGCAAGGATTAAACTGTCTTGTACTTAGTGACTAAGTCCTTATGAAATGTGCATTAGTTCATTAGTTTAGGTTTCAAGACCAGAGAAAGTGTATAATGAGTATTGTGTGAAAATTACAGGAATGTAATACAGCTGCATGTCAGCTTAGTGTTTTAATTCCAGAAGTGGTGGTGAGGTCTTGAACAATAGCCTAAACAAAATTTTTCATCCTAGTGGAATATTCTTTTTGTGTGACAATTCGTGCTTTCTTGGCCTGAAGTGCATCAGCAGTTTTTTGGAGAGGTAAATATCTTCTGCAGTGAATTAACAGTAATATTATGAGAAAGAAATAAGATTTCTTATTTTCCTCTGTGTGTCCTCTTATTTTCCTTCTGAGGATCCTCTCCTGAATGCATAGATAGGAATTTGGGTCAGAATGAAGGAGCTCAGTGAAATTTGTATACTATGTCTCTGCTAGAAGTGGGAAATTAAATAATACACAGGCCTGGCATTTGTACAAAGTGTGTGGCATAAGAGATGCATGATAGATGGGGATGGGCATGAACTATACCATTGCTATTTACTACATTTCTGTAGTGTAAGCAGGGCTTTTGTATGAGAAAGAATGCTGCTTGCAACAATTTGCACGGTAGAATTTTTTTTAGGAGTATGAAACATTTGCTTTCTATGAGGTCTCTATGCAAATTATTCCACAATCTAAATGTGAGAAAATTATCACTTATAAATAATAGTATCTCTGGAGCCTCTGTTTTTAGGGAATAGCAGATTTTTCTGATTTTTTATTTTTTTTTTACTCCGTGAATTCTAGTTCTTGATTTGAAATGATACTTTTTAATTCTCTGCAACAGCATTCTTCATGCGGTTGTCTTGTTAACATCACAGTCTTGGATAAGTGGACAGGAAAAAAAATGAACTTACTTGTCCCAGCCATCTTAATCTCCATGAATGTCACTGCTTGCTTGAGCCATTTAGATTGTATAACTATTAATCATGGGCTGTTGCTACTGCTTCTACTTTTTTTAAAGTCAAATTAAATGCAAACATTTTTAATACATCATAGATAGTATAATTTGAGGTGTGTACTTGGCATTAGTAAGTACTGTAAGTATCCCACGGTAATATTTGCAGTTCTTTCTATACAGGATTATCTTTCTTCTAGTTTGAAAAAAAAAAATCTCAGTATTTATGCTTAAGAATTCACATAACCGATGTAATTGATAAAGTATTGAGTCTTCCTCCGTTTGCAAACTATCTGACAGTAGTAAAGGTATGAACTATATCTCTCTCCCTGTAAGCTTTAATTTTGCTGTGTACTTCAACACTTCTTATCAGGGATTCCTTGCAACAGGAACTGCAGTGCAGGATCACTCCACCTGGCTATTTAAAATTATACGCAAAATAACCTCAGCAGTCCTTGCATGCTCCTCTCGAAATAAAGAAAATCCAGAGGAGTGGTGATAGTAGGGGGCTCTCCAGCATGGCCTTTGGGCTGTCTTAAGCGTATTCAGATTCAGCAGAACTTTGCTCTGGAGAGGAGAGAAGATTGAAGTGCCTCAGTTGATGTCCATTTGGTGTGTGCAGTCTCTCAGGCATCAAAGTTGCTACATGTAGAACTGCCGGTAGGCTTTCAAGTGTATGTGTTTCCTCTGTAATCTGCTAGGTGAAGGTATGTTGTATAGTCATTACATAGGCATTACACAGCCACAGCACATATATTCTAAACAAGGACACAAATGTGTTGCCCTGAAAAGTGAATGAGTTTGAGCTAGATATTCACTGTGTTACAGTGAAAATGCAGTGTTTTCACTTTGGACTTCTTCATGGTAGGGTAACTTGTTTTCCAGTTTTATTCCTGAGTGTGATGTTCCCTTCTTTGTTCTTATTTTTGGATGAAAAGTTTCTGGTAATACACTGAAAGGAAACAATAGCTTGCTTCAGGGATTTTTTGTTTCAATGATTTTTTTTTTGTTCATTTTCTTTGGAAACAAAAATCTGTAGTATGTGATGAAATTGAGATTTGTACCTGTCATATATTGATTATATGCAATTGTTTCCTCTAAGGATATGGACATGCTTAGTTGCTAGATGTGCTCAGCATCTGACACATAGGCAGACTTTACAAGCTGTGAGTGTAACTACCTTTAGAATAGAATAGACTAGACTAGACCAGACTATTTCAGTTGGAAGGGACCTACGACGATCACCTAGTCCAACTGTCTGACCAGTTCAGGGCTGTCCAAAAGTTAAAGCTGTTAAAGACAATGCATGTTAAGGGCGTTGTCCAGACCGCTGAAACACTGACAGATGTGGGGCGTTGACCACCTCTTTAGGAAGCCTGGTCCAGTGCCTGACCACCCTGTCGGTAAAGAAATACTTCTTCCTGTCCGGTCTGAGCCTCCCCTGGAGCAGCTTTGAGCCGTTCCCACGCGTCTCATCACTGGATACCAGGGAGAAGAGCTCAGCACCTCCCTCTCCACTTCCCCTCCTCAGGAAGCTGCAGGGAGCAATGAGGTCACCCCTCAGCCTCCTTTTCTCCAAACCAGACAAACGCACAGTCCTCAGCCGCTCCTCACAGGACATGCCTTCCAGCCCTCTCACCAGCTTTGTTGCCCTCCTCTGGATGCATTCAAGGACCTTCACAGCCTTCTTAAATTGTGGGGCCCAGAACTGCACACAGCACTCAAGGTGAGGCCGCACCAACGCTGAATACAGCAGGACAGTCCCCTCTTTTGACCGGCTGGTCACGCTGTGTTTGATGCCCCCTAGGACGGGGTTTGCCCTCTTGGCTGCCAGGGCACACTGCTGACTCCTGCTGAGCCTGCTGTTGACCAGCACCCCCAGACCCCTTTCTGCAGGGCGACTCTCCAGCCACTCCTCTCCCAATTTGTACTTGTGCCCCTCCGTCCCAGGTGCAGAATCATGCATTTTGACTTACTGAATTTCATCCCATTAATTGTAGCCCAATGCTCCGATCTATCTAGTTCCCTCTGCAAGGCCTCCTGTTCCTCAAGTGAGTCAACAGCACCTCCCAGTTTGGTATCATCTGCAAACTTGCTAATGGTGCATTCAACTCCTGCATCCAGATTGTTGATGAATACATTGAACAGGACTGGCTCTAGAATTGAGCCCTGAGGGACACAAGTGGCCCTTTTTGTGTCTCGTCACTTATTTGTGTTGCTGATTGTCAGCAACAGTCAGTGCAGTTCTCTTTAACCTGCCCTTGATTTCATGTAACTTTTTTCATAGAATCATAGAATGGTAGGGGTTGGAAGGGGCCTCTAGAGATCATCTAGTCCAACCCCCCTGCTAAAGCAGGTTAGCCTAGAGCAGGTTGCACAGGAATGCATCCAGGTGGGTTTTGAATATCTCCAGAGAAGGAGACTCCACAACCTCTCTGGGCAGCCTGTTCCAGTGCTCTGTCACCCTCACAGTAAAGAAGTTCCTCCTCATGTTCAGGTGGAACTTCCTGTGTTCCAGTTTGTGCCCATTGCCCCTTGTCCTGTCGCTGGGCACCACTGAGAAGAGTGGTTTTGTTTTCACCTTGTTTGAAAACTAGTCGTCATCAGCTTCATCACAAATTCACTGAGTGGTTTAAAAATGCATTCTCATGTGCGTACGTTTTGTGAAACTGCTGTAGCAGTCTTTGCTTTTTTTTAGCTGCTAAATTTTTCCCCAGGTTTGCTGATGTCTCTAGTTAGGTGTTAGACTCTACTAAACACCAAATATTTAACTATATAGAGGTGGCTGGATTGGACCTGGCTCCATACCTTACCATTTTTTACCAATTGTATCATAATCTTCCTGTTTATTGTAAAAGGGTTATAAATCAATGAGCTGCGTTCCAGCCATGCGCACTCCTTGTCTTTGTCTACTTTTCGTAGAAAAAAGATGTCACAGAACAAGTCTCACCTCAGGAGCCGTCTTGGGTTAAAGTGGTTAAAGTGTTCTAGCTGCATGCTGTTTCTTCTGATAAATGTATTAAAGGACTAGTCCTGCCGCTTTGAGTACAATGAACAAATGCTTTAGGTGAAGCAGTAGGAGGGGGTAGCTCATTAGCATGTATTGACTTGTTATACAGCTTCATCCACCATGGATAAAAGACTTACTCTGCATAGACGTATTTCACTTCCGCATAGCTATACAAACCCTGTTTTGACACTGGTGCAGTTATCCTGTGCCTTGCAGAGAAGTGAAATTTAGGAACACTTTCTGATCAACACTAGCAGTAAACAGCTTTTGTCACACATGTCTGATCATGAATTATATTCCCTCTTCTATCCCAGAGCTGTCACTTGATTTTTCAGCCCCTCAGTGATTGCTGTCTCAGTATTGCTTTCCAGTGCTGAAGCTATATACAAGAGTACCCATTCTTCCCTTTTTAAATGGTGAAGGATTTATTTGTGTTTTTCTATAAACTGCAGTGTCCTTTTTTTCCAAACCTTGGTATTGTGTACAAGGCAGAAATACAGATAGTAAAACTTCAAGGGATTTCATATTACTGTATTTGCTGTTTCAAAATACCATGTATATGTTGATCTCTGCAAATATCAATTCTTTGTAGATGCAGAAAACCTTTTCGAACATGAACTGGGGGCCTTGAACATGGCTGCACTTCTACGAAAAGAAGAGAGAGCAGGTCTTCTGAGTAATCTGGGTCCTTGCTGTAAAGCGCTGTGCTTTCGAAGGGATTCTGCAATTCGTAAGCAGCTAATGAAGAATGAAAAGGCAAGTGATTTGTTTACAGTGCTTGGTCAAAATGTGGAAACACGGATTCCTCGATGCAATACATTTCTCTAGGGAGATAATTTTTGTGGTGTTCTGGAGCAAACCTAGTCCTTTCAATAATGGAGAACAGACTTTTGTTGAAAGAGGTTGTAGGGTGTTTATCTCTTATTTAGGATGAGAGATTGATTTAAGATTGAGACTAGAGGGAGGTCGTGTTTCTTATTTTGGGGCTTAAATTCTGGAGATACACTTTCTCCTATTTAGAGAATACCTAAGAAAAAGAATTGGTTAAAATACAATTTCAAAGACAATTGTTGAATAATTCTCTTGCTTAAGTTTCCATGTACTTTTATAAGAATTATAAGATTTGGTTCTTCCAAGTCATAAAAATACTCAATTTTCTTTTCAAAATTAAAAGAAAAAATACTTCCACCGTTTCTTGCACCACAGTAGGTTTTATGATCTTGCATGCTAATAGAAAAATCATTAATTCTCAAAGTCTTTTCTAGTGAATATGTATGATTAAACTTCTAATTATTGAGAGTACTTGAGGTTAATTTCTCAGCTTGCATATTAAAAGCCACTATTTTCACTTATTTCTTTTGTCTTTTTTTCTGTTTCAACAGGGTGCAACAAAACAAACTTACACAAATTCTGCAGCAATGGACAGTGACTTGTTACGGTTGAGTCTACGGTTATTCAAACGAAAGACTGTGTGCCAAGTTCCTGGGCAGGAAAAGACAGAGGAGAGTAAAATTGCACAACTGGCTACCCAGCAAGAAGTGTGTGTGTCTTGAGCAAACAACCGCAGTGGCACTTTCTAGTTAATTTTTTTGGTATTGGTAGTTAGAACTGATGGGTTGGAAAGCAGCTGTAGACGATGGAAGAAAATACTCTGTTTGTACACAGATAAGAATTGTTGGGTTTGGATGTGGAATAAAAGGGGTAAAAAATAAAGACTTCTGTGTGAAGTTGTCTGCAAGTTTTATAATACTGAATCTTATAGTATAACATAAACATGTTTTATGGTGCATCAAGTATAATGTGAAGATGTCTGGTTTTAGCAGTTTATAACACCACCTGATATTAAACTGAACGAAACTGTCTGCCTATCTTTTTCCTCATTATAAGTGAGTTTTTCCACCACCACCCTCAATATATGTCTGGAATTTCTTTGAATTGCTTGCTTCCTGGGAGTCTGTCTTCTTCCGCTTTCCGAATCCCTTTCTTACCACATCAGCTTCTGATTTGGACAAAGCTCTAGCTCTTTTCCATCTTTAGATTTCCTCTGATAATTTCTGGACACAAAAATGTAGTCTAGTCACTTAAGGCTCTCCTTCGTGTTGATGAAAACAAGTGAAAAATCTTCCAGGAAGTGATTTATGACCAGTTTTAGATGCCTGTGTTTTGCCTGACAGCATTTTGGAAACGCCTGCTTCTTACAAAGGAGGAGTAGTGCATGTGTTTTACATTCTGTTAAGTGTTGGGACAGATCAATCCTGTTGAGCAACCTGAGGGTATTTCATGCTTGATGAGTTTCAGGAGTTTTCAGATGTTAGCAGTAAAGGCAGTGAGTAAGGGTATTTTGCTGGGTGTTAACAGATTTCAGGGGACCAATTAGAGCCTTGTGAAGCTTAGGCTCAGTTTTGTAAGAATTGTTTTCAATTTGAGAAGTTAGTATCTTGTGTGGGATCTTTGGATCATACCAGTCAGGTATGTTTAGGTGGTCTGTGGAGGCCTTGTGAAACTGAGACTTCTAAAACTTCATACTAAGTCTCGGCATATGCCTCTCCCCTTTTGCTGTTTTTGAACCTGAGCTGTTGCTTTGAATTCTGCTCATGGAGGGTGAAAAATAAATCCATATTTTAACCTCGGTACTGGCTTGCTCCAAAGCAACTTGTTTTCATTGTTCTCATTCAGGTTGAAACTGAGTTACGAACCACTAAATTTTTGGACACTTGGTTGATATTAGTTTCTTATCCTTTTTCTCCACTTGGAACCAGTATGCTGAGGTGAGATGCTGACCGTGCAGTTTAGCATCAGGCCTGTCTCCCATCTCTTGTGTTTACTAACAGTTGTATTGGCTTCAAGCAAAGGCCTAAATATGAATAGCAATTCAGTTCAAATACAAAACTGTCTTACTGTAATGCTTTCCTATAATGCCTAGTACATAAGCGTTCAGTACAGTGTTCTTATACTACATTTAAAGAATTCTAAGGAAAACTTGAGGGGGTTTAATTTATATTTTTCTAAGTGCCCACTACTAGCGTGTATGTACTTGTATCAAATATAAATGACGTGAGAAATTTCTGCCTTTTGATTCTTATTAAACTATGTGATCCAGGCAAAACTTTATCTTCCTAAGTTTTTCACCTGTTGAACATTTCTAAGGGACCTGGTGACTATTATTTTTAATGTCATTGGTGATTTTATATACACTTACAAAAAAAAAATCGTGTATCTTTCAAACACATTAGTACTTTACCCTGAGCAAGAGTTAACAAACCTGTTCTATTCAGCATTTAACAGCATTCTCACCTATTTTATAGCTACAATAATGCTGCCTTTAAGCTGAAAGTATTAGAACATTGCTTCCAATTATGTTAAAGCCTATTTTAATCTCTGTCTCTAAAAGACATAAAAATGCTTGATAGCTAGAAACAGCCTTGTCTAAGACTGCAATACACAAAAAAAGTTCACTGTGTGGCATGTAATTACACTGTGCTTACTGTAAGCACTCTTCCTATAAAACAGTCAGGGTGTATATTTGCACTTAGTCTGCGTAAGAATATTTCACATTACCCCAGAAAATGCCAAATAAAGTAGGCTTGGTGGGCTACTGTGAGTGTCTCGTGAAGTCATAGTGTCCCACTGAAGGTCAAAACCAGTGCTGACCTGTACCGTCATTTGTCGGAATTACACAAAAAGCGCTGAAATTGCCTCTTGCACACCTTCGTTTTGATTCGATTTGCAGCACGCAGGAGTGCAGAAGTACGTTACGGTACTGGCAGAAAACGCTCCTGTTCCTGTGGGAAGCACTAAGAAGTATTTTTTTTTTTTTTCAAGTATTTTCAAGAAGTATTTTTTTCTCCTCTCCCCAGGCAGGACTTACTGTACATGTAGAGCCCCGCAAGCGTTCAGTTCCTGTGTGCGAGTATTTTGGTCTCTACCATTTTAACAAAAAATAGTGTTTCGTTTGCAGGGAATGTAAGCTACAAAACTGTCATCGGGTAATTTTAACATAACTTTTAAGAAAAGTAGATTTGCCTACATACCAGTTTCAGAAAAAGGTGTGAAACTTGTCTGAGAACTGGCTTTAAGCCTTCCATCCCCTTCCCTGTGTTGGTCATCACTTTTCTGATGGGGTCTGCCAGCTGTTTTATCCTCTTCCATCTCTTCCTTTCTCCTTGTTTATCTCCTAGCTTGATTTTGTGTGGAAAAAGGAGTAGATGGAAGAATTTTAGTCTGGTTCTCTTTTTGCAAGACTGCAGCAGGTTGTGCAGGAACCTGTAATGTTTGAGGCGGTGGTGTGTGGACAGGGCTGCATGTGTGCCTCGGTCGCCGTTGTGTTCTCCAGGTCTGAGAATGTGGAGAAGCATCTATTGCTATACGGTTTCTCCTTTTAAGCTGTGGCAGCAACTTTAAAGCGGTCCCCGTAGCGAAGTAGAGATGTTAGCCCTTTCTGCTGCTAAGCTCGCACTGTGCCTAGTTGGATGATAAATTAGTTTTAAGCATCCCTGAGGTGCAGTCTGGAATGTGGAGCTGCAGGAGAACAAGGGGCCGTGTGCTGGTAGCCTGAGGCAGGCTTTCACCCGGGTGGAACGCTGTGTCCAGCACTTGCAGCAGTAAGGGATTCACAGACAGAGCAGATTTTTAGAGCCTCAAGACACAAATGGGGCTATGACCTGTAACTCGGGATATTGTCGTGCTCATTATCTCAAATAGTACTTTCAGGCTATTACTGCTTCAGCTGGCGGAGTGAGATACAGATTTTGACAGTAGGCCATCTGCACAGTGTGCTCAAAAGACAGAGTTCAGACGATTTTACTAAATTAAGGCTTTTATTTGAATTGCCTTGACGCAGTTGTGTTCTCCCTTTTCCGCTGTAGGGATGCCCTTCAGCAAAGAGCCAGTCAGCTGGAGCTGCTCTGCCCGTATGATGCAGGGCACGAGATGCGTGTTCCATCCAAACAGTTGCTTCCAGCTTAAAAGAGTTGAGGAACCCCCTTTGTTTTGCAGTAATGGTCCAATTCTGCTTTTCGAAGGGTCTTTGTACAAAACAGTTGTTTGTACTGTACAGCTCTTTGTGTTAGTGCTAAGGGGAAACCCAAAGAGACAGTACCAAGTGCTTGGTCTTGGTAAACATGCCGTATAGTAGGTAAGTTTTTGAGGGCAGTGTGGGCGTCCAAGGTTTTTTGGATGCAGTTTCAGGAGACAGCTTGAGAATGGCAAATGCACTGTTGCAATAATAGCAGAAAGCTCTACACTCAGCCCTGAATTCAGAAGTAAAGGAACTCGGCCAAGCATGGAGATGCAAGGGGTTTCTTAAACCTGACTGACCTCCTAAGAATTTGGAAATTTGTCCCACCAAAATCAATAAAGGATTCCCAATGTGCGGGGAGAGAAGTGCTAAAATAGCATTCAAAAACCAAATAGCCGAAGTTTTTTGGAAGACAGTGTTTTTATAGTGAACAGACAGTGTCATTGCCTCTGCTCTATTGGGAGAGAGAATAGATGAAAGAGGGAAGATAATTGCATTCTGGGGAAGTTTTGATTTCTTGATATCGGCTTTCACTGTCAGGAATGCACCTACTGCAGGTTTCCTTTTTCCTTAGTAATGAAGTTGAGGTATTATTTTTAAAGACTGAAGCATCAGAAGATGTGCTAGAGCAAACTACTGAGTTAGAAAGCAACGGGCTGCCAGATTGTAAGTGTGTGTTCACATGCGACAGGGTTGTGTTGGCTGCAAGCAT
The DNA here is from genome assembly GCA_013398225.1 of Steatornis caripensis. Lineage (NCBI taxonomy): Eukaryota > Metazoa > Chordata > Aves > Caprimulgiformes > Steatornithidae > Steatornis > Steatornis caripensis. The sequence goes on along the minus strand of VZSC01011578.1, from coordinate 436,302 downwards.
GAAGTTGCTGAATGAGAGGGATGATTGAAGGAACAGGTAGTGGATGGGGATTTTAAGAAAGCTTGCAGCTTTGGGGGCAATGGAAAATGCTCTTTTCCGTCTACTTTATGATTAAATTTGCTGTTTGAATATATTATACGTATGAGGAGTGATTGAGGCACTGTGTGGAAAGTACTTGAGGAAGGGAGTGGTAGAAATGGGACAGAATTGAGCAGCATAGGTTGTAGTTGTCAGCCTGGGCGTGTGACTTCACACTTCTACACGTCAGGAGCTCGCTCGTCAGAATGGCGGAGACTGATCAGGGTGTGCTAACTGAGCACACAATGCACTGGTGAAAGAGCTGTGGGCGCCAGCACCGTATCTTACATGGCTCCAGACAAGTGTTCCCAGCAGGCAGAGGAGTGGTTTTACTACTTTCTGTAGCACCTGCGAATTCTCACCTGGGCTGCTCCCCCATGCTTGCAGAAGTTGGACTCAATGTACAGACATAAGGAGCCCTGAAAGTGGAGAGAAGTATGGAGTATGACTGCAGTCTCCTGAAAAACCGGGCAAGTGAGAAATGGGGAGAAAAAACTGAAGGTCAGCAAAAGAACAGGCGAGGCTAAGCTGCCCATATGTACCTCAAAGATGGATACTGGAAACCCCCATAGCACCTGACGAGGTGCGCTCAAGATTTGCCTTCTCTCTGAGTTGCAAAGGTGCTTTGGGTCAGCATGAAATCTGCAGTTGCCTCTATGTTAGACATTATTCCTGCATCTGTGTCTTGCATGCTCACAGAGAATGTGTTAGCAAGAGGTTTCACGGGACTTTTGAAATATCTCGCACGAGGTTACTAGAAAAAATTAAGCTATAGCAAGTGAAGGGTAAAGAAGTGACATGAATTAAGAATTAACTGGGAAACAGAAGGTAAAACAGGATTAAATGATCTTGTCTTGTCACAAACAGCTCACAGTGGGTGACCTCCCTGTCCGTTTGTGATTTGGGAAGGAGCTGACTGAGAAAGAAGATGGGAACATTTGCAAATCACAGTTAAAACTGGAGAAAAACCCAAGGAGTTGCATTTGCCGCCATGTGGCCCATTCATTTAGCTCATTTCAAGTCCTTCTGCCAGTCAGCATCAAGATGTGTAAACTGACACATCACCAAAGGGGAAAGAAAGTTTAATCGACTTCTATACCTTACAGGGCCATAAGTTAGCAATATCAGTGCCAGAAGTTCACGGAAAACTTCAATCTGATGTAGAGAGACATGTGTAAAGCCAAAAATAGAAGAGTATACAGCAAAGATGATGTATGCAAGCGTAGAAACTGCACTGTAAGTAGGCGCCAAGTGCAAGAAAGCTTATTGCAAAACGTGGGAACTCAGAAGGCACGGAAGATCTCGTATCAAAGTTATTAATATTCTTGGGACAGTGTTCTTAGAAAAGAGAAGAATAATATTAGTTATGATTAAAATATATGAAACAGTGGTCCAGAAAAAGGAGGACGGAAGATCCTTTTTTCCTGCTCCTTATGAAAGAACTCAGTCATAATTCAGTAAAATTAAAGAGTGGCAGAATTAAACAATAGAACAGAAATTCTTGTTTTCCTCACAGTGCCTAATCAGGCTTGGAGTTCATGCTGGAGGATGTTGCAGAAGCCGTAATTTAGCAAGATTTCCAAAAGGATTGATCGTGCTGCGAGTATATACACTTGTTCCTCGGACGTAAACCTAGACTGTGTCTATAACAGCTTGTATTATATTAATTTATACACGATGGGGAAGGCTCTTGGGCATTGTGAGTGCCTGGTACCCAGCAGTTTGTTTCTGTGTCAGCAAGCTCTCCTAGCTCCTGAAATGGGGTGGCTGCCTGTCGGGAAAAGCCCCTGACTCAGCTGCAAAACCACACAGGGGATTTGCGTGGGGAGAATTCAGGTTGGGACGGGCCAGGTTCAGTCACGCAATCGTTCAGACTCAGACAGTCATGTTCACGTGCTCCGGAACCGTCCTGGGCATGTTTGAATCTTGCAGGGTGTCATATGTGTGGGCTTAAACTGCTCACCTCTTGGAGGCTCTAAGACTTGCTGAGAAGTCTACGTCAGCCCGTGCCTAACTCTGGCAGAAATTAGGAGACCTTATTCGGTGGCTTTTGAATTTTCCTTTGAGGTGTCTGCTTAGGACCGCTGTAAGAAAGACATAAATTGGCAGATGACACGCCTGACCGAGGCATCTTTCCTGCACAATCTGAATTTTTAATTTGTTTTGTTTTGGTTTGGTTTTTTATGCAAGAGGCTTTCTTTCCAGCTTATCAAAAGGCAAGTTGCCCAAATAATAAATGCACTGTTAAATTCACAGTTAGCGGCAACTATTCTGGTCTCCACTTTCCCTAAGCAGTGGTACCCCTCTTTGCAAATCTCATCTGATGCATGAACTGTCAAAACATAAATGGGCAACTGTGACTTCTCCGCTGCCTGCTCTGGAATGATAGCATAATCTATTTGCTGTATTCATCCCTTTAATTTCCATTTTTATTGCTATAATTTAACCCACTTTTTCTTTTTTCTTTCTTGGTGCACAAATTACAAAGACAGCCTCGCCTATTCATCAGTGGACTCTAAAGCACGTGTGGTGCAATGTATGATTCTATCTTGTTGTTTGATCTAGTTAACGCCACGTTCATAACTATACATAAAAAATGAGGAGTGCTGTCTGATGACAGCTTAGCATAAATCACGTCTTCCTCTGACCCAGGTGGGAGCATGGGATCTCAGCAGATCTGGAGCTTCAATAAAAGGACTGATGAGCACCGCTTTTAAAGCGTTTCCAAACCTGGGAGAAACAGAGCTGTTCTGTTCATCGTACGTGTCTGGATGGGCACACGAACGTTTACTGGAACGCAAGAACGATGGCGTCACTATCTACATGGAAATGTCGTCAGAGGAGCGCTGCATAACCACAAGGTTCGTTCACAAGGAAACACTCAAACTGGGGTCCCACTTCAGCACCAGTTTAGGAAAAGCAATTTAATACTGCTCAAACACCATGGGAGCATAAAATGGCCTGATTTTGCATTAAATTGCTGAAGCCTATAATAAAATGTACTGGGTAGTTAATAAATAAGGCAACTGGATAGAGAATTTCAGACAGATTTTTTTTTTTTTTCTGGCAACAGGCATATATCAGTTCCAGCCTCAGCTCAGCCGTGCACATGTGGGTAGAAAGGAAAGATCACGTTTATCTATGGGAGATTCAACTCTAATTTTCACCTGTATAAACCAATGTGAACTGTGAAGAGAATGACATGATTAAATTGATATACTACCAAAGTGATAAATCCAATATCTGGAAAGATGTTTTCCTTCCCTGCTTGCTTCTGAACCGTAGAAATTGGTTTTCAGCTCTTCATCCAAGAACGGCAGAGGAGGATTTATCAGGTGGTTGGTTTTTTCCCTTAGAAACATTTTGTGTTTCTTTAAAAGTACCTGATCACTGTTGCATTGATTTGTGTAACAAAAAAGGAATATTAGGTAAAGAGCAGGAGTTGCCTTGGTTTTTGTCCCTGATTGTTACTGAAATACGTATATATATGTTTTTGCTACAGTTGTCAAGCAGTGTTTAGTCCAGTCTGGCCACAGGACAGATCAGAGAGTGGGCAGCTACCTGCCTTAGGTTTGCATTAACACAGGCAGCGGAGTTTCTGCCGTCATGCAGAAGTCTGTCCAGAGCTGTGTGCCTCCGCGGTGGTCTCAGTGCCATGGAGGGGCCCGTGGGCTCACCGTGCTGCTCCCAGCCATGCACAGGAGAGGGGGCAGCGCTAATGAGGAGCATCTACGTGTTGGTCACTGCCCTGTGGGGCTGATGACAACTTGGACTGAGCCCAATGGGCAGAGATGTCCTAGATGTTCGCAATCTGTGTCTTTAGGAGGATTTCCATGATGTCACTCTTTTTAAGCAGGGCATAAAAGCGCAAGTTCTGCAGCTCCAAAAGAGATATTTTATCTAGAGACATTGTAATCTACTTTAATCTGATAAATGCTGACACTGTCCCAGAAAGGGATGGAGGAAAAATCAATGTAACCCTAAACTAAATTAAATTGTTGGGTTTTTTCCTCTCCCTTCTGTGAGATTCAGTTAGCTTTGTGATTCATCACATGCTACTGATCAAGAGCTCGGAAAGTTTCTTTCCAGCCTTACAAAAATACAATTTTATGCAGCTTTTGACCTGGATTAGTGTTGGTCAGGGCAATATATAGCCAAATCCCAATTATTTCTTAGCTGTTGCCCCTGACCCGCTCCATCCCTCCGCTGCTGGCGCATGCTGCTGCTTGCGGGCAGCAGATGCATGCGGACTTGCTGGAAAAGGAATCGTGGAAGTGTTATTAGATGGCAATAGAAAGCTGTTGCACATAAAATCATCCAAAAAGCCAACAGAAGTCTTAGGTGCATTTAAAAATACATTGAAAGAATATCATGAAGACTATTGTAGAGATATAATTATCTTCAGTTTGGCCTTCTTTCTAATTGAGTCTTAAACCCCCACTGGTTAAATGACTGGCTTTCTATCCACTTGGTTAAATCTGCTTTTTTTTGTGAGTAACTATGAGCGCTGCTCCTGTTACAAATCGTGAAGTACAATTTATATCAGCAATAAAACCTTTAACAATTGCGAAAACAGTTAACCAGCTTGCTAGAACATTCCCCATCACAGCTCTAGCCTTAGGAAGTTAACTAACAAACATGTTATTAACCACTGATGAGGAGCTGTTTGGAAGAGGTTATTGCTTAATTAATCTTTGTACTGAGCTAATAAGAGTGTTAAGTGGGCCTCTCTGTTGAATTGGGTTGTTAATACAGATGGCAAGCTCCCTCAGGGGGAAATCTGAGACCAGTATGACATTAAATTTAGCCATCCAACAAAGAACATATTTTAGGCATTTAAAATAACAAAGCCAAACATCTTCATTAATAATGTCATAAGATACAGTGGCTGTGTGTGTATGAGCAAGTGTACGCGCATGTACGAATTACCGTGCTCTTTCCTCTTCTGGCAAGAAAGCTATGTCAAAAATCTTATTTAGATTCAGCGTTTTTCATCACTGTTCTGTTGCGGCATAAATTAAACTTGTCACACTTATCTGTAGTAACCAGGTTATGCCGATCGGGAAGGCGGAATCTGAAGCAAACTCTAATGTCATCTGCTTATCCTAAAAAGACAAACAAGATCAAAAACTTCTTCATATTGGTGAGTTGAATAACCCTTCTACTTGATACCATTTGATGCAACAGTAAAAGGCAATGACCTGATTGCCCTTGTGCTTCATGGCATTTTTAGTAGCTAGCGCTCGGGTCTTAGCAGTGAAGCAAGGTGCCCATATTTAATATTAAATCTCTGGTTTGAAAAGCATTATAATTCTCTGCACAAGAAGTTACCTACTGTCTTCAACTCCCTTTTAACGTACATGTTACATCTTTTGGGAGAAGAGAAAGGTTCCGTAAAAAGAAAGGCTGGAAAGGGATAATTCACTCTTGAGTGTCTGATGTTAGTAATTCAGAAGGGATATTGGTCTGTCACTACAGTCACTTCCACGCCAGTCTCTGTCCCTCACGAGACCAACTTCCATCCTTACACCCAACTCCGAGGTGTTGACTCTGTGTGTGCCTGCATCCCCTGATTCGAATATCATACTCAAGGTGTGATTGCATTTATTTTGTGTGAAACAATCTCAAAAAGACTAGGCAACGCATTTATGACATGAAAGTAGCAATATGACAAAAATGCATTCATGCATACCCATAATTTTAATGTTAGGGTTTTATCTTCTCTGAGTTCTTGCTGGCTTCAGGCTTAATATGCCACGTCCCCACCTCCCACCAAAAGCCTGGGTGTGTCTAGACGAGGTGAAGTCCTCGTTTGCCTGACTCCTCAGCAACTAGCCTTTGACATCTTGCAGGTTTATTTTATGGTCTTTCGCTATGCGGTCTTGAATATTGATGAGAGTCTTGCACTTAGGGGATGTGGTCATAGGATAGATCATCGCTTAGTGATCTGTTGACTGGCTTCTCTGTGTTGTCCGTGGTGTCTCTAATGCATCATACTGAAGCACCAAGGCAAAACCTTCTTGATTAGCGTACCCTTGGAGACCTCTCTGTATTGCCTCACTTCATTACTACTGCAAAATAATCAATATGCCTCACCAAAATTAACTGTACTTTGGACATCTCCCTTGCCTGATCACTGTGCTTTTTTTATTCCTCAAAGATAATGGAAGTTTGTTCCCCGCCAAGATGTTATCGTGGCTCTGGGCACAGCTGCGGAGTCCCTCAGGGCCTGTGGCCTTTTCAGGAATGGGTCTTAGTTGCTAATCAAAAATAGTCTTTGTACATGCGCACACAATTTGTGTTCGGTGAGTATGAGTTGGAATTCACAAAGGGGAAGTGATTGACTAGAATAACATACCCCTGTGCTTTTATAAACATCGGGATGAGGGCTGGAATACCTCACTCCTGGCTGTTTACAGCATACGTCCACAAATCAGAGATGTTGTTTTCCCACCTCGTTTCATGCCGACCTTTTAATGCACTAGCTGAAGCTAATCTTACATGTACAACAGCATATTCGCTTGATGTATTTGTTACAGATAATTAATATTGCTCTAGTCAGCCATCTTCTCAATTATTATTTCCAGTTGCTTCATAGTTATTAAACTGTCACATTTCAAGTGCGGACAAGTGTCCATGATGATATACAGGGGCTTGTTAAGTGGAAAACTTTTAGGTGCCTTTTTATTACTCCAATCCCCAAGGAATACCACTGTGGTCATGCTGTCTTCAAATATGTATTTGACCTATACTTCCTATACACAGTTAAAGGTTAGAATAGACACGCATATTTTCTCTGCTTATTGAGTGAAACTCTAGGCATCGAGAGAACACGAGAGGGGTTTCCACTGATGCCCCAACTAACACAGCAGATTGCTCACGCTGGGTGCACCTGCCTGCCTCAGCTCCACTCCACTCATCCATGCTGCTGTTTTTCCGTACATTCATCCACAGAAATCCATTTGCATGGAAATACAGCCTTCGCATTGTAAATCCAGCTTTAATGCTATCAGCAGTGCTCCCTGCTGTGCATCAAGGTCCAGCAAACCACTCCTCCATGCCGTGGGATGGAGGACCCATTGCACATCCTGTGTGTTCTAGGCTCTTGCTTTCCATTACACCCTCTTCCATGAGCAATGCCAGCTCCCTCTTCCTGTAGTGGAGGCCAGCTGAGCTGTGGCAGCAAGTGCAGGAACCTCCCAGATGCAACACCACTAACTTGCTCGTGTGTCGTCCTCAGTAAAATCTCCTGATGAATGCTCTTCTTGCAGGATCCTTTCTGTAAAGGAGGAGTTAGATCCCGACGGAATGTGAGCTTAAGTGTGGAGGTTTAAATGACAAGGTCAGAGACTGCAAAACCCCATTCCCCCCAAGCTCACCACCACATCTGTGGTCCTAAGCACTGTCAGCAGGCGCTGAACAGTGACAGTGCTTTGGATGAGAGGGAAGGAAAGCTGAAATGGAAAAGCAAGGGGGAAGAGTATGAATAAATGTCTGAAAAAAGAAGCGAGGGAGTGAGAAAATGACAGAACGGATATCGCTAAATCTCTGTTCATCAGGTAGTGAAAAACTCTTCTCTATATAGAGAAAAATTGATTGCTCTCCAGGACAGACCCAGCTCCCATCAAAGTCATGTTGGATTCGGGGAAATGTCTTCCACAAGCTTCTTCCCAAGCAAAAACTTATCCTGGGTTTTACTGAGAAAAATCTGGACACCAAAAGTGATCAGGAACGGAGCTAACGATAATCTTCAACTCCAGTAGTCCTGTTTGCCCAGGGCAGGGCTCCCCCTTCCCCTCTCTGCTGCCAGACCTGGTTATTTCATTTTCTCTCAGAGTTGCTCAGGAGATCCTTTCGTTCCCAACCACAGCCCACGGGCTGCAACGGCAGCCCCCCGCTCCCTGTCCCCTCTCCTGTTTAGGTACATTTCCACCACGGCCGCAACCTTCAGAGCTGATGTATGGAGCATCCCTGCAGGACTGTTCTCTCTGACATTGAGCGTGAGGCTGGGCAATAAAACGAGGAATTAGCACGCATTTACATTCTGAAGTTAACGATGAGGAGTGCGAGCCTTCCGAACATCTGTTTCCCCTGTTTTCAAGGGGGCCTTCAATTTACTCCTTGTTCTCATCCGCACGGCTATTACCATTAACCATCAGCCAGCAGCGTCCTATGTCTGGGGAACACAGGCTGGGTTGTGAAATAAAAACCCTCTACATCACAGTACGTCTCAGTTTTGGGGGGGACATTTGTAACAGCCAGAGGGTTAGGAAACAGCTGGAAAACTTCTTTGTGGGTGATGAGAGAAACGTGAGGAAAGGCGCGCTGTCCTCAGGCTGGGCTCAGGGCTATATAAATGAGGAAATTCTTCTGCAAGCAGCTCTGGTCTCTCCCCCAGGGCACCGCTGGTCTGTCTGTTCTGCTGGCCTGCTAAGTCCTAGGCTGGTGGCTGTCACCCAGGGAAAGAAAAAAGCCCTGACCCTAAGGTGAGAGAGGGGCCAGAAAATCCAAAAATTGACATCTTGCAGGGGAAAAAGAATTGCGGGGGTGGGGGGAAAATGGTAAGAAAAAAACTTCTCAGGATTGAGTGTGTGAGGAAAAATAAATCAGGAGCGATGGACAAATGGAAACTCTGGACAATGCCCACTGTTTCAAGATTAACTCGGCGGACATGGGACAGAATGCTGTTCCAGGACACAGCCAGGAGTGAAGCTACCAAAGGTCAGTCGTCTCCTTATCCAGGGAGTAAAGGGGCAAACTGGGCACCCTGGCACCTGGTCAGGGTGTCAAAGCAAAATTTAGAAGAGACATTCTTATGGAAGAAAATGCCTGATGGATTATAAAGGCCAATATAACGAGAAATCTTCCCAGTGCTTCTGCCTTTGACTTTCAAAACCTTATAAGAGGGCACGTTCAGCTGTTACATCCCTCCTTGATTTAGTGACACTGGAAGCAGCCTTCACCTCCCAAATTCCCCCACTTCATTGCCTTTAATAACCTCGTGAAGGGTAATGAAGCATTTTAGGTTTTGTGTGAAGCTGGCTGGTGTGGCGGGGGTGGGACATGAGGGCTTTGGGACAGCTGGTCAAGGTTTCAAGATGCCTTTGAGAAGGGCCCTGGAGTGGGGATGAGGCATCCCAAGGCTCAGCCCCCCGGACAGGGTCCCGCTGCTGCCGCGGTTTCACCTGAGAGCCTGGGGAGCTGCCCCCACGTTCGGTGCCATCTCCGCATACTTTCCCAAATTCTTCCTAGTGCCTCCATGACTTTCGTGTGGAAATTTGGGGCTGAGGCAGCATGAGGACGCAGGATGGAGCCGCAGTCATCTGAGCCCCGCATCTTCCGTCTGCCCACAGGCAAAGCTGGAGGTGGGTTTTAGCATTCCCCCACATCAAAATCTAAGTCAAATAAAAGCCTGGAGGGACTTTAAAAGCCTGATGCCAAAAGCAGCTTTCATTATGCGTCGTGCTGCTCGCACTCATCTGAATGCTGCGATGCCCGTGCATACCTTAAATTACGGATCTGTGACAGCTGGAGGTGTGGGAAGCCTCTGTGGTTTACCAAATAACAGGGAGAGGCAGGAAAATCAACATGTCACACCAGTGTCTGCTGGCAGTGTCACTGATTCAACTGGCTTCACGCTTTTTAGGGTGTGTTGGATTTACTTGGCTTTTAAAAACAGACAGACGTTCAGGCTTGCAGCCGTTTTCAGATGAAACACCCCACACCGCTCCTCTCCACATCCTTTTCTGAGGCGCTTTTTTGGCTAGCACAGATTGTCTGATGAGGATTTGGTTCCAAAATGGTGCATCCAAGGTTGCAACAGAGCCTTTTCTTTTTGGTCGTTTCCCTTTTGAACAAGGCAACCAAGAAACCCCTGTTTGCACCTGGCAACACTGATGGCACTAAGTAGTTAAGTCCATCAAGTTCCCAGCGACACGTTCTGTCTGTGAGTTTCAGATTAAGACAGGGAGCTAAAGTAGCTTAATGGATTAAAGCAATTGCCTTCCCCACCTAGACACCTCGGCTGGAATCCCATTTTGGCGCTCAAGTGAAATTGCTCATTTGCTTTGGGGGAGGGAGGTGGGAACAGATCACCCCAACTACCCCGGTGGCCAAGAGTCTCCGTCTGGCAGCCGAGGGGTGGCCGTCACCCGGACCAGGGCCATCGGTGCTGGTGGATGGGATGGCCCGCTGACGCACTTGTCCCTGCAAGTCATTCCCCTGTCAAATTTTCTCCTCATAAGAGATTTCACCACTGCTGAATATTTAGCCCCCCCTTAGCACAGAGTAACCATCCCTTGCAGCAGATGTGGAGAAGCTTGTCCCGATATTGAATATACCGTGACAAATTCTGCCAAATTCTCATTCACTTGGAAAATGTTCAGGCTGAGGAGGTGCTAAATGGTTAACCTTTCCATCAGAACAGGGAGAGGGTCTGGCTGTGAAAGCACCGGTAATTTACCTTCCATTAAGATGCTGCAGCTTCTCCTCTATTTGGAGACTGATAGAAATTGTTTTCTAAATAATAAGGCTTTCCCTCTAAAAAACGCCATAGGTAATGGAAAGATTAAAACAGAAGTTGAGACATGACCAATCTATATATTCAATCAATGCCAAACACTGAATGCGGTCCTTCTGCTTCCCGATACATGTTACCAGGACCATACCAGAAAGCTCAAGAGAATTTCCAGGAATTGCTGCTATTTTAACTTTTTTTGTTTTTTTTTTTTTTTAAGTTCAGCTATGAGGTCCAGAAGACAATAATAATTGAAAGCTGTCCAACTGACCAGAGAGATCGGTGGAAAACCTTTCAGAGTACCTATGACTTCATTTACAGCCTTAGAGCCACTTCCACAGGAGCAACACAGCTCCCAGCGCTGATCCTTTCACTCTTCAGGATGGCCATAAGAAGAGTGGACTTTCTTAAAGGATCTGTTTGTTTCTGTGTGTAGCTGAGGCCCATCACTCCTTATTTCCCAAGACATCCCAAGACCATCCCCAGCACTGAGAAAATGTATCCTGGAGAGTCACCTCTTCATTGCTGTCTTCTCCAAGGTTGAACGTCACATTTTTGCCGGGTGATGGTACGCTACAATTTTGACAAAGAGAACATTTCTCCAAGACAGCCAAATTTTGATTAGGAGGAACAGAATCAGCCAAGCTGAATCTGAACAGTCAATGCCCAAGGTTTGCAAACTTCTTTTTTCCCATGTAGTGTCTAGAAACATGATCTATGAGAGCAGTACCTTAGAGAAATCCATTTCTAACTTCTGCAAACAGAGGTTGATCCCACGCTGCTGGTTGAAGCTCATGCGAAACGTATCACAGCCAGCGCTTCACAGGAATGATGCATCTGCGTGACAGAGGAGAAAGACAGAAACGCCACTTAGTGCCAGATTAATCCAACACAATTTAATAATAAGGAGCAAAGGAACATAGTTGTCATTTACCATCGGCTTTAAAATGCTTTGTGTTAACCGCGTTTACTCCTCCATCCGGTGTAAGCTGCCTATTCAAACCCTCTCGACACGCTCTCTCTACTATCGTTTCCTACAGATCCCTGTTTTACAGCCCCTCTCTTCTGACCCAGCTTTCACTGAAGTGTGATCGGAGCAGAGAAACGGCCCAAGAGCTGGTACAGCGGCGGTCCGTTTCTCCCCCCTCACATTATTTTTGGTTAAGAGTCTAGAAGAAGACTGACCTTGACACGGGACACAGAGTCATCGCCTCTGCCCCATGTTACGTTACCATTACTCCCTCTTGTGAGGATGCAAGCCTGCTCTGCAGACCTAACCAAGGGGAAAGATTTCCTTGCCAGAAAAGTGAGCGAATAGGGTGTGAAATTGTTGCTGGGTCCTATGTGCAGGGTCATTTCTAGACTGCAGCCAGAGTTCATGGGGATTTTTTTTTCCTCTGTGTAATTAGGGACTTTTGTTATCCCTGCTGGTGTTTCTTCAACTTTCTCCATGAGAAACCCAGAGCTTGACAAACTGCAACATTTGGGAGCTTCTTGGCAATGAAAACTTTTCTGATGGCGAAAAATCGTTGAAAGTAGCATGTTCTTGAAAATGTTTATTGAGTGGAAAAGCTGTTTTTCACTGGAAAACATCAAGGACAATTTTCTTTTCCGCTCTAGCAGATCGAGTCACACCTGAGCCTGAGCTCCTGTTTTTACACTGTTTCATTTCTATTTATTTTTCCTCTTTCCCCACAAAAGTCCCTTTCCCTCTCTGCCACCGATGGGGACGGTGCCGTGGTGGAAGGGTCAGCACCCTCTGGCTCAGCCCCTGCAGAGGGCTCACAGCATCCTTTAAACGTCCAGGAGACCAACGGGATTTCATGGTGTTCTTGCGTTGGGCTGAGACCACCCAAATGATTCCCCGCTTACTTCTTGCTCCAGGAAGTGGGAGGAGGCCGGAGCTGGAGAGACGAGCAGAGCTCTGAAATTCCGGACGCACGGGCTTTTTTCCAGGCCCTCTTCCAGGCGCTGCCCAGACCTTTTGTGCAAGCAGCGCTGCGTCACTCAGCCCCTGCGTCCACCTGCAGCGGGAGGCCCATGTACTCACTGCTGACCCACGCCAATGCCGTTTTTGGCCCCGGTACTGTCACATAAAGATCCCAGGGATCCCCAGCTGAGGTGTGACAGCGCAATACCCTATTACTAGGATATGTGTGGATGCCTGACTCCTACCTCGTTAGTCAGGATCCACCAGCTAAAGAAATCGCTATTTGCCCTACTCATCCAGGGACTGCTGTTTATTTAACTTCCAAAATGCAAATAATGCTGGCAGCCAGAGGGTTAAGAGAAAGCAGCGACTAAGTACTTGTAAATTGATGTAGTGCCCTGAGGGTACCTCTGCTGGTAATAAAGTGCATCTCATAAACAGATCTGACTCCGTGCTACAGTCCAGCAAAGCAAAAAGTGGAGTGGATCGGTCCCAAATTAACCGTAAATGAGACTGACACTCACAAATCGAACGCCCCTCAGGGCTCTGCTTACATTAATTGCAAAGCCTTGGAAAATGATCTAGAAGGGCTTTCTCTTCTCCAGGAGAAGTTAATTGAAGGGATCTGCAAACGGTGGAAAAGGCAGATGTACAAGAAGGAAAAGTCATTTAAATCCTCTTCTTTGCTCGCACTTTCTCGTGATGAAAGCTAATAATATTAGCAATAACTGCTAAGTGTGAATTCATCTGTGTGCTGTTTGCGTCCTTCACCACTCTCCTTGCCCTGACCTTCGAGGTGGAGAAGTCCGTCTCATTCATGGATGTGGCTGCTTCCAGACACACCACGGGGGACAAGCGATTGCCGATCCAAGACTGGCGGCAGGAGGGGAGCAGACAGAAAACTGAGTCAGGAAAATGCATGGGCTGTAAAAGGCTGGAGTCCCCAAGGGGCTTGAGGACACCCACATGGGCTGTGAGTGCCCCTGCAGCTGAGCTTCTGGTGTCGTGGGTGCTTTCCACCCTAGAATACCCAGACCCTCTCTGTGCCCGGTTCCACTGTGTCCTGGCAGCTGCTGTTCCCAAGTCCACGCTTCTGTCCTCCTGCTAAGGGACTCCATCTCAGCCAGAGAGCAAAGGGCCAAGAGACACAGGGATGCCAACCCTTCTCCAGCGGTATTTCGAAGGAATAAAAAGACGCCTTTCTTTTTTTTTTGTTAGAGGGCAATGGATTTGGCACCCAAGACCACCAGAGGGGTCAGGTCTTCCATCACGACTGTGTCCCACTTGTGCTTGTGCTTCGGAGCATCTCACCCTCAGCAGAAACACAGAGGAGGTGGCAACCCCTGGGCTGCACACCAGATCAGGGGCTGAATGAGGTTCGGATCGAAAAAAATGCAAAAGATTTTGTGATACGAACTTTGGGACTGCCATTTGTCACAGCTCCTCCTTTCTCGTGACGGGCTGTGGGGCCAGAGTGGACGGTAGGTGCTCGCTGAGGCAGCACGGCTCCTCTTGGGCTTTGATTCAAAGCCACGGTGCCGGCAGGCAGAGGGGCAAAGGTGCTGCTTTGTGCCTTATCCTCCAGCTTGGCTGCTTTGCATTTTAGATGCAGGGGCATTGTTTATAATCTAATTGCAAACAAAGGCTGGCATCTATTTTTCATGCTTTATTAAGTAGCCTGTTTGGATTTTTATGGTTCGACTAATACTTGTGGGATTTTTATTGTGAGCGGCCATCCGATAGCAACATTAAATAAAAAGTGGAGTCTCTTTATTGATTTGCTTTTGGTTAAAAACAAACATGTCTCCTGTAATCGAGATGTACACTGCTTGTAGATCGTAGAGAGCACATTTATAAAACCATCGAAAGAAATACTTAATCAGAATATATCACTGCCACCTTTCCAAATAATTTGAACAGGCATGTTACACACATAAAATACTGATAGTCCTTCTGGCAAACTTTTAATACAATCATTTGGTTTGCACTTTAAATGCCTGCCATATTTTAACCTTGGAGATAAATGAATCTCAGCGGGATTGCTGAGTAATTAAGAAAAATGTCTCTGATGGGCTTGCTTCATACAGAGAGGTGAAATAACACCAGGATAGTCAGCTGATCGCCCGATATCTTTACATTTGAAAAAAAAAGGCAAACCCTGAGGCGTGCCATTGTCGCACTGCATGACATGTATTGCTTTCAAACAAGTCGGGTTTTCAGTGCTAGCTGTATCGTGGTTTTATAAATTGCCATTTAAAGTGTAAACCAGCATGTGTTCTGGAAGGAAGCCTCTCGAGACCCCCGAGCCCGAACGAGCGCAATGGCTTCGAGGCCATGGGTCAGGGCTCATCTGCTCAGTGGCAGTGGTGGAAGGGCTTGGGGAGGAGCGATTTGCTGCCTGCTGGCTAACCACTCGCGAGAGATCCACAGGAGCTGTTTATTTTCTGGTAATGGGTCAAGACATACTCAGGATGGTCTTGATAACCTGCTTTTAGGTTTTGTGTTGAACTACCCGGATGCTCAGTTTTGCTGAAGACTCAGATCTTTTTGGTAAGAAAGGCCAAATAGAAATTGAAACACTGAGCTCCCCAAAAAAGAAATTGAGCCTTAAAGTGCTGCCTGGCTCTTCGATGTGCCATGATTAGCAACGTGTGCAGTCTTAGTCCCAGTGCTATTACACACAAATCACACCTGGAACCCTCCCTCAGCTGTTAATGCCAGCAGAGGGTTGTTTTCACATCAAGACACTTAACTCGAAATAGTCTCTTTGCCAGAAAAATCTTCTTGGAGAGCAGGCTCTGGGAGTTTTCTTTTCAGCATAAAGCAGCAAAGTTAAACCCTGGGCTGGGATCTTGCAGCCTTGATCTCTGCTGGCCGCGCTAAGGTCAGGCTTTGCTCGCCTCTCGGGAGTTAACTGTATCACAGTCAGAAACACGTAGCGTCAGCTGAGATTTTCGCCGACAATATTGCTCTTGGTTTCCGTGCGCGTCCTCTGGCATGAAAAGCGTTCCAGGAAGAAGGTGGTTGTATCCCTAGAGATGACAACCGATCTCGTTATGAAAAGCATTAGTTAGTCTCTGGAAAACAGACGCGGCATTAAGACATTAGGCAATTAGGACAGCTGCCCCTTTAAATGGTTATTTTCATCTAAAAGACGTTGTTACTATTGGCGGAGAGGTGGCTGCAGGAACAGTCCATTTGACAATTGCGTCTGAGAGCAGCGGACAGAAGCACCTGTTTATTGGTTATATAAATCAAATTAATTTACTTAAATTTACAAAGGCAGGAAGAAAAGCAATAAGGTCTGTCCTGTGGCTGTGCCCCCAAACAGCGGCAACACTGTCGGCACTAAAACTGCTCTCCCAAGGGAAACCAAGAGCGCGATGTGACTGCAAGTATTCATTTGGTTGTTGTCATTTCCAGTGCTACATATTTTAAATTTATGTCAAGCACTGTTGAAAACCTATACCGGCGAGAAACCGCCTGCCCAGAGGGACCCAGCGGGGTGACATGCCCACCAGCATGAAGGGGAGTTGTGCCATCTTGCTTCAAGGAAATAGTGAATTGAGGGTTTATAACCAAGATTACTAACTCCAGATGTATCTCCTTTTACCACCCAAAGAAGATGGATTATTTATAGCACATGTTCCCCCTAACTCTCTCCCCCTGTCCCTCTCCACTGCTCTGCCAACATCCTCTGCCCTGTCCGTGACTCCGACCGCATTTGAAGCACAGCACAGCATCACTTTTCCACCTGCGATGCAGAGAGGAGGTAAAAAGAGGTCGCAAAACAGAGGTGATGTGCGTCCTGGACATCACAGCCTGTCTCTAGCTCATGAGGTGCTAGTCCAGATGCAGAGAAACGATCACTGCAGGACGTAGCCCGGAGGGAGCGGGGTGGCTTTCACTGCGCCGGCTGGCTGGCTGGCGACGGCAGGCATCGGTCTGCTTCATCTCTGCTGACATCAGCATAATTGCAAGGGCATATCAAGCTGAAGGACGGCCCAAAAATTCATTTCAAGGAGGACAAGCCACCTCTGTTTTTTTCTCCCGAGAAGATTCCAAAGGTGAAATAAACAGCCTAAGAGTGAAATTCTGCTGTCAGATACCTGTCTACAAATGCCACTGGTGTCATGGCAGCACCATGTGTGAACATGGGAAGAGGATTTGGTGCTCCAGGTGAGGACCTTCTTGTTGAGTACCCTTTTTTCTGCACATTTTCTGGGCAGACAAATTCCTGCACCATCTCTGACCTAGGTGGGCTCAACCTTAGCTATCTGTGGGCTGGAAAAATTGTTGTCGACTGCCAGGATGGCTTCGGTGCATGTATAAATGTGAAATGTCCAGGCAAGATGTTACTGGGTGCAGCTCATGAGGGATGGATGCCTCTGGTGATATGCTGGGACATGGTAATCATCTTAACAACACCTGGCACTGAGTGCTGCCTCACGTCCATGTCCCTCTCCAAATCTCTGTGCCATTAGCTAATTGAGCTTCATAGCAATATCTCAGCAACGCTAGCATTGGCGGCACATTTTTTCAAATGACTAAATATGGATTTGGAAGGGCTACGTGTCCCGCCTGGCCAGTGGTCATCAGCGGGAATTGTGAGCCCTTAGATGGCAGCAGCCGGTGAGAACATCGGATAGTGGTAGTGGCCCCTGGGCTCACCTGACTGCACAGGACATTACTGCTAGGCTTTGTCCTGGGTGGTCTCTGTCCCAGAGCCTCTCCTGAAAATGGTTTAGAAATTTAGAAAAGAGGTCTAAAATTTACACCTAGCTGGTGCTTCTCCAACCACACATGTCTGTGTTGGCAAGGCGTCTCTGCCGGGGTACAGCAGGCAATGAGGGACTCCACTGCCCAAAGCAGGATGGGGACCGGAGAGTTCACAGAGACACTGGCGTGTGCCCAGACTAATTTGGGGTGACATGGGCTCTGGAACCTTTGCTAGGGCAAGACCAAGGGGATGCTGTGGCCAAGGAGAAGCAGCGAGGTCTGTGCACGTGCCCCTAGAGCAGGCAGGACCCCTCGCAGATATTGCTCCCTCCGGTCACGGCCAGGACTGGCTGTGCTTCGGTGCTGGTTGAGCAGTGCTGATGGCAAGCAGGACCTCCCTGAAGCAGCCCCTGCCATGGCACCGACTGTCCAGGTGGGATGTGTGGGGTCACAGGATGCCACGTACCAGAGCCACGGCTTCTGCGGCAATGCCCATCTTGCTGGGCTTGAGATTAATCTCATCTGGTTATAGAGGAGCATGGTGCTACGTCTGCAAGAGTCGCAGGTGTACAGTCAGTGGAGGCAATTTGGTACTTCTAGCTGATGGGTCACCTAACCCATTTTAGATACCTCCTTAACCTGAGATGCCCCAGACCTGTTTCTTCCCACTGTCTCGAGAGGCACGGTTGGCTAACTCAGGCATGGGCAACCACTAGAGGAAGACGTGTGCCACCTCTGATGGCTGGAAAATCCTCAATGAACATCTCCGAAATCTGCCTCAACCAGATTTTGAAGACAGAAAAGCCCAAGACCAGGAAAACTTGGACGTAGGATCCAAAGCTCTGAAGCAAGCCTGAATTATTTATCATTCTTGTGACCCAGAAGAGCAGGGGCTTCAGTATGTCTTGCTGGGTTGTTGGAATGCAGCCCTCCACCTCTTCATTGCCCAGGCTCTGCTCCTCCGCAGGGGAGGCAGGAGCAGCACGACCTGGTTCAGCAGTGCTCAACCGCATGCCCAGAAGCTGCTCGCACTTTGACACGAGCACAGCAAGTCGTCCCGGCTACCTGCCCATCCTTCCACATCTCTGTGAGTGTGTGTCTGTTTCAAAGCAATTGGACAGAAGAAAAGCCCGTCGTGGCTCTGGCAAGCTCCTAGGGAGGCCCCCCGCATCCTGATTACAAATCAGCGCTGGAGCTGAGAGCACACTAAGGACATTAAAGGGTGGCATCGTCACTGCCTGCTGCTTCTCCTGACTGAGTGCAGCTCTGGGAGCGAAACCCCGGCCGCAGAGCATGATCAGAGGCAGACTCTCAGGCAGGCTCCCCAGCAAACGAGAAACTCTCCGGCCCTTAAAACCTGCTCAGAATCAGACACTGCCTCTGAACCCAGGCTGTCAGCAGGAAAAGACGACTCCTCCATCCATCACTGCTGGCTCCTGGTGCTTTTTCTCTGCAACACGAGTCAACTGATGTGGCTACAGTCCATCTGCCCCCCCCCCCATGCTGGTATGGCCTGGGGCAGCAGAACTCTCCGCCGGGCACTGCGTTAGGCTGGCAATTGAAAACAATACGTCCTTATGGTAATAGGAGCACCAGGCAGCCACTATGAGTAGGAAATGATGGCAGTTACTTTATCTAATAACAGCATGAAAATGTAAAGTGTCTTTATTGAGCTGCTGGCTTGCTGGTGAGAGTTAAAGGAGAGATGCTCTCTTGGTTACGACATTTGCAGAGAGAAGTGGCATGAGATATTGCCATAAATTCTTCCATTAATAAGCAAGCAGAGAAGGGGATAGCACGCCAAATGCAGTGGTGCGAAGGGACAAAATTAAGAAGGTGGACGCAGCAACCTTTTTCCCCTAGACAGCAGATGCCCCCCAAGGAGAAATGAAGAATTCCCCTCTTGACCGGGTGACGAGAAAACTCATGTACTGCTAACAATAACGTAGGAAGGAATGGCTTTGAAAGGAATAAAAGAAAAACACCTCTTGTCATACTAGTGTCCTTCAATACCAGAGGGAAATATAAGTTTCTGCCAAGGGAGATTCACAGAAAAGGCCCAGCTCAGCAGCCGTGCGTTGATAATGAGCTGCAGGTGGCCACGGGGTGCAGAAATTACTTTTGCCTTGTGACAGTTGGGGGAGACATGGCCTAAACATGCAACGGTGTGCATCCCCAGTTGTTCCAGACGTGGTGTTGGGCGTGCAGAATTGTGAAGTAGCTCTGAGGGTGATGCCCGCACACGGTTGAAGATGAGCTGTTTAGAGAGAGGAGGAAGACAGAGCTCGGGAAATGTCAAGAAGAACCTCAAGAATTGTGAGTTGGTTTCAGCTCAGCAAATTCAATTTTCTCCCTAGTTTTGTGAAATTATCTGTGGCATTTATCACTGGTATCTTAACTGGCATATTATTTAACTGTTTTAAGGACTATTTTTGATAACTGCTTAATAAAAGCTGTCTTTTTGAGAAAATGAAAATTGTTGAGATGTTTAAGATCACTTTCTGCTTAAAGCATCTGTACAATTCCAGTGCAGACACTGCTTATATATATGCATGGAGTCAAAATGGATTTTTTTAAACATATTTGGCAAAATAATTCACCACAAATAAAGTACTTCGGTAAAGCCAACAACTTTTGATGGCACTTTGTCTTTGAAAAAATAGATAATTTTTTAAAAGAGAGAAAAAGATTTGCTGATGCTCTTGCCTCTCATCACTGTAGAGAAGACAAATGGAGAGTCCCCCATTCTTTTTCCAGGGAGGTTTGCCGTTGTCCTCCCTCCTCACAGGCAGCTCTGGCTCCCATGTGGCTGTACTGAAGCAGTGTGAGATCTGCCCCGCAAGCAAAGAGGAGGTGTGGGAATGAGGACCCAAAGGAGTGGACATGTCCACCGAGCACATGCCCATAACCAGTGCACCATGAAGCTGTGAGCCAAACGAGTCATTATGCTTCTGTACTCAACAGCAGTGAGGAGCAGATCAGGCACAAGAAGAGATGAGGAGGAGGTAAAGAAAACACATAGAGAAGCTGCAAAGGTGACCCGAGCTTGGACAAGAAAGGTACATTGCAAGGGAAACTCGATCTGTCTATTGGATTCAGTGAAGGGGACTTTAGACAAAAGCTGTGTCTTCATGTGGAGAAAGTCTGCGGTGGCAGAGGCTTCCCCAGCAAAGGAAAGCACAACGACTTTCTGCAGAGAGAAGCTTATGCAGGAAAATAATTCAGACTGGAGATACAATAAAAATTGCTAGCAGTGAAGATAAACAACCTTTGGAAGAACTTATGAGGAGGTGCCACTGGTGTCCTTCATGGGAACTGTCAAACCTAGGCTTGTTGGAAAGGATGGGCTCCAAGCAAAGCACAAAGGAGTTGGCATGAAGTGACATGTGCTTTACAGGTGGCAGGTTGGAGGGCTACAGATCTCCTCCCAGTTTTAAAAATTTCTGGCTCTGCTTCCCTAGGGATGTGCCCTCCAATTCCCCAATATGACAGTTGTAGACGCTGAGGGAATACCAGGAGAATGGGCAGCAGGTGGTGACCCCTACCTATGAGCTGACTGGAAATGCCGTCTCCTGTAGTCATTGCTGAGGACAGGGTGCTGAGCTGGAGGAACTGATGCACTGAGCTAGTGGAACATTTCTTATGTTCTTGCTTAAAAGGTCTGGTGAACAACAGAGGAAAATTATAACTAGCACTGCAAACACCCCTCCTCAAATCCTGCTGTGAGACTCAGTAGGGCAGGTGAGACTGGATACATTAACTTTGCATCCAAAGGATGCAGAAGACTGTCTGATGTCTCAGTCAGATCATAGAATCATAGAATCACAGAATGGTTTGGGTTGGAAGGGACCTTAAAGACCATCTCATTCCAACCCCCCTGCCATGGGCAGGGACACTTTCCACTACACCAGGTTGCTCAAATCCTCATCCAATCTGGCCTTGAACACTTCCAGGGAGGGGACATCCACAGCTTATTTTGGCAACCTGTTCCAGCGTCTCACCACCCTCAGCGTAAGGAATCCACTGTAAAGTAAATCACCAGGTCAGGGAAAATGCATCCTGAGCATTGCCCCATTCCCCCCGTGACTATAAAGAGAGCCAGGCTGATGCACTCATGGAAGAGGTGCCCAGCTGGTGTGGATCCTGCTCCTGTAGTCCCTGGCCAGGTAGAAAATGGACTTGAAAATGGCCCCATTTAAATAGCATCACTAAAAGGCAGGACTGAGGGTGTAAAAGGAGTCCTTCCCTGCCCCAGGGCACCCATGTGGGCTGACCCTGCTAGAGGGCAGTGTCACGTTAGGTTGGCCTGGCTCCTTCCCCAAACAAATACAAGTAGCGGAGCCAGAGTATGTCCCACATCAGCCAGCCCTGCCAGAAATCCTACCAACACTCAGCAACTGGGCTGCGCAAGCAGACTGGTAAGCTGCCCAAATGGGTACCGATGGAGTCTCCCTCGTCCTTGGGATAACGACTAGTGCCAGCGTTGTCCAAGGCATTTTATGTTTCCCCTACTGCT
This sequence comes from Steatornis caripensis, assembly GCA_013398225.1. Classification (NCBI taxonomy): domain Eukaryota; kingdom Metazoa; phylum Chordata; class Aves; order Caprimulgiformes; family Steatornithidae; genus Steatornis; species Steatornis caripensis. The sequence continues at coordinate 414,543 of VZSC01011578.1, read as the reverse complement.
GTCAGTAATGGAGGGCAGTCTGGTGTCACCTGCATGGCAGTCATCCTGTGGATGTAAGCAAAACGTACAGGTGGGGATGAGAAGGAACGTGGGTTTGCTGTGCCTGCAGCATCTGGTGGGGTGGGAAGGGAGAGAGAGCAGCATGCAGGAAGGTCGCCCCCAAAAGTGCCCAGTCAGAAAGATGAAGAAATCAGACTGAAACCCAAGCCCTGCAATTTAACGTTGGGTTCGGACTGAGAGATGTGTCTCCCAGGCTGTTGTCCTGCCAAGTCATCAGGTACCTGGATGCTTGCGCTTTCCTGCAAGCGTTTCCCTTTCACCTTGGCAGCTCTGACCGAAAGCAAAGCAGGCAAATAAGGAAGCGAGCACCGCTGCGGCCAGTTTTTATGTCTAGTTGACCCTATTTATAACCCCACAGGTATTATGGTGGTGCAACTAGAGCTGCTAATTTGGCAAAATCTGGATCTCAGTGGTGATTTAGCTTATGGCTTTTTGCCACATCCCACTTGCGTGTTACAGAATTAACTATCTTGGAAATTACAGCTAGAGTTGCCAGAAATAAGCAACCAGCGGTTAAATGGGATTCATCCAGCGCCCCTAGCAAATGGACTTATTCCTCCTCTCTCTGGCTGCATACACACAACTAAATGAAGCCATTGAGGACCCAATCCATGGTTCGAGGCCAGGTAGGACAGTAGACCTTGCATTCCCAAGCCTCGATAAGACCACTGTGAACTCAAATTAATGGAGCTCTGCTGGTCAAGACCCACCATGCGCAAAAGCAGAAGAAAGACCTGGATTCACACTTGCACGCCAGACCACGCTGCTGAGCTTTTGCTTTCAAGCGAAGCTGCGTGCACAGCTGGATGCTGCGGCTCTGCATGTGTAGGGTCCTTTATCAAGACAGCGCTAAGTCACGTGTTGAAATGCAGTAAGTGGGTGCTACGTGTGGGTGTCAGGACATGACCAATATACGCAATAAGAAGATTCGCAAAATCATCACCACGAAAGTGAACTCATGCTCTGGTCAGCAGTTACCTTCAGATGCACTGAGCACTCGCTTTCGACCTTTTCCACAAATATTGCTAGCGGGGAGCTGCTCCTCAGAAGGTCTTGTGTAGAAAGCAAGATAGGCACAGATGCGTAACAGGATTTGGACAGTGCAAAGGTGCTTTATCCACCCTTGAAGGTGGTCTTTGCAAGCAACGACAACACTTTTTGTATACCAGGCCAGTGAAAAGGATGTATATTTAGGTTGAAGCATCCCCTTGAGCCTGTGGGATCAGAGACGCCTCCCCTGTCCTCCACGGGNGTGCAAAGGTGCTTTATCCACCCTTGAAGGTGGTCTTTGCAAGCAACGACAACACTTTTTGTATACCAGGCCAGTGAAAAGGATGTATATTTAGGTTGAAGCATCCCCTTGAGCCTGTGGGATCAGAGACGCCTCCCCTGTCTTCCACGGGGAAGGCAGCTGGATCTCAGGGGTGCTGGACCATGACACCACCAGAGCCCCGAGTCCGGCTGGACGGCAGGGATGAGGGGTGCCGTATCTGCTGCCCACGGATGCGGTCGTGCCCCCTCCCCCAAGCCTAGGCATTCAGTTGAGTCAATCAGTCAAACAGAAACAGTCCCAGGGGATTTAAGTGGCGATAACCAATGTAAATAATGAGCACCTTTTGCTTGTTTAAGGCTTTGACAGCAGAGTACTTGCACTGATGACTTGCAGTCTGAAATTTGCTGGTATAAAGTGTTTGTGCAGCTACCAACTACAAATCAGGAAGAAAAAAATAATAAATAGCTGGATGCTCACGGTTACTTTGGGAACGGAGGAAAGGATACATTTAAGCAAATCAGTTCACTCGCTTGTCCTCAAGTCTGTCTGAAAATATTCTCAAAGTGTCTCTCAGCACTGCAAAAATTATCTCCTGTTCTCATTTGCAAGTAAATGTTAAGAACTGAGAGATACATATTCCTCCCGTCTTTAATGTTTTTGGGGAGGTTGTGTCGTCAGCTGTTCCAGCATTCACGATATCCCACTTATTTGTCTACTCAGCCCTCCTTTATGATTTTTTTGTCAAGCACAGGCTCTCTGCAGTCTGGCAGAGCCAGTATTGCAGTATTGATTTAGGAAGACGCAGTTGTGACAATCCAGTCCCAGGCTGAAGCCCATGGTGCACGGGCGCTGTGCGTCAGGAGCCCAGGCCTCATATCCAGCGCCAGGCTCACGGTTAAAAAGAAGCCAAAAAAAAAAAGACCTACTTCTATCTGTTCTGCTTTGAAGGGAAAAAGGATTACCAAGGCTAAATAAGCCATCTGAGTACTTAGCTAGCGAGCCTAAATAGCACCCTGATAGGAAATTCTGGCAGAGAGCTAATTAAATTAACCCTCTTTGATTTATTAACAAGCAGAGCAACATATCACACAGGATTGTCCCATGAAATGAATGTGCTTTCTGATTCCCTTGGCTGCTTTGGCGCAGTCACCTCCTGGAAAACCCGGTTATGGAGACTCAAGTTTAATGAGACTCAATGGCTCGAAAAGGTTCCCTGCCCACCAACGGAGACACGCGCTGGTAATAATACGCGAAAGCATGTTATTTTCCTTGCACTTCCCTAATTCCTTTTTAATGCCTGGGACAATCTAATGGCTAATTAGTAATTTCCTGCCCACTGATATGCAGATGAACGACAAGCAAAAACCTTCTGCATGTTTAATTATTCTGTTGATTTAGAAGCCACTTTTCCCTCAGTGCAAGTTTCTCTCCGCGTGTGCTCTCATGCATCATGTATTTCATTATTTTTAGAACCATGCTCTGTGCCTTTTTATGCTCTCACAGTTCCAGCATCCAGTAATTACCACGTTTTGTGTCCAATGGACCTGATCCACCAGCGAGTGTAAATCGGGAAAACATCGTTGACTTTAAATTGAGTTATTCCGAGTTACACCAGACCTGAGGCGTGACCTCTTCTATTTTTAGCGGTGGGGAGAAACGTTATTTGTGTGCTGGGACCCTCGTGAAGTAGCAGAATATAAAATTTAGAAAACTTCAGAGCAGTGAAAATCCAAATCAAAGCCCATGAATGCACAGATGTGAATCCAGTTATACAGTGAGCTCTACTTCTGCTTAACCTCTGCCAGGAACCGTAACTCTCTTTGCATATTTGATTTTTCTCCCTCAGCGAAACGTAGTCCACTTAATCTATTTTCGTCACTTTCTAACAGTTTCACTGGTGGGCTTCTCCCCTATGCCTTGCATTTAGCTTTGGTGTCCGAGTGCTCTTTTGTTAAATTAAGGCAATTAATAAATGGAGATGTTAAGCAATCAATTTTGCCCGCATATCTCCACAGCCTTACGTATGTCTGGCTGTAATCACAAGATAAATGCAATGTGCTGATGTATGGTAATGTTCAATAATACATTCTCCACCAGGCTCAATTCATCAGGGAGTTTCTAGAGGGGAGGCATTCGTTATTGGCTGCCTCCGGACCTCAAGGATACCATTTCTGTCCTTTCCATTGGCCGCCCCGCTGCTGCAAGCCTCTTCCCGTCTTATTTTGATGATGAATATGAAGGCATGCTAAGCCGAGCCGAAGCGTAGCTCTCGCCGACCGCACTCCCTGCCCGGGCTCAAGGACTCAGGGGCTCCCCGGCTGCTTCCCCTGCCCACCGCCAGCAGCAGCAGCAGCAGCAGCGGCAGCAGCAACGCCAAAAGTTGTGATGCTTTTCTTCACCCAGTGCTTTGGGGCTGTGTTAGATCTTATTCACCTGCGGTTTCAGCACTACAAGGCAAAGAGGGTTTTCTCAGCTGCCGGGCAACTTGTCTGCGTCGTCAACCCAACGCACAGCCTGAAGGTGAGTTAAAAATATTTTTTCTCTCCTGACATCTTCTCATCCCCTTCCCTGCCGGCGGCATTTCTCCGCAGGGAATGAAATGTTGCTCTGGCAGCAAGGGGAGAGCGTTGTTAACACATTGCAGCCCCGGCAGAGAGGATGTTTGCATTGTCTGGCTGCATGATTCCCTTCGGAGCGAAGGGGAAGCAACTCGCTGCTCCAAGCGATCGTGGGAAGTCGCTGCTCCCCCTCCCCAAAGTTTCCTCATCGCTTTCACCCGTGTAACGAGCACGCGTGTCGCAAGCGTCTGGACAAAAACGACTGGAAAAGTTACTTGGGTGAATTAACATCCCTTTTCGGTGGAAGGATGCTGGGTGGTCTCGCAGGCTGGCACGCCAGCACCACCCGCTGCTGCTCAGTGCTGGGGAGCAGGGAGAGGGGGAGCAGCAGCACAGGGGTCTCCGGCTTCTGGTCTTGTTTGCATTTTGAAGGGAAAAAATACTGTTTCTGTCTTCTGAGGGGAGTCTGAAGGCATTCCTCTGGAGCTGAAAGTGTCCTTAAACCGTTTGCAAGGTGAATCTATTTTAGGCAGGAGAATACATTTGCCTTAATGCAAAACTATTTATAGACCAAATAAAACATTTCTTTTACTCACATAGTTCTGGATTTTCACTGACAAAGTGTCAACAGCTCCGTCTATGCCAGAGCCCTAATGTGTTTACATAAAGAAGGAGCAGCAGGGGGAGAAAGTGACTGGGAAGATTTAATTACTTTATCAGAGTAGTGAATGACCAACTTTAATGCAGTGACTCCTGTTTTGCTGGAAGTCCTTTCAGACCTGACTTGCGATGCCACCCCGCTAGCCCAACACAAGCTCAGAAATGAAATTAATTCAGGACAACTTATGGCTCTGCTGGGGTTCCTGCAACGAACTCGGAGGGGTTGCGGGGAACATCTTTACCAAACTGTGGACCCCTGGAGGTCCACTCATGGGGTAAATCCCTCTTCAGAGCAGAGTGCCTCCCCAAAAAAGACAGATGTCCCAGAGTTCTATTTCCAGTCTCAGGCTGCGATCAGGCAGGGAGAGGCTTTTTCCAGCAAGGCACCAGCTCCAGGAGGATTTCCCTGCAAGGCTGTGCTCAGCCCATCAAGCACTGCTGGCTGGGGCAGATGCTCCCAGGGGACTGACTGCTCGGGTGCGGGCTCACCTCTCCCGGCATCACGCTCCTCCGCTGACACAAGCTATTTAAAAAACCTGCAGCCCTATCATTATCTGAAAGGGTTTGGTCACCTGAACGCATAAAAGAAATAGCTGTGTTCCTAAGTGCATGGGGAGATTTCGTAAGTGAATGCTTCTGTGCCCGACCTCTTTTACGTGACTGTCTCATGCTCATCTATAATTTTAATTATTAAAAAAAATGGAGCAGAAAAAAGGTTATTGAAGGTCACAATACAACTTCAGTGCCAATGGCACTGCCTGGTGAGGTCCCATAAGCACACAGAGGGGTGTCTGCTGGCTGCTCCACTGGTATCTAGGACTAGACTATCAGTTCAGTTCCTCTCATGTTGCAGATTTGCTATTGTAGGAGCTGCAGCATTTTACCTTTGAGCATACCCAAAAGGAGTTGATGCTTCTGTTCCTCTCTGTTAAACACACGGGGCATTATAGTGTGTTAAAATTCCCCATGGGCAAGTTCTTCGCTGATCAGACCCAAAGCTTAGCAGAGAAACAGGCAACGTCAGTATTGTCTGGGAAGATCTTGAAAGTAAGCACTGGATACAAAACTCTCTTGAAAACAAATGGGAGCCTCTGGGCAAAGGTCTGACATGTCAGTGAAGCCCCCGTGAGAACTGTCTTGACCTAGCTGGGAATTGCTCCTGTGATAGGATTGCAGTGGGAACCCGATGGCACGTGTTTCCCGCATGGGCCCATTGTGACACCAGGTAGATGGGACAAGAAACTTCTCTTCTCAGAAAAAAACCCTCTGACTGTAAAGTGAAATATGCTTTGAAGGTGCTCCCAAGTTAGTTACCCAACTCACATCCAGCTGGGTAAATATGGTGGGCTTTAGCACTGATCCACTCTCAAGATGTTCAGTTTGATTTCTGACCAGCTCTGTAAGGAACACGCCACCGGTTTGTGCCAGGACCCAGAAGAGACAAGTGGGTCAGACCCCTTTGTACCCCAGCACAGCACTATCGGTGCCCACCCTCCAGCACCAGTGAGCAGTAGGAGTCTGCGGGCCAACTTCAGCTGTCCCGAAGCAAGATACCTCACCCCACCTGCTCTTATCTGATGGTGGAGAGGTGGTCATCTCTAGCCAGCAAGGCACCTTGTCCAAAAACTGGCATCAAAGACAAATCAGATGAACCTGCCTCTCAGGGTGTGCATTTTTCCCCTAGGGATGCACCGGGAGGTCGCGATTGCTCCCTCCAGCAACCTGACGCAGGGACTTCTGAAANGATGTTCAGTTTGATTTCTGACCAGCTCTGTAAGGAACACGCCACCAGTTTGTGCCAGGACCCAGAAGACACAAGTGGGTCAGACCCCTTTGTACCCAGCACAGCACTATCGGTGCCCACCCTCCAGCACCAGTGAGCAGTAGGAGTCTGCAGGCCAACTTCAGCTGTCCCGAAGCAAGATACCTCACCCCACCTGCTCTTATCTGATGGTGGAGAGGTGGTCATCTCTAGCCAGCAAGGCACCTTGTCCAAAAACTGGCATCAAAGACAAATCAGATGAACCTGCCTCTCAGGGTGTGCATTTTTCCCCTAGGGATGCACCGGGAGGTCGCGATTGCTCCCTCCAGCAACCTGACGCAGGGACTTCTGAAACTGGGACAGGGAAATCCCTCCCAAACTTGTTTGTATGCCAAACAACACCTGAGGGACCATTACAAATGAAAGGGCTGAACATATTCCTCTGCAATGGTTTACAGTATTATGACTACTTTGATGTTTCATAGTCTGTTATTTCTAGCTGGGTCATTTCAACTGCAACATTTTGTTGACAGCCCCCAAATCTATCTTAACGATTGACAAGTGGAGTGAAAACTGTATTAAGTTTCGCGGTCGATGACTACAAGCCTGCTAGGAAACAAGGGCTAGGAGCAATGTCATTTGTCTCGCTTCCCTTTAAGGCTTAATTGTTTGTGCTTACTCCAAAATTGTAAGCTCTTTGCAAAGGGATTATTTTATTTTGAATCTCTACAGCATCCAGGCGAGGGGGCTCCTGGCTGACTGGTGCAAACGATAAATGACAGGCGCCATATTCTGGTGTGATTACGCACGTTGACATCCCTCGCGTAGGTCAGGTCCTAAATCAGGGCCAATGGGCATAACTCCATTAAAGCCAAATCGCAGCAGGACCTCCATTCTCACCCCTTNCTGGGACAGGGAAATCCCTCCCAAACTTGTTTGTATGCCAAACAACACCTGAGGGACCATTACAAATGAAAGGGCTGAACATATTCCTCTGCAATGGTTTACAGTATTATGACTACTTTGATGTTTCATAGTCTGTTATTTCTAGCTGGGTCATTTCAACTGCAACATTTTGTTGACAGCCCCCAAATCTATCTTAACGATTGACAAGTGGAGTGAAAACTGTATTAAGTTTCGCGGTCGATGACTACAAGCCTGCTAGGAAACAAGGGCTAGGAGCAATGTCATTTGTCTCGCTTCCCTTTAAGGCTTAATTGTTTGTGCTTACTCCAAAAAAGTAAGCTCTTTGCGAAGGGATTATTTTATTTTGAATCTCTACAGCATCCAGGCGAGGGGGCTCCTGACTGACTGGTGCAAACAATAAATGACAAGCGTCATATTCTGGTGTGATTACGCATGTTGACATCCCTCGCGTAGGTCAGGTCCTAAATCAGGGCCAATGGGCATAACTCCATTAAAGCCAAATCGCAGCAGGACCTCCATTCTCACCCCTTCCATCCAGGGGAGTGCTCAGGGACAGCGGTGGGATCCAGGCCACCCCAAGGACACGTGGTTGCTTATCATGGATACGTGTCAGAGATTTGGCATCACGTAAAGCACTCGTCGAGTGGCAGAGGGCAGGGGAGACCTGGTACCCTCCAGGGAAAGGTTGCATCAGCTTCTGCTGTCACAGACACACAGCTAGACCAAGGGCGGCCTCCAGTAAAGTTATATCAGAATGCCGTCACTGCAATCACAGCCTGGACCTCTGACCGTGACCAGAGCCCATCACTTATCTCTTCCTTTAGAAGAGGTCTGGAGGTTGGCAAAGAACCACATGCTTAGAAAGAAACCTGTGTCTTCCTTCCCACTGAAAGGCTCATTAACTTGGAAGGCTGATGAGCAATTCAGCGTGTCTTAAAGGAGAAGACAGCAAGAGAGTCAGCACAGACACCTCTATTGATCTGCTATTATTTTCCCTGTGCACAACAGGCTGACACAGGCAGCTCTAAACAAGGAAAGACAATTTTGCAGCCATTGCCCTCTGTTTTGCGTGTTTGTCAGGGGTATGAACAGGGTGAGGGGGTTGTTTTGGAGCCTCCTTGTCCTTCTTGCTGCTTTCTGCTCTTTGTCCTCCCACGGGCTTTCCCAGACGTGGCAGCAGCACCTTACGGCATGGTGTTACGCCGGGATCAAAATTCACTTGCCAAGCAGGGAAAACCACATATTTACTGCACTTCTATAGGTCACCTTCGTTCTCAATTCTGTTATATGCATTACCTGGTGACCTGTCTTCCTTCAAGCCTACAGTCGCCCTGAGTTCTCCCCTTGGAGGTGCATGACCAGGCAACGGAGCTGCCCAGCTAAGCGGCTGCTCCCTCCAAGGCCGTGTTAGAGGAGCACCGCTCATGCTGCTGGCTGCAGGACCCAGCGTGCAGGGAAAGTTTTAAGGTGCTCTGTGTGCACGGAAGAAATGAGCAGGCTTTGCTGGTCCCTGCAGAGATGAGGCTCAGGGAATTCCTCTGCGTTTTCCCCCTGCTAACAGCAATTCTGCCCAGCACTGCTAATTGCACTCCGGGGAGAAGGCAAAGGTGGGTGGCTGTGTCCTCGCTCCTTAGCATCAGTCCTGGCCCCAAAAACCAGCCGTGCACGGCAGGGGACTGCAGTGCAATCACAGCCCAGCCAGGCACCAACGCCAGGTACAGCTGGGAAAAACAGATCTTTTAAATTCAAGGAGTTACTACCTTTTTGCACGCAACTTTAACTCTTTGGAGAATGTGAAATATGATCTTGTAAAGAGTAAAAATGTATGTTTACAATGTTCTTCTTAAAACTACCCATCTCCATCACTGTAGAACTTCAATGAACTTGCTGAATTACAAAAAGAAGCATATTTAAAGGAGGGCATAAATAGTTAAATCTTATATTCAAAAAGGATCATAGCATGGTTTATAGGGCCAAGCTGTCTTCTAGCTATTTTTTAAAGCAACAAGCAAATCCGCTCTGAGTTAGGGAAGGGATTTGAATCCTGTTATAACAGTTTGGCTCTGCATGCAGCGGCCAGCCAAATAGCATTGTAATCCACTTTATTCCCAGTGGGATTAAAGCGCTACAGTGCATTATACCCCCATGAGATTCATTTATTTGGTGCAAAGGAGGAGAGAGACTCTGCAACTTGCTGCTAACAACCTCTAAACATCCTCTGCCACTGTCTCAGCCCAGAGACCCTCAAATATCCTGTGCGGGGCTGTGATTTGGGGAGCCCAGACAGCGTTTAGCCCTAGTGTCCAGCAGGATCGTGACAGCCATGGTGAGAGGAGCTGCAAAACCTCCTGCTGCCTGCAAACCTGGGCTCCTGGCAAGGCGCCTGGGTGCCACCCCAGCTGCGGGCCAGGTCTGTGTGAGCACTGGGCACCGCAGACTTTCAAATCCTTTTGCAGGGATGCAGACGGTAGCAAGCAGCGCTACTTTGTCACCCCTCCTTCAGCCCTGCTTCTGTTTGAAGGGGTTCCGAAGGGCAAAACTGGAAACCGAGTTGACCGCGAGCACAACAGGAGCCCCCATCTGTGCGTCCACAGCTGCCTGCAGACGTGACCGTGACGGTGCTCCACGGAGGGGAGGCACAGCATGCTCCCACGGCTCTCCCCAGGGGCTGTAATTCCACCGATGCTGCTGCCTGGTCCCAGGAGGTCACCTCTCCCTTAACCGATTAACCTTGAGCCCACAGACCCACTCACGTACACACCCCATGGGACCACGTTGCAGGCGAGCAGGGCAGCACGGGCTTCGGTCCAAGCGCGCTGCAAAGCAGGGCAGCTCTGAGCTTCAGCGTGGTCTCCCGGAATAACGATTACAGCATGTGCTCAGAGGAGGGAGCGGGAGGGGAAAAGCCGCTGTCTCAGGAGTTTCTGTGTTAATATGCTCTGACTTCCTTCTCCCTACCTCCCACCCCAAACCTGCTGTATAAAATTAATTACCACTGTTAACCGGCACCGCCTGTCATGCTACAGCACTGGAAATGGGACAGAGTGGGTAAGCGTCGAGTCCTTTCCTGCCCACATTTGATTTTGGGCATGAACTTCAATAATAAACCCAATCTGGTTGCAGGACGTTTCAAGTCAGATGCTATCAATGGGAGATGGTGCCATTGTTATAATATTACAGAAATGCTTATCCCCTTGACAGGGCGTTTGACAGCAGGGTGAAGGCAAGCCATCAAACACCGCCACATATCACCGTATAATCCACCCACTCTGATACGGCTCAGTATATCAAGAATTTCTCAGTGCACCCCTTTGGGTTAGACGTAACAGCCCAGGTACCTCCCTCGGGAGAAATACTGCCTCAAAGCAATTGCTGTGGCTAGCACCCAGGGTGTGGAGGAAAGGGCGATGTTTTAGTATAAGCCTTGATTACANCTCAGTATATCAAGAATTTCTCAGTGCACCCCTTTGGGTTAGACGTAACAGCCCAGGTACCTCCCTCGGGAGAAATACTGCCTCAAAGCAATTGCTGTGGCTAGCACCCAGGGTGTGGAGGAAAGGGCGATGTTTTAATATAAGCCTTGATTACATGAAATGAGTGGTGAGGTCTCAGTCTGCTTCCCAGCAGATGTAAGGCACCCCAGACATTCCCACGACTGGCATTAATTAGCACATGCTGCTGGTTGCCTCAGTAGAGAAGCCAAGCATTGAGTACGGTCCTGCAAGCCCCGGATGCTAAAAAGTGCCAAGCCAGCTTCCCAAGCATCTTGAATTTTGCCTCAAAGTCACAATTTACAGATAGTATGAATTCTTGTTTAATCATTATGATGCTTTCCCGGTACCAAATACCTCCCAGCACACCTAGATGNTACGGTCCTGCAAGCCCCGGATGCTAAAAAGTGCCAAGCCAGCTTCCCAAGCATCTTGAATTTTGCCTCAAAGTCACAATTTACAGATAGTATGAATTCTTGTTTAATCATTATGATGCTCTCCCGGTACCAAATACCTCCCAGCACACTTAGATGGGGGGCACTTACTTAGAAATTTCTGTTTTTCTCAGAGACAATATGAGCTGCTTAAGTAATCCAAAAAATCGAGTTCAAAGGAAGAACAGCAGATCCCAAGAGCTCTAGTAAAGCGAGGAAAGGAGCTGCTGTGGCCGTGCCCTATATCCGCGGGTATTCGGCTCTTCCTATGCCATAGAAAGCCCATAATCCTTGTCCTGCCTGGCTCAGACCTGAGACTCTGGATGCCTCCCAGCAACCCCAAATCCATCCCATCACAATGGGAAATCAGCTTCTCTAAGCCTGGTGTAGAAGAGGGAAAAACTCTTAATCCTGCATTAAATTCATGAGAAGGAGTGTGATGGAGTCAGTCTTTTCCCAGATTTACCAGGGACTAAGCAAACTAGCAAGGAGCATGGGAGACACAGCCACTCTCTTCTGACTGCAGGAGGCTGGGGCGGCGAGGACCGCTGCCCCTCTGGCGTGGTGGGAGCAATGACCATGGGAGCAAGGACCGTGATCGGCTGCTCTAGGCACCTCTTGGTGGCATTGGTGCCCATGGCCCAGCATGGTGTGGCACACGGCGACGCAGAACCACTGTCCTCGGAGCTGCTGGAGAAGGGTGCCAGGAGGTGTACACACTGCTAAAAAGAAGGGAATTCCTTTGGAGAGGTGAATAAGATTTAAGTAATATGTTGGGCCCATTTCTGCTGTGATTTTTGCAACAGAGGCCATAAAGTAAGAAGAGTTGAGCTGCCACATTCAGCTTCTGACGGAGCCAGGGAGAATCCGGGCCTGAGCAGTCTACTTGGGTCTGGCTGAATGCGACAGCAACATCCTAACCCACCTCTGTATATACGTGCTGTATTTGGAAACGAAAAGCACAGATCTTGAGACATTAAACACCTTATCAGACTACATTATTTTTCTTTGTTTCCATAGCTTGTATCTTTTGGGTTAAGTACCTTTTCTTCTCCACTGTTATTACTCCTCATCCTGCCCATTCCCTGCTATACCAAAGTCTTAAAGCAAAAGATTCTCCTCACCTGTCGTTCAACAACCTGAGCTTGGCCTTTTTTTCCAGTCCCATTGAAAGGAAAGCATCCCTAATTTCACCGCGACTTTGGATCCCTTATTTTCCTTTAAGCTCCTTCAGAAGAAATCACAATCATTCAATCCACAGCTTGTTCGGTGCCACCAATTTATCTATTGACAGATGAAGTCCCACTTTAAAACAATCACCAGCAAGACGAGGAGATCTACAAAAAGCAGTGAAACACTGCTATCACCACTTGCTGATGCAGCTGGCGAGGAAGCCAAGTGCCTTACGTGCCTGCAAATCCTTATTGCGGTCGGGCACTGGATCATGGCTTGAGAAGACAGGTACGTCTAGAGGCGCCACTTCCACCTGTTGCCCTCCCAGCACAGTAAGCTGTGATTACGATCCATTCGCCAGTGTTAACAAAAGATAATATCTTCACTTTGCTTTGGTGTGGCAGTGCAAATCCACTTTCAGCGGTGATTTAAACTGGTGGTCTGGTGTGTGCACTGCCGAAGTAGGCACGCATCCCTCCTGCTTCTGTGCTGCAGGAGCGAGCAGCTGTGCAGGACAGTGGCCTCAACTGGTTTTCACAACCTCCCATGAAACCCTTTCCCCTAGGGATTACTGAGGGCTGTACTGAATGGTAAAACTTCAGTGGTGCATGGAGATTTCCCAAAAATTGTCCTGGATGACCTGCTGCTAATAGCCACCTGCTGTGCTCCTGCTTGACTCTCCCACAGCGTTCTCTTTCAAAGAGGGAAGAGTGTCCTGGCACTGGAATGAATTGCCTGACACATACGCAGTATACAATTTGAAGCACTTTCATTTCTGAGGCATTTCTGAGCATCTTATATAACATTAATGGATTTCTCTCTAGCTCTTCCCTTTAGTCTCAGCAGCAACATGAAAGCATCACTGGGGCAGAATGGCAGAAACCTCTGAGGACTTTGAGTGTTTATTTTGATGTACTTTTTAAAAAAAGTAGAAATGTTTGAAACAACTTTGGAAAGGAATTAACCAGTTATTTCCATACCAGATGTAGTGCTTTCGGTTCTAATCTTCTCTTCCAGAGCAATTTCATTCTGAGCTGATCCAAACTGAAATCTCTTTTCCTTCCAGATTGGTCCCCCCAGTAAAAAATAAATCATCTGCACAGCTTTAGTGATGTTGCTGGTATTTCACACGTGGAAATATTAAGCTCCAGAGTGGTTGGCAAATTGCCCATCAACCCCTGGGAAATGTGTAATGGAGAAGAAACACAGGTCCTTGTGAATATCTTAAACACAAGATCACACACTCTCTCTCACATCAAATGCCATCTGAAATGAAAAGAGAAACAGAGAAATGGAGCATAAATGAGGTAGAAAAAGATAAAATCAGTAATGTCCCCTCGTACAGAAAACAAACACTATAGATGAGCAAGTAGATGGCTGCTACAGAGCAGCAAACCACATCAGCAGAGGGTGAAAATGTTCTTCTATTCTTAGGGACTGTGGAAAATGAGCAAAGTAATAAGTGTGGAAGTAGAGTAGATCACCACCGCACAAGGATTACGTCGGGCAACAGAGGTAAGGGTACAGTAAAAGTCACCTTCAGGCTTTGCAGAAATGAGAGGCTGAAACACAAATGGCAGGGTGGCAGCAAGTGCGGTGATCATGGTGGTGCCCTGAACTCAGCAAGACCACTCAGCGGTTCAGTGTGAAGCATGTGCACAGATTTAGAGATATTTATGTCCTGCAGGATCAGACCCTTACTCAGACATACTTGTTCTAAAAATTATCAAACTTGATCCACCAGAAGACCATAGGAAAATCCTGCTGGAGTCCAGCAAACTCATCCATGTCTTTTGATGAGCGCAGGGTGGATAGAAGACATCTTCCTCTTTAACAGAGAAGTGAGCCCAGATGTCTCACTGCTGCATTGCAACCTCTGCTCAGATGAGGATGCTTGGTTGCACACAGGGATGTGTTATCTCTGCTGTTCTGACCCCCACGGTATGAAAAGGCACATTACAGACCACTGGGACCAGGCTTTGCTTGTGGAGCGGTACTGTGAGTTCTCTACTTGTACTGCCTGAGAGCTGAGAACATCTCTGAGGTGCAACATCTTTTGTAGTCTAGGATTAGTGAGATTAAATGTCCTTGAAGGAAGACTGTCTTTCTTACCACTAACACTCAAGGAAGCTGGAAGTCTAGCTTGGGATGGATAGGTCATTTTTATCTAGCTGAAGTTAGATGAAATCAACCCCACTGATACCCTACAGTTCCTTTGATTTATGCAAAAGAAAACCCAATCAGGATAATTTTCTCCTTAAGATAAATACTGAAAGTTTGGGCACAGTAACACCAAACATTATATTCACTACTATTTATTTTACACAGGTTCAGGTAACACAATCTTCTTTCCACTCCTCAAAAAGCAAGTTTTGAGGGAGATCTCAGATACTGCAAAAAAAAAAAAAAAAAAAAAAAAAGTCAGGCAATATAACTGCAGGGTGAGAGCTTTCAATTTATTTCTACTAGAAGAAACTTCTCATCAAGAAAAAAGTAGGGAGTAACTTTTTGGACTAATCAAGTCGACAACAGAGAATTTCAGGCAAAGCAAACATAGACCATGAGTGCTGTCACCATTGCCAGGCAAGACAGAGGGACTAAACGGTGCTAGTGGACGAGCTGAAAGTGAGCCAGCAATCTACCCTTGTGGCAAAGGCCAACCTCATCTTGGAATGTGTTAGCAGGACTGTAACCAACAGGAGTGTAACTTGTGGAACCGCATCTAGAGCACCGAGTCCCATATTGAGGCTCCTTTCCACAAGGAAGGCGCTGACACAGAGGACCGAGCCCAGTGAGGGGCACCAAGCTGGTTAGGAGGCTAGAGCACAGGGTGGAGGAGGAGAAGCTGAGGGCTGCACTTGCTCAGTCTGGAGAAGAGAAGGGAATTGCCACGTACAATTAGCTAATGGGACTGTATAGAGAAAATGCAGCATGACTCTTCCCACAGATGCATACTGGAAGGATAACAAGGACCAGACATGAGCCGAAACGAGGGCGATTTTGACTAGACATGAGGCTACAAGTCTTTCTCATGGGAGTGGTGAGGCACGAGCACAGTCTGCTCAGAGAGGCTCTGTAATCTGCATCCATGGAGAGTTTTAAAACTCTATGGGACCCTGAGCAACCTGTCCTATCTTAGCAGTTGAGTGTCCTTTGAGCAAGAGGTGGACAACACGATGCTCAGAAGTCCTTTCCCACCTGAAATGCTCTGACCCTGCAATCCTGTATAAAAACAGGATTGGTGTTTTGGTGTGCAAGGAAGAATGCTGCAGTAAAAGGGTCTCAAGAACAATCATCAAATGTTTGCACCACCAACAACCAAGCCAAGTCACACTTGAAAGATAGCTGAAAAGAACGAAGGTGGGAGACAGACAGACATGTGGAACACACTCAGGAATCCAAGAATCAGCACAGTAGACTGACACCAGTGAAGAAATGTGGAGCTATACAAGTTACACAAGCATCTGGCAATTTAAACTCATCGGAAATACAAATCCTTATGGTAGACCAAAGCCCAGGGCTATTACCAGCTAATGAAATCAGTCTAGATTGGAAAGGGGATCACTGTGACAGATAAGGGGTGGCAAAAGAGAGTTATACATACTTCAAAATATGCTTTGGGATAAGCACCCTTATTAGTAATTACAAACAATACAAAATAAACTCTGAAGGGGAGAGGATAGGCTGTTCAACATCTATCTGCAAAGACTTTGCACCATGGCACAAGGGTAAACACGTTCCTAAAGAGCACTGAGTGGAGCAAGTAACGTGGAGCAAGTCACGTGGAGCAAATAATCCACTTGGACAAACCTGCCTTTCGCTCTCCTTATGGGATGGCTGCCAGCAGAACAAACTTTCCCTAGGTTTATTCAATTAAATGCTTCATGATCACTTTCCCCTTACGGCAGGATCCCTAGTGCTTCAGACCCGCTTTTTGGTATGCGAGCCGTATTAATTAGCTATGCAAAGAGGTACAAAGCGGAGAGGCTACTTAGGCAGTGTCGTTCCTGTTCCCTGCCTGGATTCTGCGTCTGATCCCAGGCTCGATGGCATTTGTTTCTATTTATGTTTGATCCGTGAAAGCCAGAGGTGCTACACAGATTTTGGTGACTTAGGATGCAATAAAACCACCAGAGGTGAGGAAATGCTGATTTACCCTTTAGGCCAGTTTGCAGTTTGAGTATGGAATTCTGCAGGTGACATGTACCTTGTTAGGGCAGCTTAAAATATTGCCACCCACATGACTTTGTTGGTCCCCTAAAAGCTGCCAGTGCCCCCGGTGCAGGGGCAAGAGAAGGGGACATAAACCTGCTCCTCATGCCACCCCCAACCCGTTTCACAGACCTTTGTGGGTTTATTAAAAGAGATTGCATTAATATGTCAGACTGAAGAAGCAGCTGACATCCAGGCACACGTTCCCCTTTGCTGCCTTGGCTGTGGAAACGTGACTCCTGGCAGGGGCCCTGCAGGCACTGGGATCAGGAATGTCCTGTAGCAAGCTTCACCAGAGGATATCTGAAAAGAGCCTGAGGCATCTGTCCTTGAAAAATGTTTTTCTGCTGTTTAAGGTTTTTGGCTTGGGGGAGATGTTCGCATTTCATTTTCTCTGCTCGCATGCCTACAGAATAGCTGTGATGTGGTCAGGGGCTTGTCTGGCTCATTTAGTTTCCTCTCTGCCATCATGATTTGCCGTCTGGCAAATGTTTTTTGGGGGACCTCTTTACGCCTGTTGAGCCAGGCAGTATCCCACGTAAATGCTTACCTGAAGACATGTACCCAGGTTGAAACCTCTCATTCTCAGTGCTTTTGGGAGTGGGTGAAAAGACATGTTTTCCACAGCCACATGCCAGCCTCAGCAGAATGCAAGCTGAAAGAGGGCAGCCATGCAGCAGGACCACGTTCCTTACAAATAGGGGGGTGTTTACTTGCAGGTAATTCATGGTTATGCCCTGGTCAAGATATAAAGTGTGGCAGGAAAACAGACACAAATGCTTGCAGTAATTCACCATCGTTCCATTTGGTTTCCCCCTTACAGCCAAACTGGAATCTTTCATCCATTACAATTCCTTCCTGGAATCTCTGGAGTCTAAACTGTATAGGAAATAATATGACTTTAAATATAAAACAAAACTTTTACTGGGTTTCTTCCGCTATAGAAAATACTTCAAAAAAGAGACTCAAAAATGTTAAGGTCATGCAAGGTTGCACAAACATAACCACTGGTTCCTAAATAACTGGTTATGAAGACTGAATTTCCTTTCAGGCTGTTCATAAAAGATGAAGGCACTATCACAAAACAGATCTGAAGCCAGCTTAATCTCCAGGAGCTTCACAAGGCTACTGGAGATAATTTAGTGTTGCAGCTAAACACGAGCTTACTGATGAGGTATCTCTTAATAATTTTTAAGCTTTTAATGATTTTTTTATAATAAGCCACTGATTAGAAAACAACATCCCAGTTCACAGATAAATCCAGGCTGCGTCTGGGTATTTTGCCTATTTGCTGCTTTAACTAAAGCAACTTTAATTTGCCAGAGGCCAATCAACAGCCTATAGCAAGAGAACTCAGTCTGATGAAGCAGATGTTGGGGGAGGGAAGATCTTTTCTTTACTCACTCATAGGGAAAATTAATTTATGCTGAAAACAGCCTTTCAGCGTTTTTTGTAATAGTAACTTTTGCTTCCTGACTTTAACGACACAGAAGAAACTTGCTGATCAATTAGCTTCTGAGTTGTTTTCCAGTGGAAATGGACCTGGATGCTCTCTACAGGCAAGTCATGCAGTGGGTTGCACCCAGCTGCAGTCCTGGCTGACCTGTAATTACATCTCAGGCACTCCAGTAAGATCTGTGCCACCTTGTGTTTGCAAATAGCTGAGTGCTGAAAGATGAGCAAGAACCCAGTCCAGCTCTCTGCAGTGCAGAAGTCCTACAGCCTAAGTCCAGTTTTGTAGATAATTTGCTTCCCTGGTTGTGAACAACCCTACTTCTTGGTGGGTATCACCAGACTTCTCCAAGACCCATCCAGTGAGCACCTGTTCCTGAGTTCATGGGCAAAATCAGGTTGAGCTTCCTGGAGGGCATTCAGTGGTGACTGTCCCAGTGCTGAGTCCAGTCCGCAGCTGACGGTGACAGTTTGCTGTGCTAACCTCTGTACCCAAAACTACTTTTCCTCTCCATGTACAAACACAGCCTTTGAGCTCACCAACAACACCAGCAGGCTGCTCTTCCCCTGCCTGGCTCACCCCAGGAGCTGGGGTGTGAGAAAGGACGGAGCAGAGACGCAGCAGAGGCTGGATATGAGCCAGCCTGAGCCTAACAGCTGAAAAGCTGCATTAGGTGCGTGTCGTGCCTGAACTAATAAGCCCTGCAGAAGACAGGATCTGTTCACTGCAGCATCCTGCCAAGGAGTTGGGGTTCATCTGCCCCCAAACCTGATGGGCACATCCACATGCTGCAGTGGTCCATCGCGCCACCAGAGCCATGAGGGTGTCAGCTAGCTAGGATGCTCTGCAGGCACCTATGCCTTTGGTTTCTCTCTCTGTAAATGAGGTGGGGAACAATGTTCCCTGACATCAGTTAGGTGGTTTGGGATGGAGGCCAAAGTAGTCAAATCTCCTGCTGTAGATTAAGCTGCTGTATGTATGTGAAGAACCCATCTGCAAAACTGGTCCTGTTGCCACAAACACTGTGAAGCTGCCGATCCATTTTGATGTCAACGAGCCTGGGGGATATGCTCTTCTGGTCTCACAGTCGGGCTGTAAATATCTAAGATCCAAAATGAGGATGCTGAAGCTTAATTGTAGCCACCTAAGTTTTTTTTTTTTTTTTACCTTAATCCCTTAATGATGATTATACTGTAAGTAGAAAATATAAAGCATTTTAGGAGCATTAAGTAATGCTTAGAGGGCTCATTAATCCACGGTTAATATGCAGCCACCACTGAGAGGGAATGAAGCAATCATGCTGCCTCAGCGTTACGCTGCATGCTGTCCCCGCCTGCCTTCAGGAGGGAAGCAGACAATGCCCGCTCCACCTGGGACCGCAGGAGGAGGCGGAGGTGGACAGAAGACGATGGTCTGAGGTAGACACCGCAAGGCACATGCAGACCCCCTAACCTCTCTTGTCATTGCGCATTGGAGTTTTGGCACAGATCTGCACCAACACCTTTACTCTTTCCCTTACAAAGGCAGCAGAGTAGGCACCTTTTACTTTCAGCTTCCAACAAAAGTAAAATTCACCCACCTAGGTCGAGGTTGAAGGTACTGCTTTCAAAAGGCGTATGTCAGCACAGCAACCTCTGTGCTTCTCCCTAGCGAAGGCAAAACCCTTGGGAGGTCAATCATAAATCATCTAGGCTTCACCACACCAATGATCTGATTAAAACAAAACACGTGGGAGTATTCGCCAGCCTTATCTTCACTGATACACAAAAATACTTGGGTTTTCTTGGTGGTTCCCTGTGCACAAAAGCGATTACGCTGTGCCTCGTTCACTCCCAAGCGCAAGGGGTTCCCAGAGCTGAAGCAGAGGCAGAAATCACAGTGTCTGTAGCACAGCCAGCCGGTCTCAGGAGTTTAATTCCAGAGGGGGGTTAATTCTCATATAAAATGTCCTAATGTCACGCGGCAAATAAGAAAAACTTGCCAGCTCAGTGATTTTTAGGAGGTTCTTAACTGGTGGAAAATTCAAGGGGTTACTGTGCACTGCCTGAGGACAGGGTAAAACAAGAATGGAGGGGCATGTTAGGCAGTAGTAGACGTACAGGTACTACGCGGTCAAAGGCAAGGTGTTCCTTTGTCCTGTCAGGGAACTTAATTTTCCACATACCTGTCACCATAGGAAATGAGTACTGAGGCTGTCACAGTCCTAAATGGGTTTTTTTCATGTACTATCTTTACTTCCAGTGTGAGAGATAAGGTTGAGGCCACTCATGTGCTGGACAGGCTATGAGACCCACAGAATTGCATCTTGGATGCAGTATAGTGTCATGGCCAAATCTCCAAAAAGGCGCAAATCNTCACAGTCCTAAATGGGTTTTTTTCATGTACTATCTTTACTTCCAGTGTGAGAGATAAGGTTGAGGCCACTCATGTGCTGGACAGGCTATGAGACCCACAGAATTGCATCTTGGATGCAGTATAGTGTCATGGCCAAATCTCCAAAAAGGCACAAATCCCATCAACCCTGGGCAGCTGCTTTTGTTGCAAAGCAAAGAGAGGAGCAAGAGCAGGAAACTTGCCTTTCTGGTGGGCTTGCCTCTCAAACCCAATCCCAAAACTGAAGAAGGGAAGAAATGCATATGCTCAAAGGAGTAAATCCTTCTTTGGACCAGAGCAGCAGGGATGCAGGGCCCCCTGAAGTCCCAAGCCTGGAGCTGTGCCCTGAGGCTCACACATGGGTGCTATCCTGGTGGGAAGCAACCTGTGGTGTACACGCAGCGTTGGCGGATGCCCCAAACTTCACTGCTGGGAAACATGGAGTGTGGACAGGTGATCCTCAAAATATAAAATCCTGCTGCAAATCAGTCCCCTCCTTCCTGCTCTGTGCTGCCCCCATCACTAATGTGGACACATCCTCTGCGTCTCCTGTAATCCAGAAGCTATGCCTGGGGAAGCAATAAATGCCATACCATGATGTGATGCTCCTGATTTCCCGGAATTTTTATCTAAGCATAATCCATCGATGTTATTTAATTATCACAAAGCTGCTGCCTCATAGCATCCAAAATACATCTATTTGCCTTAATTTTACGGTATGGTAATTAACTACCAACGACTTATTTAAAATGTATTTACAGAGGGAAATATCAGAGAGGCGTCTCTTTTTCATGCCCAGTAAATGCAGCCACAATAACCAATTTGGTATTTAATTAGCTTGCTTATGAGCTCACCTCTAAGAAAAATTATTTCAGAGAATATCTTAGCTACGATGCTTAAGAAGGTTCTCTGAGAGAGGCTGCAGCAGCTGCAGGTCAGCAACAATTTTTTGCTGTATTATGACAAGGTGTTTTGCTGTTCATACAGGCTTAACATAATTATGGCCTCCACATAATTTTTAAGTTAAACTATTAACCACACAGAAAATCAATATGCAATAGGACAACGTTAATTAAGCAAACCATATATCAACCCTTCTGTAGACACAGCGGGTACCAAGGGCTTTCATAAAACTCCAGGCCTTTCATGATCAAAGGAGAAGAGACATGCACAACACCTTTCTGTGCATCAGATCTGGGTTAAGCAATATATACCCACTAACAAATATTAATTGGGAAGGGAATTTGTCTCTCTCAGGACCTAGCAACGGTGAAGTCCTTCAAAGATTCCTTCTGNACACAGCGGGTACCAAGGGCTTTCATAAAACTCCAGGCCTTTCATGATCAAAGGAGAAGAGACATGCACAACACCTTTCTGTGCATCAGATCTGGGTTAAGCAATATATACCCACTAACAAATATTAATTGGGAAGGGAATTTGTCTCTCTCAGGACCTAGCAACGGTGAAGTCCTTCAAGGATTCCTTCTGCTGTAGCTCCCTGGACAAGATGGGAATCACACGAGTTAAATGGCTCTTCCATTTCTTCATTGTTCTCATGGATATAGTCCTCCTCGGAAGCGCAGTGCTGGTCCCTCAAACGAGGATCATACCACCAACCTCGGGGATCACTGAACTTCCTCTTAGCCACCAGCCCCAGGAACTGCAGGGTATCCAGACTGTGTCTTCTTTGGCCTAAATGAAAGGCAAGTTGCAAGGCTGAGGATCTTCCACTGCTTGTCACTGACTTTGTGTACTCACAGCATGTTCATCCATCACTGAGGACAAACATCGGGAGGGAACCTGTGAAGCTGATGGGAGAGGCATGGGAAATGAGGGATCCCGTTCTGAAACTTCGCTGACATAACACAGGGTGAAGCTTTGGTGAGGCTACAGTGAATTTTTCTTGCCTCCCAGGCATAAATTCACATCCTTTAAAGCTAGAAGAGGCTCTTATGGTAACATAACCAGGCTCGCTGCACAAATTCAAGATCCTTTATCAGGAGCTTAAGTCCATAAATTCAGCTCCCTAATGTCTTTTAGAAAGACCTCTAGTTTGGAGACAATGACTTTCATCAATAGAGATCACGTGTCTATGGGTAAAATATGATATTTTTAGAAATGCTACTGTCAGCAGAAAAAAAGTCTACATTTGACTACCTCGGGAGGGCTTTGGGGAAGCTGGTGAGGGGCTGTTCAGTGTTTCTTTTTCCTGAATGTTAATGAAATAAGAGCAACCTGAGATCCCATGCAAAATCCTGGAAATTAAGTATTGCCTCCCTGCTGCTCTGGAGAACTTTGATATCCTCACAGAAACACTGTGCCTGTTGTAAAAAACAGAGTAACTTTGTTGCGGGCTAAGGGGACGGGATGAAGTAACCCCAGTAAAATCAATTACAGCTGATTGACAATAGAGGTTTGTATCGATTCAGTGAGATTCCCCTTCCCTGGGATAGTTTTGCGATAGCTTTGCATTCCCTCGGTGCTCACTGCCATCAGCCTGGTCCCTCCATAGTGGCTTTCCCCCCATGCTCCTCTCTCTCCTAGCTTTTGCAGGTGCAGTTACGGCTCATCTCAACTGCTGGATCAGCACTTCTTGCCCTCTGAGGCTTCAAGAAAGTCATCCCACCTTGCAAAACCACTGACCGGTGCTTCAGTGCTCTGTAAAAGCCAGCGATGTCTGTGCACACCACTTACCCCCTGCAGCAGAGTTCCAGCTCTCTGCACTGCTTTCCCATAGTAGCTGCAGTATCCTACCCGTGCTCCATGGTGCCAAATTTCTTCTTAACTTTTCCCCTAGTCACATCCTGACCCATCCAGCTGGTTTTCCCATCCAGGAGCAGGCAGAGAGCACCCTCCTTGCAGAGCACTTGCTCCTGCCGGCTCCTGAAGCAGCCCTGGTCATCCCACATCAAGGAGATCAGCTGTGGCTTTTCTGCTCCCTCCGCCTTGGGGGTACCAGCCTGGCAGTATTATAATGCCTCCATGTCCCACTTCTGTTCTAATTCATTATTGAAACTCCTGTTTCAGGGGACTGGATCTTCTTGTACCTTTTTTTTTTTTTCCTGCAGTAGAAAATCCATGGCTCATTGGTCTGGAAAATATCATGCTTATCTTTGGCAAACAGCCAGGCTTTCATAAAATGTTCCTCAAGTAGAAACCCACAGACTGCTTATAGCTACCGTCACCTACATTTTAGAGCTGGAAAAATCAAGGTCTTTCTGAGGTTAAGGCAAGGTCTGAGACTCAGGAAGGAGAAAGTCCCACTCCTGCCTTTATTCATGAAGGAGGCATTCTCAGTAATTCTATGGAACAAGAGATGAAACCTCTTCTGAAGTCGGGGAAAGTCTCAGAGGCTCAGCACTTGCAGGTTCACACCTCTTATCAGCAGAAAGAAGGGGCTTTTTTTGAAGTTGATCAAAATACATATGATTTTGATGTAACAGAAAGCCATTAATTATGCTGTTTTCAGAGATAATCAGTCCAGGCACCTGCCACGTAGAACAAACAGAAATACAGAGCTTAAAAAAAAAAAAAAAAAGAAAAGTAAATGTAAGCTGATAGAATTTGCAGTCCGGAAACAGTGCCCATTAAAGGTCAGACACTATTTATCTCACCTCAACTTTTTGAGGGCATTGCAGCTCCCGATAGGGCTGTTGTGCCAGCCTCAACAGTCTAGAAAACGCATTAAGAAAGTTACTTTCAAGTCTGTGCTGCATCATCTCAAGATTACATTAAACTTGTTATCCAAATCGTAGAAAAAAAATGAAGACGCTGTTGGGTCTCCAGGGGCAAAAGTGCAAATTTCATGCAAGATGCCTTCTGTTTGTCCCTGAGGACAGCACCTGGGCATCAACCACAGCATTCTGCCTTCCAGCTATGCCTCTGCCGGTGATGGTTGCAAAGGGCAGACCTACAGCAAATGCCTTCTGCCGATTATTTAAGAGGAAGAGGGAAGTTTTGGTTGAATTAAATCTGCGGTAGAATTTACTTAGGACTAAATTGCAGCTAAGTTTTACTTCCCTATTTCACAACAGGGAGTGCATTGTGCTCATTTCCTTGAGATTTTATCCGCCTTTGAACCAGAACTGGAGAACAGAGAGTGGAAATGGGAGGTGGTTTCAAGGTGAAAAAGAGGGACCAGGTTTTAGTCCCTTCCCTTTGGACAGGTATGGTCATCTCCCCACGGGGCAGGTGACGACCCTGGGGCAGGAGAGGTGCATGGTGGTGATCGGGCGGCAGCAGCTCTGAAACACAGCGTGGCTCTTTGGCCATTTTGCAAACCAAGCTCCCCAAAGAGCAACGGGATAGTTGTCCCACGAGTGGTCGAATCTGTATTTTTCTGATCACTCAAATTCACAGCAAAACAGATGATAGTGCAGGGCTTGCACTTTTCTCCTGTTTTTTCCTTCCCCTTAGTATAGAAATGTGGTCCATTGTTAATGGACATGCATTAAACTGCTTGGCACAGCACGCTCAGCACTGAGAACAGGAAATGATCATTCCAGGGCCACTGCTAAGAAAACCTGTTGAAGTGTCTTGGGGCAGAATGAAAACCTAGTACTTGGGGATTAATTATCTGGAATTTAATGAGGCCAAAAGCCAGGTAGCAATTAAATGTCTATAGATGGAGAGGGTAGTTTCATAATAGACCTCAGTGGTGAGGCTGGCTTGAAAAGTTTCTGTGCTCTCATCTCAGTCTGATACCGATATTACCATTTTTGGGGCTGTGCTGTGAACCAGATTGCTGAAGTGATTTGCATTGCAAACTCTTTTGGGGGATTATATTTGAGCTGTGACATTTCAAAATTAGGCTCAAGTTTCTGCCAAATTGGAGCAATGAAGAAGACTTATATGTGTGCGTGCATGCATGGGTGCGTTTATGCACATCAGTATAAATGCACTGCAGAAGTGATGTTTGCACAAAGAAAGTACAGTATCGAAGTCCAGGACTGGTGGGTTATGTCTATGCTGCTAAATGAAAAAGGAACGGGAAGCAACTTCTTGCCTGAAACTGAATGCCAATGACTTCTTCAACTGGTTAGGGTTAGCTCTCGCTACAGCGATTTCACCTTGAAGAGATGTAGCTGCAGTGGTGCAAATAGAGCCAGGAACAAGTTGATAATGCGGGTATGTGGATGATCAGGGGTCCAGTGCTTGGGTTCACTACTTGATCTTCTTTTGCTGGACACAGCCATGTATACCTCTGCACTGAACCTACCCAGCTCGAGATACTGGCTTTGTGTTTTGGGCCTGTGTGTGATGTAATAAAATTCAGAATATTTTGTTTTGATTTTTGACCTTCTTAGTTTTATTCATATATGAAAATGTATAAATAAAATGGGTTTTTCACAGTAAATTATATTTTCAGTAAGTTAGCAGGAAGTTCTATTTTTTCCTGATTTGTGTTAAGAAATATGTGAATAGCTCCTGTTTAGTGCTTTTAAGAAAAGTATGTTGCACAGTAAAACTCCTGACCACTGTATCATCTGCCATATAGGTGTCTATTTTGCATAAGCCAGAATCCAGTCCTATCCTCTATTTCATCCAGTCCAGTTCTTCTGCAGAGTTCGTGTTTCTCTCTGAGTACAATAACCATATCACTTCAGTTATTGCTGTCACAGCAAGGAGATCAGACACGCTCCCCGACTTCTCCATATAATATATCAACTCTGGTTATGTAAAATATTACAATAAATCATTACATCAGGCAGGATGCAGACAACAGGATTAAAACACTATGGCATGACACATATAATATGAAATTATAGGCACACTACCTGAGCAGGTGTATGTGTACATATTAGTTTGCTCATGGGCCTAGGAAAAGATTTGAGGAATTGGAGATAATTTTATTTTTTAAATCAAAAATCAAAATATAACCACTCTGGGCTTGAGCAGAGCCCTTTCGCGCCTCTTACAAAAAGACTGATGGTTTTCTTATAGCCGTGGACCAGCTCTTCGTCACGTATTTTGTTTTTAATGCCATAATAAGATCAGCCATAGCTCAGCTTTCCTTAACTCTCCACAGGCTTCTATCAACGCAGATGTTCTTGAAGAAGAGATAATGGTTTAAAAGCTCTAATTTTGTTACCCTGTCTGCCATTTAAACTGATCCTAATGTGATTAGGAAAGTCCTTTCTTACTTAGGCAGGGTCAATTTGTCTCAGAGCAGGTAGGGAAAGGAGACACTGAGGATGCCAGTGCTGGCTCCATGCTCAGAAATGTTATTGTGACAGCTAGGACGCTTGTTAATGTGGTGTCCTTCATCACGCCCAAAGGCAGGGAAGAGTGACCCACTTTAGTCATTCCTGCTTTATTTGCATTTATCTGGAAGCAACGGGCTGCCACTTTTCCACAAGTGCACTTCATGCAAAAAAGGACTCCCAAACCAGGTTGCTGTGATTGCACCAGGTCAGGCTGGGTTCATCACATCTGATTTCTCACACAGCTTCACCTCAGTGCGGTGGAGGGCCACAAGAAAGCTAGTGCATGGGACAGCAAGCTGCCAAAGTGTGGACACAACATGTTTGGCTGCCAGACCTCCTAAGCATTTCATATCATACGCAACCAGATGAGGAAAAGATAATGTAGTCATAAACTTAACTTAAGGTCACGAAACACCAGCATGCTCCCAAACCACCAGGAAGTCTTGTGAAATAATAATAATAACTGAGACAGGGAGGAGGCCCTAGACACATGTTGCTGCAGTGTTGAGCAGTGGGCCAAGATATGGCTATCAGCCTGGGGAAAACCACGGGCAGCCAGCCGCAGATCGGAGGGTCAGGGTGCAATGTGGGGGTCATGCTGGTTTCAGAATAATGTTCCACCAGAGCGGGGCAGGAGCAGCAGGGAAGGAAGGGCAGTGCTGTAGGATGACGACCATCAGAAGAGAGACACAAGATGTAAGTGATGCTGAATGCACCTGTGGTCCGGCCATGTCTGCGCTGCGTTTTGGGACAGCCTCACACAAAGGAGGTCTACAGAAAGGTTAAAGAGATCACTTCTCGTCTTCTGCATTCACCCAGAGCAGGCCTGGGCAGAGAGAAACACCACTGAGCTTTCATGTGGGCACTCTTCGTCTGGTCACAGGCTGTAAATTGCCACTTTCTTCCACTGTAGTTCTCCATCAGAGTTCATGAACAAATTAATTTTAAAAAAGATGGTGTTACCCTATGCATACAGCTCCCTTTTTCACCCCTGGCAGGAGGCAGCTACTCAGCCCATGCCTTCACCATCACATCTGGAACATGAGCAGGCTACCACAGTGCGGGTTCACCTTCATCTGTAGCGGCTGAAGACCACGCAACCAGTCTTCACTACCAGTTCAGCCCATTTCTTTGGAGGACACCTCTGACAAACCTAGCATGCCAGTCTTGGCCTCGTGCTGACATGTTGCGCTGAACTCTCGCTTCTTACACACTTATTTTCTGGTCATCCTGATGCAAATTGCAAAATTACCCCGGCAATTCCAGCTGCTGGTGCTCCACACTGCTTGCTGTCCACGCGGTTCCTCCACTGCAGACAACTGGTGTGTAGTGTGCATCAGCTCGTCAAACTGCATGGGCAAATGTTCCTCATAGGTGATTCTAGTGCAGGTCTGAGGTTGCTGCTGTTATTTGGGTTGATTGCACACCCTGCATTTTCTCTGCGTCGTGGTGGTGGATGCCAGGGACTGGCTCATTTCGTTGTCGCTTCTGCCTTGTCTCAGCGTTGTATTTGCAAGGTCTTTCCCCGCTACTGGACTGTGTGCAGTGGTGGCTCAGCACTGTGGACTGTATTTCCCATAAATGGCACAAACACAAGTTTGTTTCCAAATACGTCATCCTCAGTATTTCAAATGTTTTCATTCCCTGCTTTTTCGGTCTCAGCACTGGGTCATGCTTCAGTTGTTTGTCAAACTGCTCGTTCATTAAGAGTGGGTGCCCCTGCAGCTGGTGTCGTTCAAACAGGATTTTCAGGATTACATGAGTAATATTGCTACATCTTATACAAAGTGGGGATGTGTTTTTATGTCTCGTGCAACCAGGTGTTACAAGCTTCCAGTAAAACGGCTGCTTTCAGGCTGTGGCTCCTTGCCTGTTGTTCTGTGCCCTGGAAGGGCCATTCCTAATTCCTTCATGTTTCAGCAATGCTCTGAGTGGTCTACAGAGTTTGATTTATTTCATGCAAATGTCCGTTTTCTGGTTTCCTTTCCTTTAAATCTTCACTAGCATTTCTTGCCCTGTTTACCCTTTGTGGTGGGTTAACCTTGGCCAGCAACTAAGCACCCACCAGCTTCTTGCTCACCCCTCACCAGCAGGATGGGGGAGACAACTGGAGCAGCAATGGCAAGAAAAACTCATTGGTCAAGGTAAAGACAGTTTAATAAGTGAAGAAAAGAAAGAAAAAAAAAGGAACAAGTAATGCAAATGCATTCACCTGTCACCTCCTACCAGCAGACAGATGTCCAGCTGGTCTCCAAGCAAAGATTGCTTTGGAAAGACTACCCACTGGTTTTATTGCTGAGCATGACAGTATATGATATAGAATATCCCTTTGATCAGATGTGGTCAACTGTCCCGACTGTGTCACCTCCAAACCTCTTGCCCGCCATAAGTCAACTTGCTGTGGGGGCAGAGTGAGAAACAGAGAAGACCTTGATGCTGAGCAAGCACTGCTTAGCAATAACTAAAACATCTGTGTGTTATCAACACTGCTGTTGCCACAAATGCAACGGGCCACTGTGAAGAAGTCAACTCCACACCCTCAGTGACGACTCCTTCTTGCACACTGCTCTTTTCTGATGCCAGTACAGAAGATGCCTGACTAAATGCAGGGTCCCAGTGGAGGAAAATAGGCATGCCTAGATTAGATGCAAAAGCAGATTGCTTTTAGAGGACTATGCTATTTACTTTGACGGTTAGAAGAGCCTATGTTGACTAGATCATGTGCAGATGCCTGTGAACCTGTGGTGTTCGGTAAGATGAACCACACTTTTTCTTTGAGTTGTTTTTGAAACCTTTCTGTGATCTCAAAACTTTGAAACACAGAGCATAGAACTTTAACCAGATTTCTCTTTTTGAGATCATAGATACTCTAGCCCAGCAGACAGTCACCTTCTACTACCTAAATGGTCCAGATTTTCAAAGGTATATTGATCTGTGACTCTTAGTAAAATCTGAATTTTTGCCCTTAAAAAGAGTTAATACCATGACATAATACATCCATCACTTTCCACTTGTGTACAAGTGGAAATACAACTTTGGCTGCATTTTTTACCTCTTTGCCATTGTGGTAACTTCCATCACCAACAAATCACAACGAAAGCGTTTTGTTTTCATTAGCTGGAGGAAGAATGAAAATTAAAAGGGAGAATAAGAACAAAGAATCTGGATTTTCTTCTATTGGTGTATGCTGGTTTTCTATGCTGGAGAGAGGGAAGTGTAAACCTCCTTTTCTAGGTCACTTTGTTCAGGCACTTTTTGCTATGCACAAAGAGACTCTGTAAGGATACACACAACTTTCAAGTATAACATGGTTATTTATTGGTTCGCACAGAAAAGACATAGCTGGGATTTAATGTGTTACCAGGCTAAGCATTAGTATACTCAGTGTCCTCCTCGACATGGCACCTGGAAAGTCCTTGCTGGCCAGACAGTCCAGCTGTCAGGTGGGGAAGGGTTGGTTTCTGCTGCAGTTACGACAGGACCTAAGAGGTGCTGAGTTTCCAGTTTCCAGCTCTCTGTGTTACCATGTAGGGCTTTATGTATTCCCATGCTGGTGTTTTTCTTCTTGAATCTTTGAGTAGTTACTTATTCCCATCTCAGCAACCCTACCTCTGTTTACCTCCTCATCTTTCTCATCTCACAAGTCACTGCTCTACAGGCTTTCTTCCAGTTCTTCCTCAGTGGTCTGAGCCAAGACTATGTAGCTGGGTTGAACCAGATCCAGGTGCTGGATCCCTGGATCACACAGCGCTACATTTCTAGGAAGAGAGGAGGTTGCAAGTGTGTCAGGGCATAAGTGATTTATGGATGCACAGATCCACAAGCAATTTTTTGCTGGGCACCAACATCAGCAGTGCTGGTGAGGATGTACAGTACAACTGATAGGTCCTAACACCGCGCCAGCCTTGCATGCTACCAGTATTGTGTGCCCCAAATCTGGGGAACACCCATACTAATATTTCAGACAGAACCCCTAGTCTGGCTGAGCCTCGTTTCATTTGTCCTACCCTCTTCTGCAGCCGCAGGCACCACCAGGCTCAGATCCCATTGTGCAGAGACCTCCAGTACCTGACCCCCCCCCCTTCGAAAGCGCGGTATCTTCATTCGATGTGTCCCCTTTTTTTCTGCTGGCCCTATGAGATGCATTTGGTGCAAGCTCAGATATTGTGTCATAGAGCAGAATAACCCTTCTGCAGTCAATAGACTCAGATTCCCAAGGTTTTCAATGGTCCCTCAGTATACAGGGGATGAATAAGTTCCCATGATGGATGGTGCCTTAGCCAGTGTAGCGGGAAATTGTGATAATTCCTTTATCAGTCCATGAACATGACCTGTTGGGGACTCAGGGTGGGATCCAGCTCCTGAAATACAATCAGTTGCTATTTGGTGTCTAACTCCAAAAGACTCACCTGACTACTTAGACACTGTAAGAGCCCCTGTACACCAAAGCTGGCACTGAAAGCGTGGTATATGCCTATTGTTTTTCACAAAGAAAGACTTCCTCTGGTAAACGAGCTTGTCTTTTTATAGGCTGTGGTTTGCAAACACAGAAGATATGACTTTAATCGTTGCATGCATAGACAGCCCCCAAAGGGCTGACATCTTAGGACACCATCTTGCTCAACTCAGCATCCCCCACTTGCACCTCTCTGAGTGCAAAATCACGCAGTCCCATGCTCCTCAATGAGCTAGATCCTATATTTAAGTTGTGAGTGTACCCAACACAGATAGACAGGATGGAGGGCAGGAGAAGACACGAATCCCTGGATGCAGCTTTCAGTCTACGTTTCATTCACTGCTGGCAGAGCAACCTAGAAGTGAGAAGTCGCTCCCATGAGGTGGGAGGCACATCTACTTTCCAGAGGAGTGTCCTAATAGTGGAAGGGATCAGGGCAAGGCTCACTCTACAGTGTTTTTGTTGAAGCAAGGTCATCATGCAGTCAAAAGCACAAACGTCTTGGGCTAGAAGTATGGCTCCATATTTAAGTCTCTTGTGGAAACACTGAACTGCAGCCTAGTTTCTTTTAGCTACTGACTGTCTCCTGTAAAACACAATCCGCAAAAACTAGGACTGGAACCTAAATTTATCTTCCCTCATGTCAGCATGCAAACTGTGAAAGCCTCTGCTGTGACTCCCCAGCTCCTAGCAGCGCAGCTTCATAGTGGAGCTGCAATGGCTGCAGTGCAGCTGGGCTGGCTTTGTTCGGCTAAGAATTTGGGTTTATAACAGTGCACCATTTCTGTCCTTTTTCAAGGTACCTGTTATACTCGGTGCTAGAGAAATAATAATAGCAGGGATAATGAGCATGGTAGTACAGTAAAGAAGGCAAATAAGCAATACAGCACTCCAGCACAAGTGAGACCTGTTCTGGCTGCTCAGCATCTGCTCTTCTCCCTGGAGCCACAACTCCTCTAGCAGTAACATCTACAAAACCTTGAGGCATCTCCACTGAAACATGATGTCACTGCACACAGCTGATCATGTTCAACTGAATGTGACCCTTCGCCAGGTGTCTGCAGTTGTGCTGATGGGATTGAGATGTATAATGAGAAGCCAAATTTACTTGAGATACCCTTGCTCGAGAGTGCCAGTATCAGGAAACAAATGACATGAAAGGAAAGTAATGCACTCCTATGCCCATACTATACACTTAAGATTAATTCTCTGTAACCAAAACTGATTGTTCGCATAAATCTCACCCTGCTTTTAAGCTAGGACATAACCTCAGCTTAATTG
The DNA here is from genome assembly GCA_013398225.1 of Steatornis caripensis. Taxonomy (NCBI): domain Eukaryota; kingdom Metazoa; phylum Chordata; class Aves; order Caprimulgiformes; family Steatornithidae; genus Steatornis; species Steatornis caripensis. The sequence goes on along the minus strand of VZSC01011578.1, from coordinate 382,224 downwards.
ATATTCGTGCTTGAAGACAAATAAATCAAATTGGCACATCTAAAGAGCCTTTAGGTTTTTCACAGAGAAAGACTTCCTCTGGTAAACGAGCTTGTCTTTTTATAGGCTCTGGTTTGCAAACTCAGAAGATTTGACTTTAATAGTTGCATGCATAGACATAGCTCTCCTTGGTGGGCTTGAAAACAAACACACCTTCTGGATGCATCCTTACGATGGTCTCCTTGGCTTTCAAATGCCCAGGCACATGAAAACTTGCACAGATAGTTCCCATCCTTTCCTTCACTGCCTCAGTATTCCAGGATAAAGTGTCCATTTATAATTATTTTTCAGTGTGTACACGATCAAGTCCTGTTGAGGCACCTACTGAAATGTGGGTACGCCACTTCCACTCTTGTTTTATTGTTTTTTAACCACTGCCCACCCAGTAACATCCTCAGATTCAGGCAAAAGTGCACAAATTATGTGGGAAATCTTATTTTACCGTCAAATCTGCAGTGTGGGCATATCAGCATGAAAAAAATACAATGTATGAGAAAGCTCAGCCCGGTTTCTGGCTGACTGGAATTTGGATGGGGTTAGCCACATACCCTCACGAACACACCGTCCGTTAAAGCTCTGAACCAAGCAGGCTGGAGAGCAAAGGGTCTGTGGATTTGGAAATGAGCTTGTACAGCAGGTTAGCCGCATGCTTATCATGCCTTGTAACATGCACTGCCTCCATGTCCTGCAATTTATGTGCTAAGTATTTCTAATACAGCAACCACATCGATTTCAAGGGCAGTTTGCAGAGCAGTGTGACTCTTCAGCTGACAGGGAAGGTAAAGCCTGAATGCCCTGTTCTAGCCGTAGAAGAGCTGCAGTATGGCTGAGGAGTTGAAATCAGTCCAAAATTGCTGCTGATACAATGTACACTTGAAGAAAGAGATGTTTTTTGCATAGTGCCTTATGAAAACAAGCGCGTACCTGACATGTAACTGCATCTTGACATAAGGTGCCAAAAGAAAAAGCCTTCCACGGGAAAGCGCTTATTATTTTCCCTTCCAAATGACTGAGTGCTTAGGAAAGGTGCCAAAAGATGTCCCTGAAGGATGACAGTCTCTGTACAACCTTTTACCTTCAAGGGCCTGGGGAGCAGCACATGAACTCCCCGATGAGAATTTTTGCCTCTTGCCTGCACAAGCTGAGCCGCTTCTGGGGACAGGGAATTTAGGTACAGATGTAGCCACCAAGCCTCAGCAGGCCAAGGCCACAGCACCAACTTGCAATCATCCATGCTATGCAATGGCCAGCACCCCCCCTACTTTTGCCCTATGCCAGCAAGCGCTCTCCTTGATGGGCACAACACAGAGGCCACCATGTGTGAGAGACGAGTTGAACCACATGGACACAAGCTGTGCAAATTTTCTTCAGAGCCAGAGAATGGCTCCTGGCCTGTTTTATTGACTGTGTAAAGGCTGATAAATTAGAGATGGGGTCTGGATTTGAGGTCTGGACTTTGACCACCTGCACAACTTGTTCCTTGGCATGTTCCTGTGTCCCTTCAACTAAGGTCTGTCTATAAGCCAGGTTGTGCCACCTGAGCTTGGAACCAAAGATCTGTCCCTAGACCTCCTTTATTTGGCAGTTTAAGCTTTGCACATAAGACCTGTGCATCTTTGTCCTTTACAGGCTGCAAACCACAGTGAAAACAGGGCTTCTTTCTTTGCCACGTAAAGTCTTTTACATGAGGGACCAGGTGTTACAGAGTTTTTCAGCTAGAAGGTTGGTATCAAAGTATGTCTTCACATGGCAGAGAAAGGTCATGGAGGTACTCTGGTTGGCTAGCTCAGATCCTGAAAGCTGTCTAGGGTTAGAGTGGGATGTTGATGGTCCTGTCTCATGGCTCAGTTAGGGCAGAGTTCAGGGAAGAACAGAGATGTTGTTAGGAGAGTCTATATTTATAAAAGCATTAATCTGAAGAAGGACATGGAGACAACAAGAGGGTCGTATTTGAGGCAACATGGGGACAAGCCAGTGCAGGGCCAGGAAGATGGATCAGAAGAGACAGAATCCAAGGGCTGAGGGTGGAAGCTCACGAGCCAAGGCAGGAGCAGGGTGAGATTTGTCTCAGCTGACTGTAGAAGCTGAAAACCAGATGTCTGCATCTGAGCTTGGCTTATTCACCCTCAACTCCCCTTACAGGCAGTGAAGACAAAAATAGCCAAGTGATGCCAGAATCAGGACAACGACAGACTGAACTGGGAAGGAAGTTTAGCTATAACTCTGCCGCTCTACATCTTCAGATGGTTTAACCTAATCCTGATGTTATTGCATACAGAGGCTTCTCTAATTTTTCAGCCTGTATTCCTTTAACTATGGTCACCTGTGTAAGGCCAGTAGCAAGAAACTCCAGCCAAAGGGCATTTGCAAGTCAGTTTAGGTCACTATTGCTGTCACTGATGCTCATTTTCATATCTGACTCTTAAGAAAGAGTTGTAGTTTACCTTGCTCCATATCTTAGTGTAAATTTGCTGCTTAAAACTCTTTTTTACCTCAGTTTCTCATCCTGAAACATTCACTTTCCTTTCATCTTCTGCTAGTGTCACCTTGATGTCCATCACCTGGAGTTATGTCTGTGTTTCCCCTTTCCTGTTCTGTTACTGTAGCTTCTTCTTCATCACCTGGGTTGCATGACTTGAAAAATACTAGGCAGTCATCACCATCACCAGTGCTTGGCTTCTTTCTAAGTAGAGAAGGAAATAAAATACTGAGCGATAACAAGTGAAAACGAACCAAGGGGCAGTGTGGCAAATTACCACAATGTTGAGGTTCTTGAATCACAAGGCTTTTTTCCTTGAACCATTCTCATTTCACAAGATCATCCACATAACTACTGTGTAACATAGGCAGTACCAGGCCCACATCTGTTTAACACATCGAGTTTTCTCTGTAACCTGTTAATTTGGATGAACTCTGGCCAGTTTAAGCCATGGCTGATTCAGATCCCGTACATGCCTGCTGCTGCTGATTGCCCTTCTGATAAACAGCAACAAAGGAAAAGAAGAAAACAGCATGGGCCTGCTCCTCCATTTACTTAATGTATCCTCAATAGCATTGCCCTGGTAATACAACTGTTACCAATCAATACTTGATATAATTTTAGCGAATGTTGCTGGAGCAAGCCCAAAAGCTAAAACAGATCTTAGTGTAAAACAAGCAGCAAGACTAAATGGGGAGAAAGCTCACCTGGGAAACAAAATGGAGATGTGACTTGCAGGTCTGACTTTGCAATGCTGACCTCACAACCTCAGGTCCACCAGAGAGACAAAGCGGCTCTGAGGAAAGAGCATTTGTGATGAATGAGTTGGGACTGTAGCAATGGAAAGGGAGTGGGAGGTTTCCCACTGTAACAGCGTCAGCACTTTCTGTGGAAGCAAGTTCTCCGCTGCATGCCCTGGTTAGCCGCTCTCACCAGTGCTGACAAGACCCCAAGTAGGGTTGAGGTTAATGATCTGCATCCTAAGCTGGTGAATACTGGGTCTGCTCTGGTTTGCAGTGGTGGAGGAGCTATGTTCGTGCAGCCCTGTTCTGTTCTGGAGTGCACTGGCCTAAGTGGCTGTGGATGGAGGAAAGCAATGAAGATATTAAGTCCTTCATTGATCATTCAACTTCTGGGCTACAGTCTCAATCTGAAGCAGGTATTGCCATAAAGTTTCATGCTACAGCCTTGCAGAGCCTCCTGTTTGTGCTTCCCTGAGCCCATGAAAACAGGACTGCCAGCTCTGCCACTCTGCTGTAGAAGAAAGAGTTATAGCTCTGATTTCCTTCCATCCAGTGCTAAGCTGAAACCCCAATATGGAGAAGAAAGGGATAATCCAACTCCACAAAGTCAGGGTAGGATACTGTACTAAGTACTTTCTCTGCCTGTGGATGCACTAAACAGACCTCTGTGAACTAAGGGCAATGGAAGAGTTTTCATCTTAGATCACAAAAAGGAACAACTAGTCAACTGATGACTAGCTACTAGTTAAGTGGCAGTCAATTCTTACAATTTTCTTTCCTTCAATACATGAGATAATGCCAGGGCACTGTGTCACACAATGGGGAAATGCCTGGTGTGTCAGCGTAGGTTGCAGGGAGGAGCAAAGCTGCTAGATCAGAGATGGTTGGCAGATCTGAGGGTCCAGGGTGCAGCTGGAGCGTGATCTTAGACTGGGACAGGTACTGTGGTACAACCCCGTCACTCCAGGGGCAGGAGGGTCTGAGCAGAAGCCAAATATGAATGTCATGAGCTTGAGTCTTCACACAGCCCAGAGTCAGGTTATCCTTCAGTATTTCCCCTAAAACTTGAAAGCTATTTGCTTCCCAACACAGAGGGTGCTTTTGAAGGAGACCAGCTTTGTTATCTGGTGGCAGGGACCAGTCTGCAATCGACATCAGGTTAAGGGCGCGGGAGTCTGCCATGGCAGCCGTTGTTGGGAGCAAACTATCCTGTCCACTGACCCCCTTTTGATTCAAAGCCTCTTTGGTGGGCAATTTAGCTGTGGGCAGCAATGGAGGGGAAAGGGACAAGCAAATACATGGCTAAATGCTCCTTTGTCTGTATGAAGACCTATGTGCGGCAGCTAGATTGCATTTCCAGGTAGCAATGGGAGGAAGCCAGTGCAAGGTGAAAGCCCTGGGGGCTCCACGATTCAGGCCTACGGCTCAAGGTCCGCTTGTCACTGAGCTTTTCCTGCATGCAATTTCAGAAAGAGCCTATGGTAAAGGCAGTGTTCATCTCATTATCAATTCATTTCTTGTGACAGCCCTGCTAGGGTTCTTAATTTCTTGTGTTAAAACAACAAATGAGATGACCCAACTGCAATCTCTAATAGGTATCATGGGTCAGTAATCATTCATCTGTTATAGTGCCTCTCACCCAAAGGACAGAGGACGAAAATTTGTCCTCCTAATGACAAGAGCTGTAAATTAGTTTTATTTCGCTGTTAAATCTAGACGCCTGAAAATTTGGATGACCAGCTCTTAGCTGGGAAGAAAATGTGTCAGCTCAAGGGATTTTCTGCATTAGGCAAACAGGCAGCTCATAATCACCCATTATACAGTCACAGCAGCTGTCTCCTGACACCCGTTGCTACTCCAAGTCTTGACTCTCCTGCTGCACTGAACACGGCGAAACTTTTTCAAGTCAGATGTCCAGTTCTGGGCTGGTGACCCCAGCTCCGCTTCTAGCCATGGGAGAAAAATGAACATCTCCTGTAGGTGCTGCATGGTAATTTCATCTTTCCCTGAAGATGGGCATGTTCACAATAGGAATGATGAATCGCTCTGTGGAGGTACACCTTGTCTTCATTATTAAGGGAGATTCAGGTGAGTAGCTCAGATTTGAACATGTCTATCTTTTAGACATATGCATTTAGGTGAGACAAATCCCACTGAAATTTTATCCAGTTGTTTGTTACAGGTGTTTCTTCTGCTAAGGAACACTATCCTTCTCCTTGAAGGCTTTGAAAGCCTCATGTTTCTAAAAGATGTTATTCTGAGTTAGCAAGGACTCCCTGTGTGGATTTGGAAATAGCAGGGTAAGCCATCACTGTGTGCTCATAGGGTGGAAAGTTGGGAAATGAAGTGTTTTAAAGACAAATGGAAGCTATGTTGATAGGGGTATGAAGGTGCCCAACAGCCTTCACTGAGCAAATAGCTGCCGGTGAAGTCTGAGAAACACCTGAGTATCTCCGCCTCGGAGTGTGGATGTCCCTCTTGCAGTAACTACACACGATTCATGCCTTTGCCTGACAGGCTGCACAAAACACCACGCAGCCACTCGCACTGGTTAAGCCTGATCCCAGAGGTTTGCCCAGAGCTCTCCTAGCCCTAGGCAAAACCAAAAGTGAATGTAACGCCTGTCCCAGCTGACTCAGGTTGTCACACGGGCATGCAGTTCCTTGCAGCAAAGCCATGCTGTTNTAAATGCTCCTTTGTCTGTATGAAGACCTATGTGCGGCAGCTAGATTGCACTTCCAGGTAGCAATGGGAGGAAGCCAGTGCAAGGTGAAAGCCCTGGGGGCTCCACGATTCAGGCCTACGGCTCAAGGTCCGCTTGTCACTGAGCTTTTCCTGCATGCAATTTCAGAAAGAGCCTATGGTAAAGGCAGTGTTCATCTCATTATCAATTCATTTCTTGTGACAGCCCTGCTAGGGTTCTTAATTTCTTGTGTTAAAACAACAAATGAGATGACCCAACTGCAATCTCTAATAGGTATCATGGGTCAGTAATCATTCATCTGTTATAGTGCCTCTAACCCAAAGGACAGAGGATGAAAATTTGTCCTCCTAATGACAAGAGCTGTAAATTAGTTTTATTTCGCTGTTAAATCTAGACGCCTGAAAATTTGGATGACCAGCTCTTAGCTGGGAAGAAAATGTGTCAGCTCAAGGGATTTTCTGCATTAGGCAAACAGGCAGCTCATAATCACCCATTATACAGTCACAGCAGCTGTCTCCTGACACCCGTTGCTACTCCAAGTCTTGACTCTCCTGCTGCACTGAACACGGCGAAACTTTTTCAAGTCAGATGTCCAGTTCTGGGCTGGTGACCCCAGCTCCGCTTCTAGCCATGGGAGAAAAATGAACAACTCCTGTAGGTGCTGCATGGTAATTTCATCTTTCCCTGAAGATGGGCATGTTCACAATAGGAATGATGAATCGCTCTGTGGAGGTACACCTTGTCTTCATTATTAAGGGAGATTCAGGTGAGTAGCTCAGATTTGAACATGTCTATCTTTTAGACATATGCATTTAGGTGAGACAAATCCCACTGAAATTTTATCCAGTTGTTTGTTACAGGTGTTTCTTCTGCTAAGGAACACTATCCTTCTCCTTGAAGGCTTTGAAAGCCTCATGTTTCTAAAAGATGTTATTCTGAGTTAGCAAGGACTCCCTGTGTGGATTTGGAAATAGCAGGGTAAGCCATCACTGTGTGCTCATAGGGTGGAAAGTTGGGAAATGAAGTGTTTTAAAGACAAATGGAAGCTATGTTGATAGGGGTATGAAGGTGCCCAACAGCCTTCACTGAGCAAATAGCTGCCGGTGAAGTCTGAGAAACACCTGAGTATCTCCGCCTCGGAGTGTGGATGTCCCTCTTGCAGTAACTACACACGATTCATGCCTTTGCCTGACAGGCTGCACAAAACACCACGCAGCCACTCGCACTGGTTAAGCCTGATCCCAGAGGTTTGCCCAGAGCTCTCCTAGCCCTAGGCAAAACCAAAAGTGAATGTAACGCCTGTCCCAGCTGACTCAGGTTGTCACACGGGCATGCAGTTCCTTGCAGCAAAGCCATGCTGTTCACCCCAGGTGACATCCCAACAGGGACAAGAGACTGCACCCGGGAACTTAGCAAGCCTGAGCCCTGGGCACTGGAGCCATGCGCTCTCTCGCACACTTGCACCCTGGCCCAGGGAGCAGGTAGGCAGCACTGCAGCATGAGAGATGGGGAGCAGATCTTCCCTCGGTCTCCCATCCCTGAGCTGCTACACTTCCTCCTTCCAGCCCCGGCAGCCTTTTGGGAAGAAGGAGAGAGGTTTTTCCTGGGAAAGAAAGGCTGAAATGCATTTGATGTGATGAAATGAGTGGTCTGTCATCTTGTTCAATAACATGTCACACAGAAAGCTCTATAAAAATCTCTCTACAGAAAGCTGAAAATAATAAAAAAAATTCACCCCACCCTCAAATCCTCAGAACCCGTAACTATATCAGAATAGTTGTACAATTATTCACTTTTATGATGTACAAGGCATGGAGTATTGTACAGCCAGACAAGTTTATAAGAACATGTATTAAGCTGCCTGAAAGGAGAGGACCTGGCTGAAGTTAAAACATAAAACCTTGTCACAAGACAAGTGAGGGTGTGAAGGGGGACATTAAAGTGCAAGAATGGCTTTGAATAAGAAATGTGGTACTTCTACCCCCTTTCTCCAATGCTACACTCACACTGAAATAGGAAATTTTAGAATAGACCTGTGCCAATAGAAAGACGTGAGGTACTGTGCAGCCTATGCCAACGGATTTCTAGCAAGAGCCTCCCAGAGACTTTAAAAATAATTAACTCCAGGAGCTGCAGCTCGACTGAGTAATGGGGCTCTCTCACCTCTGGATTGTTCTTGATTTCCCTATGAACAGCAATGTCACCCCCTGGTGACATCTGACCAGTCAGCCTCACCTCAGTGCCTGGTAAGATCCTGGAGCAGATCCTCCTGGAAGACATTGAAACACATGGAAGACAGGTTTGTGATTAGAGACAGACAATATAACTTCACCAAGGACAAATCATGGCTAATCTAGTGGCCTTCTGCAATGAAGTGATGCATCAGTAGACAAGGGAAGAGCTACGGATGTCATCTACCTGGACCTCTGTACAGTCCCTCACAACATTCTTACTTCTAACTTGGAGAGAGACGGACTTGATGGATGGACTGTTAGATTGATAAGGAGTTGACTGATAGTAGCATCCAAAGAGTTACAGTCAGAGACCCAATATCCAAGTGGAAACTAGTAATGAGTGGTGTCCCTCAATGGTCCATGCTGGGACCAATGCTATTTAATATCATCATCAATGACATAGACAGTGGGATTGAGTGCACCCTCATTTTGCGGATGACACCAAAGTGAGCAGTGCAATTGATTCACTTGAGTGATGGCATGCCATCCCAAGGGACATCGGCAGGCTTGAGGAGTGGGCCAATGTGAACTTCATGAAGTTCAACAAGGCCCAGTGCAAGGTCCTGCACCTGGGTTGGAGCAACCCCTGGTATCAATACAGGGTGGAGGATGAATGGATTATGAACAGCCCTGTGGAGAAGGACTTGGGAGTACTGGTGGATGAAAAATCAGATGACTCAGTAATGCGCCCAGAAGGCCAACCATACCCTGGGCTGCATTAAAAGAAGCGTGGCCAGTAGGTCGAGGGAGGTGACTCTCCCCCTCTACTTTGCTCTTGTGAGACCCCACCTGGACTGCTGTGTCCAGCTCTGGGATCCCCAGCACAAAACAGACATGGACCTGTCACCAGAGGAGGGTTACAAAAATGGTCAGTGGGATGGAACACCTCTCTTGTGAAGAAAAGCTAAGAGCGTTGGGGTTGTTCAGCCTGGAGACGGCCCTGGGGAGACCTTATTGTGGCCTATAACCCTAAACAGGGGTTATAAGAAAGATGGTGAGAGATTACTTACGAGGACCTGTGGTGACAGGACAAGAGGTAATGATTTTAAACTGAAAGAGAGTAGTAGGTTTAGATCGGACATAAGGAAGAATTTTTTTACAGTGATGTTGGTGAAACACAGACACAGATTGCCCAGAGCAGTTGTGGCTGCCCCCTCGGTGGAATTGTTCGAGGGCAGGTTGGATGGGGCTTTGAGCAACCTGGTGCAGTGGAAGGTGCTCTGGCCAATGGCAGGGGGGTTGGAACAAGATGATCCTTAAGGTCCTTTCCAACCCAAACCATTCTGTGATTCTATGATCCCTCTTGCTGGTAGCACACAAGGTCAGAGTGAAGGTGCCGGCGGGATATGCCGGAGGGCAATGCTGTAGGAGGGGCAACCTGGAGACTGACTTGACCTTTCCTGGCTAGGAGAGACCATTTTATCTCAGGTCTGAGGTATTTTGACGGGGCAGGCTGGGGAAAAATTAAACACGTTTGTTGTCTGTGCTCTGCTCCTTCTGCAGGCAGAGCTCTGCAAATTTGGGGACTATAAATACAGTACCTTTCCCTGTGTATGAATGTTAACTTAGAAGGTTGTTGGGGGTTTTTTTCTTCAATAAAATCTTTTAAACTTTCACTCTATTAATAGAGATAATTTTCTTGGTGTAGGTGGAACATTGTCTTTTCTGGCTAAGCTGAACCTCCCTTTCTGTTCTTTCTTTCCACCTGCATCCTCCCTGCGTGAAGAAAACCTCTAGAAGAACTATTCTTTGAAAATTTGAGGGGGAGGAAGAAGAAGGAACAGGCTATGATTTGCACAAAATTAAAATAAGTTTTTGTGACACAAGCCAAATGTTCCCACAGAGATGTCCCTTTCCTTACTGTAAAGAATATAATAATGAAGCATTGGCGTACATTACACAAACTAAAAAAAATGCCCAGGGTTGTAATTTGTTTTCATGCCCGAAGCTAACATCTCACTTTAGTTTTCTGGATTGTTTTGCGTTTTCCCCCCTTTCTTAAGACTGACTCTACAAATTCAAGCCACACTTTCAGCTGACAGTAGAGTAGTGATGAATTTAGCGATGTCTTGTAACAAGAAGACTTCTTTCATTCAATGCTGCACTCGTGTTGCAGGTACCCAGAGCAAGGGCAAGCTGAAAGCTCAGGGCTAGGTCACTAGTGGAGAAAGGGCAGGAGTGTGTAAGGGAAAGGAGAGTTACTCTGAGCCTGCAACAAATTATTTTCCTCACTTCTCTTCCTAACGCTCCCGAAACCTGAGCATGACCTCTGCCACATGGGTTTGAGGTGCCCATCGCTTGCCGGTACAAGCAGTGCCTCAGCAGGAAGGACACAGGCATGATTTTAAGCCACTTTTGCTTTTCCACAGACACAGCTGTCAGGAGCAGGTTTTAAATAAAATTGAGGAGTGTCTTATGGCTCATATGTTGGTCAGTCACTGCTACAGAGATGTAGGCAGAAGCACAGCCTGTGGGACAGGACAGGGAGTTAGCGTCGGCAGCGTTGCGTGTCCTGTTCTCCCTCCCTGCTTTACCCACACGTCCCCAGTCTAGAGTCTGAACTCAGCTGCGACTTGCCTGGCATAGGCTTAATTGCACATTACCCCTTGACAGTTGCAAGAGCAATGTGACATAGACCTTAGAGAAAATCCTTGGCCAGAAGGTGTATGTATGGATGGGATCGGAGACATCGTTTCCACCAAGAGAGGTTGCGGCCTTGCTCAACAGTCACCACCTCATCTCTTCTCTCCTTCCAGCAGACCAGTAATGTTCGTGCCATCCTTTGGCACTCCCGGGGTGCATTCCTGAAAGAGCAGTTAGTGAATTTAAATGTCATATAATTGTGATAGCTGGAGGTTGCCTGATGGAACGGAAGCATTTCTGTTGTCTTGGGGTGGATTTGGTCTAATTATCTCAGATGAAACCAGCAAATCCGCTCCTCTTGGAGGCATGCTGTTACTGTAGTAACTTACAAATGAGTATTGGATGATGAGTTATTAGAGCCAGTCTGAAGTGGTAAGTTTATGAGCACAGTGGGCAATGATTTCTTCTCTTTTTTTTTAATCCTTTTCTATATTAATTTCTTTTTCAGTGTGAATGTAAAACACAAAATCAACAGGTCAGATATAGGGCTCTTGTGAACTCTGCCTCCTCTATCAGACAGAGCAGATGCAGCTTGGAACTACTTTGTCACTTTGCTTTTAATTAAAGCCTATAATGGTTTTGCATTTTGTTAACAGTCTTTATCGAAAATACAAAGTGGATAAAGGATGAAGTCAAACTTCAAATAATTCTACATTTCAGATTATCTCTTTGTACATATGCAGGCCATTCACTACATCACCCGGAGCCACAACCAGCATGGCCTCATGAGTGATCTAGTGATAAACAATGGCCCTTCTGGAGCAAGAACTGATAACGTGTGCCTTGGCTTCTGATACTTGCCCTGTGTGGCCAAAGGGGACGGCTTTCAGAGGCATCACCCTTGCTTAGGACAAGGCATAAAATCTTCTTCTAGCCCAAAGAGAAGAGGGTAAATGCCTCCATGCCCCAGTGCATCAGCAGTTGCTATGCAACATCAAATACTCTGCACCATAGTTTGTTGTCAATGCATTGTGCTGAATCCTAAAATGCAGCGAAAAGAATTCAAGTGGCAAATCAGGTCCCTGTTTCTAACCTGCAGCTACCCACACTTCCCACCTCTACTGCTGATGGTAGCTGTAGCTCAGGATCCATGATCTGGATTCATCCCCCGTAGCTGTCTGCACTTCAGGAAAGCTCCGCATGACAGAGACAGAGTCTGTCTCTGCTCACTCCATGGTCATAGCAGGAACCTGGCTCCCGCTCCACCAAAATATACTCAGTTCAGCTCCTCTCTTGGGTGCCTCTGCAAAGGGCTTAAATGGTACTGGCAACAGCACCCTCGTGGGCTTCTCCTTGAGGAACAGGAGCAGTTTACTGTCTTACTCTGGTGTCCAGGAAGCCACTGTTTCTGCCAGGGGGCTCAAACCCAAGTAACAGAGAACAGAAAGGCAATGTGGGTGAGGGTAGTGAGCATGGGTGCAAGATAAACCTGCACCGAGCAAGGATGCTCTGGGCACTATGACTGTGTTTGGTCCTGTTTGTTCCTGCAGTCGTGGTCTCAGACTATGTTTGCTCAAAGATGGGATGCCTTTTTTCTGTTACAGGTCTTAAATCTAAGATTCATCCTTGGTTAAGCCCTTGGAGCAGGCACAGGGTAATTACCCCAGAGCTGGCGATGTGTATCAGCTTGCCAACCTGCCAAACCTCCACAAGTCCAGATGCTTCCATTTCATCCATTTCATCTCCATGCTTTTCATTTATTTTGGCTGGCAAATAACTGTGCCAGATGCTCTGGAGGAATTGCCTGTGTGCATGGTTTTGCTTGCATCTACTCAATGTATTTATTCCTCAAAGCAAGCACAGAAAGTGATCTCAGGTAAGATCCAGCAAAAACAGCAGCTAAACCAGGATCATTTGTCTGGGTGTCCATGACCCATCTGCAGCTTTGGCTGAGGGTTAGCAAGGTGGTGCATCTCTTTTCAGCCTGAAACACATGAGGTTTTGATGTCCTCCCACATGGGCTGGGAATGGGCCACCAAACTTGATTTTAAAGCAGGAGAGCTGGAGAGCATGACCTTGCTCCACCCTGCTGGTGTCTAAGCCTGCGTGTCTCCCAGAAAGCTTCTGCTAGACTGAAATGCTTTATATAGATCCTGTTTATATTTCATTATAATTACATCGTTTTCAATATATTGAAGAATGTCAAGTTTCTTGATATATTTTGCTTGCACTTCAAGACTATGTGACAGTTTATGCTGAAAAACCTGATTTTTGAAAAGTAAGCAAGGGATTTTAATTTGAGAATAATACCTTTCTTTCTATCTGGGATACATTAAAAATGCTGTAATGTATTTTTGCTACATCTGTAACTACGACAAAACCACAATTTTCTGTTTTTCCAAAATACCTCTAAAAATATGTGGCCTCATATAAAATTCAATGTCCTCTGATACAGAGAAGTGTAGTGCTACACTGCGGACGTGTACTAAAGCAGCATTTTCTCTGCGTACTCAGAGGTGTGTAATTAGCGTGAGGACAGCCATTAACACATCCCGTGCGCTGTGTGACCAAGTCACGCCTGATTATGTTGCAAAGTGAGATTAGCAAAATGAGCTTGAAGTTGTTCTCTCGCTGCCATTTGATAGTAGGGAAAACAAATCCTTCCACTGCCAAAGCTGCAACTAATATTCAGTACTTAAGAAATTCAACTGATGCATTCATAATGAATATGATTTTGTGTAATTAAAATTTTAACTAAATCCCCAACATGAGCCCTGGCAAGGACTTCTTAATTTCAGATATGGAAGTACAGCTTTTGACAAAATAGGTTGAGGGTCTGGGGTTTTTTTTTCTTCCTTTCCTTTCATCTGAGAGATTTACAAAATCTCATTAGCATACTAAAACATAGCAGAAAAGAAATTAAATGAAGACCAGCATTAAAAGACTCACTAGTTTCTTCATGTCACCTTTAAAGTTCTTTTCAGCATCTGTCCCTGTGTGGTGGGTGTAAGTAATGTGGAGGTGGGTGTTAGCAGGTGGCAAAGCTTTTATGAGACAGAAATTAGAAAATTACTGAAGGCAGTTTCCATACAGATGAGAAGAAGCAATCAGACCCTGAGAAGCCAAGGAAGAGGAGGAAGACAGTAAGAAAACTGAATAAATGGCACATTTCACTGGCAAAGAAAATGCCGATTTGTTTCAATAGAAACCTTGGAAGTTGCCCTGCAGCTCTCACCCAAAGCATCCCAAAGCTGCAAGCCCAGGTCTCTCCTTGCCTGCAGAAATCTTTAGGTCAAAGTCAAAAATCCACCAAGTTCTCATTTCCACGCTGCTCACCTACCTACAGGGTGACTGCTTCCCTTGTCGTCCTTTGTCGCACATAGGGTGACGGAGGAGGTGAGGTAAGTGATGACAAGTAAGCAAGGAGGTCCTGCATCTTGGAGGATCACCACATTGCCCTGGAGAGCTGGTCTCCCCTCATGCCTCTGCCTGGAAAGCCCTGTATGATACTGGAGAGTAATTGACAGCAAGCTGTTCATGGATGGCTTCTAGTCAGTCGATCTCTGCTCCGGAGTTGCTCAACCTGAAGTCTTGGACCTGATTTGCGGATGGTTTAATCACATGTAGCTGCATCTGAGGTTAATGGAGGCTGGATTTTGAAAAATATCAAGTGCTCTAGGCGGCAATTCTACTATGAAAAATCAGGGGCTGTGTGACGTAAGCTGGGCAACAAAACGTGGTCAATACACTTGCATCTCTCCATGACTAAATTCCTTGACCCTAAACTGGGAAGTAATACTGCCATTGTATTTTAGTTCAACATCATAGGTATCATCTGACAGATGCCTGTGATGCACAGAGACAGCCACGGCAATGAGCCTTATGTAGAAGAAAAAGTAAGTGACAAAATGAAGAGGCAGTTTAGAAAAAAACCATGCAGTCTCAAATTTGACACTATTTTTACACGGACAGCAAAAATAAGCTCATCATCAAAATGCATGGGCTTCCATCCCCCCAGGTCTCACCATTTTTTGAATAAGAAATGTACCAGAATGGTATAACCTGGACAAAAAAATGTGGTTTTCCTCACTGCATTATTCTTAGAAACATTTCAAAGAGATCTGTAAGTGTTATGAGTCTACATATAAATATGTGTACATGTGTTTACGTAAGTGTATAAACAATTTCATACCTATTTTAAAGTCAGCCTGAATCAGGTGTTACCGCAAACAAAGTAAGTTTTACAAATTTGTACACAACAGGAAACTGGATGGCAGAGTGGAGTCAGGCAGTGGCAGGACGCGTTTTCAGCACAAGCGGTGGATTTGTAACAGGGGATAAGAGCACATCTCCTCTCAACCCCTGGCTCCCACTGAAGGTCACAGCTGCCATGAACATAAATGGCTCCTACCAAGTCTCCTGTAATCCAGCCAACAAAGCTGTGGCTGAGGCGGAAAGAGTTTGGATCCACAGAAGGAGCAGATATGAGCTCCCTCTCAAGAGGAGGATTAGATTGCAGTGTCTCAGGGTGTGCTGAAGCTGGGCCAGGGTAGAGGGGGATCACTCTCTGCTACTTCAGGCTGGCTGGCGTGTCTGATGGCATTCTTGTAATCTCTGCCATTTCCTTTGTGACCCTGCTCTACTGTGATGGCTGTTAGACTGCGCCATTGACTTGTGCAAGCAAATAGTCCAGCCCACGGCTGAATTAATGAGTGTTTGCAAAGTTGTGCGTGATCACTGGATAAAATTCCGTTGCATAGATGTGAAGTGTCTGGAAAAGTGTGACTATTCAGTGGACAGTGCCGGAAGGTGGCATTTAACCTTCACTCTGAAGAACGGAGCAACATTTATTCTTCTACAATGCGGCAGTGCCATTCACCCTCCTTTTACTCCAGATCCTCAGGGTCTTGGCCCTCTCCTAGGGGGTGGGAGGACTGTATTAAACCCTCCCTCACTCTGGGGGGTTTGCAGTGAGCAAATTTCCCATTTGCAAGTCAGGATTTTAATTGCAAGACACTTGGCTGCTCAGGGCAGCAGCCACCTTTGCTATTCTGTTTGAAGCTCTGCCAATGTGCAGCAGAGAAGCAGGGCTTGAGGAATTGCAGTGCAGCTGGTGGTGCCTGCACCTCACAGGACCTGGAGCTTGGGCAGCAGGGATGCATTGTGCGTTGCCGCCTCTGTTTCCACTATTTTTGCCATAGTCGACCATCTTAGCTAGTTAAAATACAAAAGGTCCCCCAGAACATGAGGAGCAATACCGCAACCCTCTCTCCTGGGTTGGTGCCTCAGCTTTGCAGCTGCAGACTCAGAGATATGCTTGTGTCTTCTCTACCTCTTGGATCTACCCTTCGACCTTCCCCTGGATTTTCTATCATCAAGTCACCCGTGACTGGAGGTGTAATTGTGGTAGGGAGCCATGAAGTTACACCCTCACGTGAACAGGCATCCGTTTCTCTCTCCATGGACTGCATTGCCAGTGGTACAGCGGAAGAAGCTCGGAGCGGTACCACTCACTCCTGTCTGAAACAGGGCCACTCTTCTGCTCCTTGTCTAGAAACCAGTAAAACCTCTGTGGGTCCGCCCCGGGTTTGGTCCTGACTAAGTGTAGAGAGTGGTGTCAAGGCGGGATGTTCCTTCAGCATCTTTTGGGATGAGGTGAATTATACTCTAGGGCTCTGCACGGTCTGTAAAAGGAGCTGATGTTCTTCAGAGTTTGCCACCTACTCCTTAGACATCAAAGTCAGAACAGACGAGTCACACCTAGAGCGGCTTGTTGCATTTTTAGCAGAAAGTCTGTAGAAAAGCTGGGGCAGTACTCAGAGGCCCTGTGCCCCAGGTCCAAATATAACCTTTTTTTCTTTATTCCGTAAGAAAAGGATCATGTGTTTATAAATTGCTCTTTGACAAATGAATTGTTCTTAAAGGGAATTACACTGTAATAAGCCACATCATTAAAAAGAATTTTTTCTGTGAGTGGCAGACCCTGTTTTCCTGCGGTTTGGTGTCTCATGGTAGGATTATCTCGGGTTTAATGAGGAGCACTCTGGCTGAAGCCTTTTCTCCTGTTCACTGTCTCATGTGAGTTCTCTGGTGTCTATAATACATTTGGGGTCAAACTGCTGTTGTTTAAGTTCCCTCATATCTGACAATATAATATAGCCCACGTGGCAAGCTATTCCTCCCTGGAGATGCGAAAGGGTCGTACTTCTCTACCCTGCTGCCTCTTGTCACAAAACTGGTTGAAAATTGAAGTCTTTGAGACTTCTATCACACAGTTAAATTTAATGAAATTGGCCAACAGTCTAAAAGATAGTTGCGAATAATACTGGACTGACACAACAATATAAAAAACCTGATTTTATTAGGTAATCAGGCAATAAATGATGGAAAGTAAACACTGGAGCAGGTTAAACATGGAAAAAATGTTCATAAATATTTATTCAAGCATTTAAATGTACTCAAGGTGACCACTTTATGCTCATTTTGCATTTCAATTTTAGAGGTTCGATCCACAGCCATATGAAAGACCAACAAGGGCACAGGCGCCCCAATAGTTACACTCATACCTCAAAAGTAAAAGTGAAGCAACAGTTTTCTGTGAGACTTTTTTCACAGAGACAGGGAATTTGCAAACATTTCTTTCAGAATATTAAAAAATTTAAAATTTAGAAATAAGAATGTTGAATAATTCAGAAACCAGATTTTGAAGATGGTTCTCACCTAGTTAGAAAATATAAATAGATCATGTGGTTTGTGTTGGATTTCCAGAATTTTCAATAAATCTGAACTGAACAAAGCCAGACCAAAAATTCTTTGTTCAAGCGATTCATGGAAATGTCTCAAAAGTGTGAGATGTGAAAGAGAATTCTCAAATATTTGCATACACACAAAAAAACCCCACAAATGAAGGAAAGAAGAAAGATACATTGAATAAATCATTGTTATTTATTTTTCCAGCCATAAAAACGTGCTTGTGCTAAAATCACCCTTGGACATACTTCTATTTTCTTACCTTGGATACAGTTTAGATGGATGAGCTACCATTGCTCTTTATGCTTATCAAATTAGGAGAATGCATTTCTAAATTCAATTATATCCTCAGTGGAAATGGTTTCTCTGACTCTGGTAATCTTTGGAGAGGAATTATACACAGTCTATAAAGCTTCACGTTTCAAAACCTAATTTTGAATGTTATTCAAGAGGTTAATTTAAGATTCATCTTCCTAAAGAGGAGTTAAATAAAACTGATAGAAGGCTGGAACTTGTCGAGTGGTTGAGAGGTTTATCAGCATGTGAGTATGAGTTCATTAGTTTTAATTAGTATAATCACTAATGTTGCATTAACAGTTTGGTGAGAGAAAGTAATTGCTCACACCCACTGTATTAGATTGGGAGATTAGAATTCATTTTATGTGGCAATTAGCATTTCAGGGATTTTTTAAATGGCTTTTACAATCTGCCATTGAAGCAGCCTCTTTCACCAAAAAGAGTTTAAATTAACCATAACTTTCATCCTAATGGGATGCAAAAATTAATGTAGAATTAAGTGCAAACCAGCAATCCCACCACGATAAGCAGGCAGCTAAAGCCACAAACCTCAATTAGTTTATAATGACCTGTTTTATTTCCCAGACAATAATAGTAATTTATCTGTCTTCAATTTATTATCTTCTTGGAAAGTTTGTATTCTTGATTTTTATACAGGAAAACAAATAAAATAAGAGAAAGGGAAAAGTAGAACAGTACCATCAGAGTAATAATTCTCCAAAGAAAAAGCTGCAAGGTTCAATAATAGGGCTTCAATAGGCAATTATTCTTCATACCAACTGTTAGAGGAAGGAGAAACAGCTCATTTTGATACCCAGTGCCTTGGGAAGAAACACAAATTTTGCAGCAGCAGCAATCACAATCCTGCTCTGCCATTGTGTCCCTTGGCAGCTACTGACAAAATGAGAAGGGAGATCCAGGACTTTTTGTCATCTTGGTTGGCAAAGGCACCCTGGTCTTCTGAGTATTGGGACAGCTGCCCCAAGAGTTTGCCTTCCAAAACATCTTGGAAAGCAAAAGTGCAAGTTCCGTTGAGAAAAACTGCTTGCGGTAAGAGTGCTTACTCTTACATCAAGGCTGTAATGAAGGGCATCACAGTATCCATAGAGAGGTGAGACAACACATCCGGCACCTATTATATGGGATTATGCTTGCCCCTGGTTAAAACAAATCTCTGCTCAAAAATAGATGAATAAAGCCCAAATCTACTATGACTTGGATGTGGCACAGAGGAGAACAATTGTTAGATGTTAGAACCGTACTGTTGTTCCTGTAATTTTGGGTACATATGTTAAAATGAGCAGATGTGGGGCAGTATCATGGGAATTACATTAATCTTCCTAAAACATGTTAAAGCAAAATGTACGTGTATATATGTATGTACTCTTAATTCTTACACTCCTTATAAGCACCTCCGAAGGAGATCAGATGGAGACAATGTCCTTCCACATTTAAGCTTTTAAAATTTAGGTGCAACCAGACAGATTGGATCTCAGCCTTAGTCAGTCTGGCAGCAGCAAGTCCCAGCTTTAGGAAGTGAATCACTCCAGCCAAGATCTGAATCCACCACTGGGAAGGGCTGCCCCTCTCTATTGGCTACAGAGGCAGTCCAAGGTAACCAGGTTTCTGTCTCCAGTGGCTGAAGTAAATGCTTAAAATTGTGTGGGATGAATCACGACAGACATGCCTGTGCCTTAGGGTTTGTCTATGCACAGAGTTATTGCGGAGAGCCATTACTCTTCTTGAATAGCATTACATGTGGATACACTTTTGGTTCAATAAGACTTAGTCATTTCTCTTCTACAACATCCGCTTGACAGAGGCAGAGCAGTTTGCTTCCTAGTCCTCACGTGGAATTATTCTGCAAGAGCTGTGGCCTTTTCAGCTAGCTGTGCTAACTTAATCTAAATTTACTTTAGTATAAAAATGCCCTTAATTTGCCATCCATCCACCTTTGAGAGCCATTTAAGATTTATGGATGTAAGCATATCAATTAAGCACAAATACATTGACCAAAAAAAAAAAGAAGACATCACATACAATAAAAACTGACTTTTATTTCACAAATTATGGGAGTTATAAAGCATTTTTTTTTCAGGAGAAACGCCTGTATTTGCTGGTGTGTTTCATTAAAGAATAATAAAGCCATACATATTTCATTTCCTTGTTCTGAGCTGCAACAACATTAACTATATAAAATCCCCCATACTGTCCTTGCTGTGTTGGGCTTTTTTTCTTTTTAATCAGATTTCCCCCCCTAAACTAATGAAATGGTTCTTTAAACACATACATCACTTTCATTCAAAGTGACTTATCATGGCTCAAATTGTTTCTCACTTCTCCTGGAGAGCAAGGCAACTGCCAGCACATTTTGCGGTACAGATCCAGGCCCTGGTTTCAGCAGTGATGAGATCCTGGTGGTCTCAGTGGTGCTCTTTTAGGCGAGGTATTAGTTGGCTGGCGGCTTCAAAGTCTGTACCTTGTGTATCTGCCCCAGTTCCTGGTCCAGCAGCTATCACGTGTAATTTCTCTCTTTTTCTAGTATGCACCGACCCGCTGTGCAGCTGCGCAGACGTCCGTGGAACAAGGCGTCCTTCCTCCCTGCCATCACCATGAAGCAGTGCACGACCCCCAGCTCGTTCCCTGCACGTGCCCGCTCTTCTCCTGCCCATGGGAAGGGCACCTGGAGGTTGTGGTGTCCCACCTGAGGCAGACTCACCGCATCAACATCCTTCAGGGGGCAGAGATTGTCTTCCTGGCCACGGACATGCACCTGCCTGCACCCACAGACTGGATCATCATGCACTCTTGCCTTGGCCACCAGTTTTTGCTGGTCCTCAGGAAGCAGGAGAAGTATGAAGGCCACCCCCAGTTCTTCGCTACGATGATGCTGATCGGCACGCCGACCCAAGCCGACAACTTCACCTACCGGCTCGAGCTCAACAGAAACCAGAGGCGCCTTAAGTGGGAGGCGACCCCCAGGTCGGTACTGGAGTGTGTTGACTCTGTCATTTCGGACGGGGATTGCCTTGTGCTGAACACTTCCCTGGCTCAGCTCTTTTCTGACAATGGAAGCCTAGCGATAGGAATTGCAATAAGCACCAGCAAAGTTCACAACGCCGAAGCTGAAATGTGAGGGAGAAGAGGAAAAGGAGGAGGAGGAACAATGGTGCTCCAGCTGCCTTGTGAGAGCCAGAACTTGTGGACTTTTTTGGGGGTGGGTCTCAGGTCTTTTATGGTATTTAGTACTCGTCCACAGTGGGCATTATGTAAACAGCCTGTGGTTACGGTCTCTGTGTAATGTATTTACCATTTTGTTAATACAATTTTATGAGAAATTTTAAAGAGGCTAATTAACTTATTGTCACTCTCCAGCAACACTGGAAATAACACTTTCCCCTGGAACCTTCACCCAGGCTGACTCACAGAAACCTGTGGTCTGAGCATGCAATGCACATATGTTTCCTTCATTGTCTGCCTAATTGCCTGATATTAACGAGGCCCTTGTGCCTGGGAAAAGGTAAAGTATTTCTCTAAGGGACAAGAGCATCCGGGTTTCATGCTAGCAATAGTGATTTAACTCTTACACTGTGGTCACAGCAAAGCCCTGGGGAGCTTGCAGTTTCAGAGCTCCCTTCAGCTTCTGAGGAAGCAACCTTCACCACCCACCCAAGGGAAGCTTCAGAAGAAAAAGTCACCACCTCCACTGAGCTGGCGCCTGGGAAGAGTCATCCTGCATTAAATCAGGGATTAAATCAGGATGGTCACTGTGAGCATGGTTAAATCTCACTCTTGTATCACGATGGGCAGTGAGAGGCTTGCTAGATGGTCTGACTCCAGGATGGATATAATCATAGTGGGCCATCAGGGCCCTCACCTTTTTAGCTGCTATTTCCTTCAGCGTTCAAAAAGAGATTTTCCAAAAATAAAGTATGAGGACATTCCTAATCTGTGTACCAATCTTGCTATTGAATTCTGTGCCCCTTAGACTCACAGTGTGTGCTGCTAAATATTGATTTAAAACAATGCAGCTGGAACATCTGTTTGCAAATTGCTTATGAGATTTGAAATGCTCTCTTTTAAAAACAACCTTAATTTTTTTCTTCCATACACTTGGAGGCTGGTGATAGTCCCTTTCTTTTTGTGGGAGTGTTTCACGGATGGCGATGGTCACAAGGAGGCATGGGCTTGTCTAAAATCTTCCCCTTTGGATGGCTCCTTGGAGAGAGCCAGAGGCAGGTGCTGGCCATCTCCTGACACTCGGTCGCATCTGCAGTCAGGCATGTTTCCTCCATAGTCAGCAACAGCAGTGAAATACCACCGCAGTGGGTGATGTGTTGAAGGAGGGGGCTCTGCAGTGAGTGTGACACACGAGAAGCATGGGAAATTGTCTTCTCCTGTTTTCCTTTCTGCCTGTGTGTGTCTGTGTACTGGCTGCTCCTGAATGCTTTTTCAAGAAACATCTGGCTGGTTGGGTCAGTCAGTAGGTAGAGAGACTGAGGCTCACTGCTTGAGTCCCTTGGAAAACCGAGGAAGGGAGGGAAGCAAGTGAAGAACAGTCCTTCAGTGTTTCAAAAAGCATCTCTCTGTAGCTAGCTTTGGGTAAGCAAAAATGCTGGTGCTAATCTCTCCCACCTGCTGCTCTCCTGGGAATTATCATAAATGATGCGTGAAGTAAAATGAATTGCAGTTTTCCTGAGATGGATGCTACACAGGTAATGCTTTCTGAGTTGCAGACGCACCTCAGCTCCTTACCTGGGCTTTCATAGCAGGTCACTGCTCAGAGAGGAGCTAGGGTCTCTTCAACAGGCTGCTCATGACCACGTAAGCTGAGATCTGAAGAAGAAGTCTCAGTCCCTGTAAGAGTACGCTAGGGCATACCTTCACAGCTCTCACACCTCTGAATTTAGGGGGCCAGGGGAGCATGCAGGTTTGCAGTGCTTCACTGGAACACACAGGCTTCAGAGTGGCTTGCTTTTTCCCTGCAACGTTAAATATTCAGAATGAGCAACTGCTGCCCTTTCCCTAAATGACAGCAATAAATAAATCATTGGTGGTTTTGTGGACTGAAACTGGCTTCCCCAGCTCCTCCGGCAAATATTCTGCTGCTGAATTAAAACAAAGCAAATGCAATAAAACCCCAATAAAAACAGTTCCTCTAGCTTAATCTTCCTGAGCTCTTCGTACATTGTGGTAGAAATCTAATGTAATGCTGCTTCTGTTGCCCGATCACCACCAGTTCTAGGGGGGAGAGATATTCCTGGTGTATTCACTTGTTCCAGACTATTTACTCCTTGCTACTAGGCACCTTTTGTTCTTGAAATATCTACTGAAATGAAGAATGCGCTGTCGATATTTTGGGGCATGCCCCTCACCAGAGGAGCAGGATGAGTGTGACAGCAACAGTTCTTTGGGATAGACATCTCCATCCCTTACCTGCATTCTGGTTTTCTGGTTTCGATGGAATAGAAGGCACAGTGGAAATATGACCTCCCTGACACGGGCCTCCTCACATCCCACATGTCCTTCTCTCTGAGCTTTCTGGTGACCACACCAAGAGTTCAGCCTTTAGATTTCCTTCCCAGTCCTCCCCCTCATCTGGTGGCCAAGTTTCTCAGACTGTTCCCATGCTCTCAGCCTGGGTTTCACCCTTCGGCTTGCAGAGCCCATGGCACTTCTTGCCTCTTTCTGCTTTTGCCATGGTTTAAATTGTTCTTGCTGCTCTTTGCAGCCAAGCAAGTAACATCCCTGCTCAGCTCTCTCAACAGGTGCAAAGCCCCAGCTCTGGCAGAGATTTCAGAAATCCAGATAGGTTGGAGTACTCTTGAAGATCTGCCCAGTAAGACTCCCAGTACAGAAAAGGAGAACACATTTTGGGGAGAAAGGAGATATGGGTGCCTAAATTCAGCCTTTATAAGCATCTCAGCATAAAACTCAAATGTTTAAGGGTATATTTAAGGACTTTCTACTACAAAAGACATTCTAATTCTGTCATAATTCAAAGCCCGCAAGCAATCCTTCACTGCCAGAAAGCAAAGGTGAAGCAAATGTTCTGTATGGTGGAACATAAATCCTAAAATCCTGGCAAGTAGAATCGACAATGAAATTCAGTTTACATGCACTCTTTCAGTGCCCAAAATATAGTACTTTTTACAGCTCTCTACTCATGGTTGGAAGGCAGCTGTAGCTTGGCTTCACAAACTTGGGCTGAAATTGAGGGTTCTAGAATTCATTTTCTACTCTAGTATTTTGCATCTTTATAATGTGTTATACCCAGTCACTCCAAATTCCTTCAAAAATGTGAAGAACACAGCCTTACACCCCTTTGAAGATTTGGTGCAGGAGAAAATGAGGTCTTTCAAAATCGTTATGCAGCTTTTGCAAAATTCTCTTTTCCTACCTACCCGAGAGCAATGTTCCCTTTTTATTTTGTTTCATTTTTTGAAGTAGACAAAATGATGGAGGTTTCTTTTTTTTCCCTGAGAGTTTTTACATATCTGTGTTCATGGATGGATTTTCTTGTGCCTGGATTAGTAAATTGCAACAATAATTTCATCAAGCTGAGCCAGATGGATTGCTACCAGACCCTCTAGAAAACCTACTTTGGTTCTTCTGCACTATCCATCAGACATAGTGTGAATGTTAATGTCAGATCTGCAGTAAAACAGCATTAGTGCTTTCAGCTCAATCCCATTATGAATTAAGCTCGCATCATATATCCATGACTTCTTATAAATCAGGTGAAGCATCTCGAATCTCATCATCTTGAAGATGACAAAGGATCTTGCTATACCAGCTGGAGGGCTTGCTGAGAAGTACAGCAGTAAGTCCTCTTCCCACTGGACTCTGATATCACATCCTCCATTTCATACCATCCTTTAGGAATAGAGGCCAGTAAGCTACTGAAGAAAGTAGTAAATTCTGGACAACGAAAGTGTTATTACAAAATGAATGGTTTACAATAAATTTACAGATACTGCTCTTTGTCTCTCACTTTTGAGCATCAGAGGAATGAAACCAGATTGACAGTACTGTAGTATAGCTGATTTATCTGCTTTTCTAGCCGGTAACTCACCTGAAAAACTCTTTGATTGGAGAAGAGTTCGTCAGAACAGACTCTGAAATGCACTTCAGCTCCAATTGGATTAGAAACTCCTTCTCACCTGGAGGAACTGCAGCTTCTGAACTGTTCAGACATAGCTATAAGTTTTTTATCCTTTTTTTTTTAATGCGATTACCTCTGCATGCTCATGTATCATCACATCAGCCACATGTATCATCACCAGAACTATTCACATGAAAAGATGATTCGTCTTCTGCAGGGATGACCCTGCAGAAAACAACAGTGTTTCCCAGCAGGGTAGCACAGGGCAGGCTCTGGAGGAGTACACATACAATTGAGGGCAGGGGCTCAGCCTCCGGACAGAAAAATTACTCAACAGAAACCACTCAGAGTGACATCACAGTGGGGGCTGTGAGGAAAATGATTGGACCTCCTGACACTAGCAAACCAGTGGGGCGTTCCTTTCGCATCAGCACCTTCCACCCAGCAAAACGGTCTCTCGTCTGCTGGGAGCCTTGTCTTGGGAGCACTGCAGATGAGAGGATCAGCCCTTGGCACAGTGGGTCTGCATAAGGATGGCCCTGATGCTGCATAGTGAGTGCACACACCCAGCCCAAATCCTGCCCCACAGCTCCTCTGCTTTTGGTGAGTACTCAGCTGCCTGCAGCTACTAGTGGTTCCTCCAGGCCCTGTCACCCAAGAGTTTTGTTGTCTTTCACCTGCACAGCTCCCACCAAGGTAGTAAAATATTTGCTGAAAATAATCCAAAAAACCTTTGGCAGAACATCGGATTAAACCTATATACCTCATACCCTTGGTTAGGACTGTGAGGACTCATTCTTTCTCCACAAAGGCAATAGACCAGTGCATAGCGGTTTTATCCCCCTTTGGTCCCTGCCCCTCCAGAACATGTGTGTGAAGGATTAGTAGGCAGTGATCATCTTCAAGAGAAGGATGAGGACTAAGATTCATTGCAAAGATGGCAGTTCTCACAGTACTTGCGTAAAGGAATGCCACGCTCCAAAAAAAGAGCCTAACAAACCTTAGTGGGAGGCAAATGGGAAACACCAATTGCAAAGCCTACTGTCCTCCAACTAGAATGAGCTTTATATCTTCCAGGTACTGAAAATCCTCCTGAGACATTGCTTATCTGAATACATCACTTAATCTTGTAGAAAGCCCCAGGACTGAGGGATTCTTGCTGTTAGAAATTCCGTCAAATAACCTTATTGAAGATTAATGGCTTTGAACTTCCATGGCAACAGTGATGAACTGCTTCAACATCCATGTGATGCAGGCTGAAAAATCAGAGCTTTTAGACAAAGCAATAAACTTATTCAAATGCAACCATGAGATCTGGGGCAGAATTTTCAGGTGATCTTAAAAGCACTTTCCTTACTTTCGCAGACTGGATGTCTGCATAGCAAGAGTCACTTCGCTGACAGTCAGGTCCTATTGGCTTGAATCCCAAAGAAACTCAGATACTCTTCCTTTCTCTGCTAAGGGAGACCACTTTAAAAAGTAAAGCAAGCACTCTCACCTATGAAACAAGTCTGGAAATGATCTTTCTTTTCAGAAAGGACTGCCTGGTCAGTAGACCTTGGGGAGAGTGCTGCATCTCCTACCTGTTCAGGGTAAATTCACAGTCACAGGCACAACCTGCGTAGATACTTTCTTTGTGTTACAATCCCTGCTTCAGCTATTGAAGATAACATCTGTCAGGCAGCTGACCTGAAGCGTTTGGTGACTTTAAGACTGTTCTCTAAAAATCTAACAATGTCGACTTTTAGGCCAAGATGTTTTTAGGACATGAGTCAGCGAGGCTCCGCTGAGGCTCTGCTAGGCTCATTGGTGCATGGGAAGGATGCAGGCAAGTCCTACTTCTTTGCCCGTGTCTTCCACAGCAGGAGCACTAGATACATCCTCAGGGATTAATTTGGGTCTCTCCTAATAAACTGTGGCGAACGGCTGGACCACTGAACCCGATGCCACCAGTTCTAGAGAAGCTCACAGAATCACGGAATGGTTTGGGTTCAAAGGGACCTTAAAGATCACCTAGGTCCAACCCCCCTACCACGGGCAGGGACCCCT
>VZSC01011578.1:286350-353982 GCA_013398225.1 Steatornis caripensis | reverse complement strand
TTTAGCAGGGGGGTTGGACTAGATGATCTCTAGAGGTCCCTTCCAACCCCTACCATTCTATGATTCTATGATTCTATGATTCTCTCATCCGGCCACTACAAGCCCTTGTAAAAAGTCCTCTCTAGCTCTCCTGTAGGCCCCCTTCAGGTACTGGAAGGCTGCTATAAGATGTCCCTGGAGCCTTGTCTTCTCCAGGCTGAACAACCCTGACTCTCCCAGTTTGTCTTCACAGGAGAGGTGCTCCAGCCCCCTGATCATCTTCGTGGCCCTCCTCTGGACTCGTTCCAACAGTTTGTGTCCTTCTTACGTTGGGGCCCCCAGAGCTGGATGCAGTACTGCAGGTGGGGTCTCACGACAGTGGAGTAGAGGGGGAGAACCACCTCCCTCAACCTGCTGGCCACACTTCTTTTGACGCAGCCCAGGATAGGTTGGCCTTCTGGACTGTGAGCACACTTTGCCGGCTCACGTTGAGCTTCTCATTGACCAACACCCACAAGTCCTTCTCCTCAGGGATGCTCTCAATCCATTCTCCGCCCAGCCTGTGTCTGTGCTTGGGATTACCTCAACCCATGTGCAGGACCTTGCACTTGGCCTTGCTGAACTTCACGAGGTTTGCACAGGCCCACCTCTCAAGCTTGCCAAGGTTCCAACAGCAGCCAAATTCAATGTGAGCCCTTCCCTTACCTTTGAGAATTAAAACAGGTTCTTGCATAGAAACATTCGTCCCATTCATATCTCCAGCAGATGGCTCCTGTTTCAGGATATGAGTTCCTCTTTGGTTTCTGACGGTGATAGTAGGCTACAAAACCAGGACAGGTTCTACGACACCTGCCACAGTAGGGTCCTGATCCACAAAAGGTCTGGGAACTACAGTAATATAAATGAATAATAGTATAATATACTAACACAAAATAATAGTGCAGTGAGGCCTTTTAGAGCTGATGATAACATCTTTAAAAGTAGCAGCTGATACTGAAAGGGATCATTACTCAAAATGAGCTTCGGGTGATGCCTGTGCTTTTGCCTTACTGAGATGTGAAAGAAGACATCCAGAAGAGTGACAGTCTCAGGGCTACCCTGATTACTCAAAGAAATGTTGAACTAAAAAAAATCAGCTGGGAGAGTCCTGAGTGAAGAAGAAATATATTGCTGTCACCTCTGGGCAGTAGTTTCTTGTGATGTGGCCTTGGAAAAGGATTTCCAGTAGGTGGAGAGGGGTGAACTTTGGCACATCACAGCCCCTGCTCTGTCACTTTCAGAGTTTTCACAAAGAAATACTTAACCATGACTGCAAAAAAAGAGTATAAATATCCACTGAACGGCGTGACCAGTGTGAGAGCTGCCAAGGAGATTTATCCAGCCTCTTCTGGGCAAGCCTCCATACTGCTCCTCTGCTGGATCGGCAGAAGACAGGGACAGTCCCCAGTCCAAGGAGGACAGGCTACTTTCCTGACAGCCTGTAAATTGTTCTTGCTGTTGCATTGCCTGTGATAACTCCCACATTGAAAACTGGCGGATATTAAACCTAGGCCCTCCAGCAGTGTATGTCTGCACCAGCTGATGTTGACAGGACAGTCTGTGGGTTATGGCAAACTCACAAACCCTATAGCTTGTTATGCAGGACTAACACATGTTGACTGGTGGTTATGTATGCACTGGGAAGTCATGTCAAAAAAACATTTCTGTGTGCAATATGTCCTTAGTGTATTGGGGATGAGCACTTAGTCATACTGTCTGTGCTGGGTGACATCTCACTGGTGATTGCTCCTCACATCTCACTCCTGATTGCTCTTCTCCTCTCAGTTGTAAACCTGGAGGAACCAGAGCTGAGCCACAGGCCTTGCTGATGTCCAGGCCACTGGGGCCAGCACAGATGCACTGTGAGGGGTGTCTGTCCTAGAGAGTTTATCACTGTACATAGATAGAAACTCCAAACAGCACAGATGCAAATGGTGAGTAGCCCTTGAATATAAGCCTTAACTTCAGAGATCCTTCCATCCAGAGAGAAACAGAGGATTTCTTTCTGCAAAATGCACTCATCTTTACCACTGAGTCCGCTCGAGCTGCAGCCTAAGTGAAGGCGTTACCCTGACTCGTGAAGTTTCCCTATGTAGTGATGGTTGCATTTCCGATTCAGACTCGATGGCTATGAGGTCAAATGGGCCAGACTTTGGATTCTCAGTTCCTCAGTGACTGACATGACTCCTTTACAGTGTAGGCTCAGTGTAGCTCTTCTCCAAATCTGATGATGTCCTCCAGGATCAGGCTCACTGCAGAAACCCCATCTACACCATCCAGTCACAAGGTCAGAATGATCCTTTCCAGCCCTAGACCCGTGAAGCTGTTACATTGACCCTGCATTGTTGTGAGGTACGTGACTTGACTGCGTGTGAGCTGGTACAAGCATTAGAAGCCATCCTGCCACAACAGTCTCACAGCTTTACCAGGTTAAGTCACGGGCTCAGCCCATGGTGAGTCATCTCTTAACCCTATAAAACGCAGCCATCTGCAAGGCTGATATATTGTCTGACAGGAAAAAAAAAGGTACTCCTCTCCTATTTGTGCCAAGCAGACACAACAGCCAGCTCTGGAGACAGATCTGAACCATCACAGCTGAATTAGGAGCTACATCGCAGGCAAAAGTTGACAGTTGGACAAAATCTGACTTGGATACAAAGAGTGGTGGAGCTCATCAGGAGCTGAAAATGAGAAGAAATTGGGGGATATTGATGAGGAGGATTATGGCAAAGTGCCCAGATGCAAATGTGACAGGAAAAAGACTCTCCTAGGCTACAGATTAAGAGGTTTTTCTGGAGTAACCTTTAGCTTTGGTGGTAATGGCCTGGCAGAAAGCTGGCACAGCTTGGCTTTCAGACTCGTTGGGCTGGGCAGCAGCCAAGAAGAGCATTTATTCGTTACACGTAAACTGAGCAAATTGCTGAGGGAAGGGAGTCAATAAACACGGAGCCTCACGGTACCATTTTCGCAGAGTGACCTTTCAAAGTATAATTGCATGTTAAAAGACTCAATGGCAGTTGTCTTTGATCAGAGAAGCACTAATAAAGCTGGCTTGGGGACTTATTTGTTGTCAAGCGGGTGTATGTTGGTAAAGGGCTGTGCAGTTAGAGGCTGCTTTTGGCTAGCTCCCACGCAAGGCTGTGATCAGGAGAGGTCCTCCTGACTCCTCAGCTACACAAATGTTTCTTTTCAGGTCCTCTAGGGAAAGCAGAAATAACAGTGGTGATGCTGGAAAGCATTTTCATTGTCACTAAAATGCTTATGTCTCACTGCTTTCTTCTTATCCAGTGGTGATGACCGCATTCAGATAACTTCGTCAGGAGGAGATTTTGATTGTGGTCTTGGTGACGCATGATCCTGAGAATTGTCCTCAGTCCACAGCATTCAGCTGCAGCTCCAGCTCAAACAAAATCGTGGGGTATGGGGTAACAACCCTTAAAGCAGAAGAGCTGGTTGTCATCAGCCCACCCCAGAGCAGTCTCCTTCCTTGGCAAGCAGCCACCCCATAAAACTATCCTGATTCCTCTACAGTTAGCAATCCCACCCCCTTGCAGTGTTCAAAGGCCCTCACTTCAGTTCTTCTAAAAAGCAATCTTTCCAGCTGAAAAAGTGAACCCAAACCACGTCTATGTTATGTCAACATAATTGCACAAGACTTAATATTCTCAAAGGGTTGTGGGATCCTGGCTATCTCTTCAGCTTTGTGTTAGATGCCACATGTCATAACAAAGTGTCATTTCCCAGGATAGACACATTCAGCCCCAAGGCAAACTAGCACAAGGCATGGCAAAGCGTGCAGCAGACAGA
This sequence comes from Steatornis caripensis, assembly GCA_013398225.1. Classification (NCBI taxonomy): domain Eukaryota; kingdom Metazoa; phylum Chordata; class Aves; order Caprimulgiformes; family Steatornithidae; genus Steatornis; species Steatornis caripensis. The sequence goes on along the minus strand of VZSC01011578.1, from coordinate 350,157 downwards.
AAACCAGCAAGAGTCTGTGAGACAGGCTTCCAGTTTCAGTTGGTTGGAAAGAAGCATCAAGGAGTGAAATCAGGAGTGCTTAGAACTGGGTTGGCAAGGCGGGCATCCCTGGAGCTCCGCAGAGGACTGTGGAGAAGAGGGGTTTGTGGAACATGACTACTCCATGATTTAATTACATTTCAGGTAACTTAATCCAAATGCTTAGCTTAACCTCTGAGGTTAATGTTGAGGTACGTCCATCTATAAGCATCAATGAAAGTATCTTCAAAAGCCCATTTTTTCTTCTAAAATTCAAGCAGAATCACTCTGCTAATGCCTCAAGCAAATTAATTAACCTTTTGATAAACTAAAACTGTTCCTTTTTGGATGAGCAATACACGACCGTGCCACTCGAGACCTTTATGATGGTAAAGGTCCTAAAGCAGCTGCTTCATTTAAGGACCGATGCATAGCAATTTTTTCCTAGGACTTCAGTCAGGAGATCTATGCATATGCTTAAGCATTTCAATGGACAGCAAAGGACTAAGCGTAGGCTCGAAGATAAGCATGGACAACCCACCTGAACCCAGGTGAGGTATGCAGATTGGCATTTAAGTAAAGAAAGTGACACAGGAATAGGCAAGAAATTTACTGTACAAATCCTAAGCAGTGTTTTCTTTCATAGGTTTTTTTGACATATACTTGTATTTGTTAGTGTTCATATTCCACTGTCCTCCCCAAATATTTGACATCGATTTAATATATTACATTGTATGAAGTGCTCTGCTTTAACATGCAATGGTACGTCAGAGAGATTTTCTTAATCTGAGCCGATACACATAATTTTCTAGAAATCCTTATGATGATGTATTACATAAAAGAGTAGCAATAAACACTTCTATGGGGATCTGCAAAACATTTCACAATGTTTGCCTTGAAAAATGCCGTTAAATCCTGTTTGGCATTCTCAGCTTGTATCTCCTGCTTGTGTTGGAGGGCTACTTTTATGAAGAGGGTAGTGCATCATAAGAGGGTAGAAATGAAATATTAGGAAGAAAAGAACAATTGCCAAAGTGCAGTGCCTGCTAAAGCTTGCCTTACAATTTGTTATTGCCTACCTTTAATCTTCTACAGTCACAACCAGTTTGAAAAGAAGAGTGTCAGCATCACCAAAGGCAAAAGACAGGTCCCAATACTCGAGCTTGGGCTGTCCCCAGTTGCTCTCATGAGCTGGATTTAGCACTGCCTGTATTCGGTGGCGGGAGCTTGAAGACCTACGAGGGAATCAGAGATTTGGTCCTATGTCTAGCCCAAAGCTGATCACGTAGGGAAACAAATAAAGGGATTCTTGGCATTTTCTAATCTTTCTGTCATTTCACTAAACAGAAACAACACAAGGCTGCTCCTCATTGCTTGCAGACTTTGGGGGTTGTTTTTTGTTTGGTTGGATTTTTTCTTCTGGGCAATTAACGGGGAATATACTTCAGCACTACCCCGTAAGTTGTCAATGACCTTCACCGATTAATCCTTTAATTTCAAGGTAGTTATTTGCAAGATCAGAATTGGGCAGGATCTCTAACCCTATTGCCTGTCAACTCCTTTTAACATCAATCTTTTTCTGTGCTTTCTTATTGCCAAAATCTGTTTCAGGCACTCATGAAGCTTGATAGAAATTACCTTGAAAAGAGCTGAGTGATCAAAACTGACCAGATGTGCAAGATGAATATTCATGTCTTATTGGAGCAACCTCCTCCACCCTCTTCTCAAAGCAGGGTACCTTGACTTGACCTGTTGTCTCTCATACAAATTACTGCCTCATTGCCACTCATGCCGCTGGAACCTAGCTGCAATGGACATTGAGCTCGTGTTAAATAATTCAGCAAAACAGTGAAAGAAAACTGTGTCTGATCAGAGCGGAGGCACCTGAAATTCCCTGCCACACGTGCAAATGAAAGTGAACTTGAAGGGATTACAAGAACCAACTTCTCCCCTTGGACAGGAAGCATGGATGTTGTCCCTCTGACTTTAGACATCTGGAAGGTAAATGCCTGTGTCTCCACAGGTTGTCCATAGTTTCCCTTGTAGAAGGTGGAAGTAGGAGGTTACTTTGAGGATGTAACCCATGTCAGCTAGTAAGACAGCTACTTTGGGAGGAAAGGAATAAAGTTGTTACATTGCTCATGTCAAACTCTGCTCTTTGCTGGGGCTCAGATCTCTAGGAAAACCAGAGTGAAACTTTGTCCAAACACTGCAGGCTAGAAGTCAAGGGTGTCTTGTGCTTGCACTCATGCTTTATGCTAAAATTCCTTGGGAAGTTCATTGATTTACTAGCTGGCAATAACAAAAGATTGCCAAAGGAGCATCCCAGGCTGTGGGTTAACATCTGTCTCCAATTCAGCAGCAAACAAGAGAATTTAACTTCTGTTGTCCGCGCTTTGTCTGGCCTGCCAGCACAATCCTAGACTCTGTTTCAACAAGGTCTAGAGGACGACTCTGCCTCTTTTGGGATTAACAAGTTTCTTTACAGCAGCCAAAAAAAAAAAAAGAAGCTGATGATGGAGAAGGGAGATCTGGCAGGTGATTTTCCTCCACTTCCCCATGAAAAACACCCTGGTGGTTGCAGAGCAGTTGCTAGTTTGCAGGGAAGGCAGTTGTGCCTTAAACCCCAAGGCAGGAAGAGTCAGATAGCTTTTTGTGGACCGAAACGATGTTTGGGGAAGGCAGCGTGCTACTTCCTTTTATAGTACAAATACAGCCAAATTTCATGCGCAGCAAGAACAGGGGCTAAAAATAGCCCAGGATGCTAATGAGGGCCTGGCACACACCGTATGTACAACAAGATGATGATTCTTTCTGAAAATGCAATAATTTAAGGGGTTGTTTCATTTTGTTCCTTTCTGCAGCTGCAAAATGTTCAGAAACATGAGGCTTTTTGAGTCTTCCATTTTTTCTCCTTAATCTCAGGAAAATGAAATGTTAATGGACAAAGGAGAAAGCAACTAGAAGCAAGAGTTGCTTTATTTTTCCTGAGGCTGCCTGCGCGTGATCAGCAAACAAAGTGGGTCAGAGAGGGCTTTCGTAATAGTTCAGGTAGATTTCCACACAGCCCAAGACAAGGGACCAGGATATTTCTTACACAGAACTCTGATTTTCCCTAGTTTGTAGGTGCTGGGGACTGAAGCATCCACACTTTTTTATTCCAGCCCAAAGCTTAAACACGTGGTATGTGCAAGAGATGGACTGCAAGCTCCAGTTGGAACTTTCTTTCCGCAAGCCCAGGACACTTCTGCAGCCTTACAGCCCTTTCCCAGGCTCTACGCTGTCCCCCAGGAGTGCGTTCGTGATGCTGTCTGTCTTCCATTGCAGTCACCACCGCGAGCTCCCTGTCCTCAGCTTGGTCACTCCTGCTCCCCAAACCCACTTGCCACCTCCAGGTTAGCCCGAGACACTTGCTTTCACAGGACGCTCGATTCCCCAGCTGCCCATACAGCTCACACATGGGCTTTCCCTGGGCATGAGGCATCCCACCACCCTGGGAGAGAGACAGGCAGAGGGAAGGGCTCGCTCTCATCTGGGAGCAGCACAGGCACAGCAGAACTGAAATCCAGCCTTGGATGCAGCTGCTGGTGGTGAGGCTGAGCCACCGCCAGCTCTGATGTACCTGGGCAAAATTGCTGAAGTTTTGGGCATTGTGAGGATATTGCATGGCACAGAGCCACATAAACCACATCTCTGAAGGAAAACAGGCTGAAAATTAGAGCGGGAAGCTACAAGTGTTTGCGAAACATATCTTTTTTTTCCCTGCCAGAGACAGTCAACTCCCTGCCTGCTAGCAGCCTGCATCAGTGGACCATAAAGCGTGCAGCAGATCAGGAGCTCTTTTCTGGCACACACACACTTGTCTCCTATAAATACCACTCCGGGAGGGAACGAAACAGGTATTGTCTCTTAATGCTTCCATTAAACAGAACCACACAGATGGTAATTAACGCATCATGACATGACTAAATTGTAAGAAGAAATTGCTGCAACAAGAAGTCACCACATGAACAGCAGGATTCAGATTAGTGTTCATTTTGAGACCTACTCCTTCTTCTTTGCTTGAAGAGCTAGAGAGACCAGCTATTTCATGTTATGAAAGATTTATTTGTCTGCTTTCTTGAGTTTCAGGTCATAATGGAGCTTTGTTATCTTTAATAGATTCATGTACTCCTTCCCTAGTGCTTTGTCAAATAATAATACTTACAAGGCAATAAAAGAAAAAGAAAACTCAGAAAAAAGAACCACCCCTTGTGTCATAAGTCCCGAGTAAGTGAATGCGTGTGTGCATTTGTGTGTGCGTGCGTATAGGAGAGGGGTTGTTTATTGCACCGTCCAGTGCAGAATGAAATAATTTATGTGTCATCTACATGCAAATGTGTCTTTCATTTAGGTAATAAACTGCACCCTTGTATAATTTACCCAAACAATGGAGCTGCGAGGACACCGCTACTAATCTTCAAAAATCAACTGTGCCTTTTCAAAAGGGATTTTGTCTTTCTACGAATTGATCAAACTTGACAAGTAATTTCAACCTAATGTTCACGGCTATCCTCCTCTCTCCTCACCATCTGTAGGTGAGAAATCCTATTTTCTGGAAGTGACAGGGTAATGCAGGAGGCTGCAGACATCTGTAAAAAATAAAAGCGGTTTTCCCAGAGCTACAGGCAAAACGAGGATCAATTCAGGAAGGATATCAGCAGGGTTTATTTTTGAACAAATGATAATTCTTCATACCTGCAACAGTCCACATGGAGTCACATCTTTTAAGCCACTGAGTTTAATGAGAGCAAATGAGAGATTAAAACATCTCTGTATTTAAAATACTATCGTAAATGCTTCAGTGAAATGGCCTTACTCTTGTTAACAAATATAATAAAGGCTCTCAAAGAAATTCATTCTGCAAACTTATTCCACCAATGAAAATAGCATAAGATAGATAAAGAGACCGAGTGTAAACTCAGTTTGGCTCCAGATTTATTTATATCAGCTTTGACTGAAAGCTGATCAGTCCTATATCAAGCAATAAAGGAGAAATTGGAAAAAGGCCAGTTATCACCCCACCAGAATCACTGACATGACTGAGATTAATTCAAAACAATTTTCACAAGAGAGTCTTGTGAAAATTCTGGTTTTCTCCCAGGAAGTACAATGTCAGCTTCTTAGGGCCCCTTTCGGCCCTATCAGGACACTTTCAGAGAATACAGAACAGCCCCCATGAACCAGTGGTATCCCTCGGCTGAGGGTATCCAACCCCAAACAGAACTGCATTTGTGTGCAATCCATATAAACACACCAACGCTGAGGGAGTAATTCATTTTTGTACTTAGAAAACCTTCTGTATATGTACTTTCCCCCTTCTGGATCACTGATGTTCCTGAGAAATCATTCAGAGCTATTTATGTAGCAAGTACGAGGTTCTCAGAGTGGGACACCAGGTGCCCTCACACCCACCCCCAAGATGAAAGGGTGTTTTTTTCACCATCCATACATCTAGATAACTGGACCCAGCAGTGTCTTCAGCTGCTGGGTCCTGACGCACATCTGCATGTGTCCTGCCTCCAAGAGCTCCAAGCCCGGCTCTTTGCCAAAGACACACTCTACTTCCCACACAGAGCGATCCTCTACCTCTCCTCTTCAACCCTCTTCTGGGGCTGCTTACTGTCATCTTTGGGACATACCTGCTAAACATAAGTTAAAGTATTCATTTCTTGAGGATGAGAGGGATAAGTGGTGGCCAGCAGGCAAGCTATGACTCAAGGCCAGCTGTAGGTCAGGTTGAAGCACCTGGCTGTGCAAGGCGTGAGGGACAGCTGGAGGGTGGCAATTCACTTTGGTGTCATAAGAGGTTTTGAAGTTCTGAAATCTGTTTTAGTTTTCCCATTAGAAGAAATCCCATAGCTTCTGATAGTTCTCACAGCAGGGGATTATGTCAAAACAGATTGAAAGGGTCCTCTGGAAGATTGAAAAGGTCGGGGCTTTCACATCTTTCTGCATTTCTCCCCCTTTGTTTCCCTCCTTCAAGGATATAACCAGACAGTCCAGCTCAAAATTCGCTAAAGCAGAATGGGAAAACACAGTCAAAATCATATATGACCACAAAATATCTTCTTCAGGGAAAAAAAAATAGAAGCTAGCAAAAAAACCCCCGTCTTAAAATAAAAAAAACTCTCTGCAACTCACCTAAACACATCTTCTTCCCAGACATCCCGGCTGAAATAAAAATCAAGCTTCTTTCTGTTGGCAGGTAGGTGGGCACTGTGTTAACTCCTCAAACAAGAAAATTATCTTCATCCCAAGGTCTAGTTATTGCTGGTTAATGCAAGTCATGGGAGTTTTTGATTGCATAAGCAAGAGCTGATCTGTAAGATTTGCCCCGTGAGGGCATCGGCAGCAGTAAGTCAGTGGAGCAGAGGCAGGTTGGCCATACAGGGACAGAGACGAGATTTTCCGGTCACAGAACTCACAAGAATCGGATTTGTGAGCCAGGAAAACGCTGGGTGTGTTTGTTTCTACTTCAGTAAGGGAAATGGGATTTCATTCCCATCCTGTGTAAATAAGCAGTGGTTTGCCAAAATATGTTGGCCTCTACTGACAACATTACTCTTGTAGGTAAACCGAAACAAAACAAAACAAAAACTCTATAGTAATTCATCAATTTCTTGACTCATCCAGTCCTGAAGAATGCTATTGTTTTGCCTTTAAACCTTTGGGCTTTCTGAGGTTGTGACCTTAAACCTGTGGTGAGGTCAGAGAGACCCTCTCTCCTCTCCTCTCCTCTCCTCTCCTCTCCTCTCCCTGTTGCTCTTGACCATCTATCAACCACTGCTTAAGTCAGACAGGGCTGGACATTGTGTTCCCACCACCAGTAGAAAAAAGTTCAAGTTTTCCAGATCCTTTGGGTCATTGAAGGGAACAGAGCAAAACCCCAATGCCAACGAAACCTTCATTTTTTGCTGAAAATAGAGGCAGCAGCCCAAGTTATTGCCATTTTCCATGAAGTCATAAAAGTCCAGCAGTAACGGCAAGATAGGATTCAGTCCGCGACTTCTCATTATTCAGAGGGATGGGAGGATGTGGAGATTCCAGAGTAATCTGGAGCAGACAATGAAAGTTGTAGAGGCTCCTCTGATTAAAGCTGCAAATCCTACATCCCTAACCCTAATCCCCCACTGTGGAAAGGGAAGATTAGCCTGGGTCCCGAAAAAGATAACTCTATCTTTTCCTTAAGTTACGTGTTAAAATTCAATGTTCTCCCAGGAGACAACATGCATGGATATTGCTTTTTCTCTCCCCCTAATTAGGAAACTATAAGAAAGTAAACACCGCTGCTTGCAGAGTAGCTGGGATGGTGGGGCAGGCCGCGTCTGTGCTGTCTGATTGCTTTATTAGCGCACTAAGCCTACCCATGCAGCCAGGGAAGCCTTTTCCAGCCCTTGAGGTTTAGATGGTGTTTTGCAAGATGCTGAAGCAATCCGTCAACTTCTCCTCCCGTCTACACCGGTGTAAATCTGCATTAAGCAGGCGTGCTGCCAGTGAGAGTGCCGGCGTGTCGGGGCACCACAACCCATCTGCCTCCCCTGGTGTCATACACTCCTCTGGTCATTAAGAGCAATTTTTTTAAATGGGTTTATATTCTGCATGATCTGCACACACCAGGGGTGATCCTGATCTCTCTGAGGCTCCTGATCCAGCCAAATCACATCCCTAAAAGCCGCCTTTAATGTCAGCAGGGTGGGCCACGAGGGCTGCTTTCTCAGAAACGTGCTGGAGGGATGTGTTCGTGTGTTTTGAACTAAGGGCCCCACAGCCCACCGTCAGGGCCTGTGATGGCTGACGTCCTCCAGGGAAGGGGTTAGAGGCAGAAGCCAGTGGGATAAGCGTTCAGAAGATGCTCAGCATTGGTACGTGGTGAAACACTCTCCCCTCTGGCAGCCTCCTGCTGCCCTTCCCTCCAGTAATCCCCCAGTGCATTTTTTCCTGTCTGACACCCCAGAGAGAGCGGAGGCAGGCATGAAAGGTGTCATTGTGTAACAAACAGGGAAGGACCAGACAGAGAAAAGGGGCTTTTTCCAGCTCCCACAGGTGCCAACAGTGCCTTTTCCCAACGATGCACATGATTAATTTCCCTCCCTTGAATTTTTAAGCCGCTGTGCTCATCAGTGCCTCCATATGGGGCTTATGGTTTTCAGCAAGAAAACGTGGGTTTTGGAGGACAAGGAAGAGAAATCCTCCTGGACAAGTACAGCCGCCACGGGGCAAGGAACCCACCACAAGTCACCCATGCCACTGGAGGGCTCAGCAAGCCCTGCTAAGGGACACCAGGATGAGCATCTGCCTGCAAAACAACCCTTCTCAGAGACCAGAGAATATGACAAAGAAGCAGCCAGCATTAATGCAACACTTTTCTTTTGTCAGCCGGGCTCTGACTGAGCTGGCATGGAGACAATAATAACTCAGTGTCATTTTGTTTCCAAACCAAACACGGATGAGACCTTTGAGATCAACAGGAAACCCTGCTGACATCTTTAAAAGATGTCCATGGGAGGAATGCAAAGCATTAGCCGTAATATTTATTTTGCATGGCATAACTATGTTTTGAGAAGGGGAGGGTGGTGCTCATTAGCAGCACAGATAAACCAACCTGTATTTGCAAGCTATTAATACGGTGGTTAGTGTTAATGGAAATATAATAGAATGAGATGCTTTTAAAAGTATGGGATTTAGCATAGTCAGGGAAAAAAATAGACATTAATGAAATTTTAATGAGAAAATCAGCTTGCAGTAATTTTACAAGTAATGATTATTTCCTTGATTTGACTAGCCTGAATAGCTTTGTCTTTGCTGCGGTGCGCTTGCAAGGTGTGCAAGTGAAGACAGCAAATGATGCATTAGAGGACACAGCTGTGACGGTCCCGGAAAATAAACGTGGTTCAGGATTTTACTGTCTGCCTAGATGAGAGGCTAGAGCCTGACCGCCTCCTTTGCTCTGAAGAGCAGGAAAGGGTCTCAGATGAGCTTTGGCCACTGGCTGCTAGTTGCTTATCATATCACACCTCAGCTCTCTTGATCTATCCTTAGAGCCACCTACCCACCTCGTTTGGAGTTGGAGCTGAGGCTCTTGACTTAGGTAGTGCATCTTGTCCTCCAGGAGCACATGCACCTAATTAGGCACTCAGTATAAACCCAGTAATACACTGGATCTTATTACTACACACGCATATGTACTCACGCACATTTTCCGGACGTTTCCTCTTTGCTAGGAAGTGACTCACTCGTCTCTGTGACGTACTGACATTGGGAGATCAGCACAACTTTCCAGAAGTGAAGCTGATCTAGAGGGATGGGATGGTGCTAATTGGGCTAGAAGGGCCAGGGGTTTGTCTCACCTAGTTTGGGGTGCCAACAGAGCAGTTGTCTTCACTTGAATATCCTTCAGCTCCCTTTCCTGTCTGTTCAGAGAAATGGGTGTGTTTAGTATCTAACCCATATGACTTGGACAGGCTGGAGAGTTGGGCAAAGAGGAAGTTGATGAAGTTCAACAAAGGCAAGTGTAGGGTCCTGCACCGGGGGAGGAACAACCCCATGCACCAGTACAGGTTAGGGGTTGACCTTCTGGAGAGCAGCTCTGCAAGCAAGGCCAATGGCATCCTCGGGTGCATTAAGAAGAGTGTGGCCAGCAGGTCGAGGGAGGTCATCTTCCCCTTNATATTCAAAACCCACCTGGACGCGTTCCTGTGCAACCTGCTCTAGGGTCACCTGCTCTGGGAGGGGGGTTGGACTGGATGGAGATCTCCAGAGGTCCCCTCCAACCCCTACCATTCTGTGATTCTGTGACATTTTTTGGGCCTCTGCAGTAAGAGAGGACTTGCACCTTGAAGGTGCCTATTTGTCTTCGCTGGGGATAATGTTGTCCATATCCAAGCTTGAGGTCTGCGCTGCAAACTTGTCATTTGAATTCAGATAGACATGGTCAGTCCTCCCAAGATCATCGTAAGATGAAGCTAGTGCATATACCTACATCAATACTCACNCCTCCAACCCCTACCATTCTGTGATTCTGTGACATTTTTTGGGCCTCTGCAGTAAGAGAGGACTTGCACCTTGAAGGTGCCTATTTGTCTTCGCTGGGGATAATGTTGTCCATATCCAAGCTTGAGGTCTGCGCTGCAAACTTGTCATTTGAATTCAGATAGACATGGTCAGTCCTCCCAAGATCATCGTAAGATGAAGCTAGTGCATATACCTACATCAGTACTCACCACTGATGCATCAGAAATGTCCTGGGGCCCGAGGAAAGAGGAAGAGAAACACTGTTTGAGGAACGGATTAGGATGATTTTCATACTGCAGTTCCAGCTTAGGTAGCTTGAGTCTGCCTTNTGCGCTGCAAACTTGTCATTTGAATTCAGATAGACATGGTCAGTCCTCCCAAGATCATCGTAAGATGAAGCTAGTGCATATACCTACATCAATACTCACCACTGATGCATCAGAAATGCCCTGGGGCCCGAGGAAAGAGGAAGAGAAACACTGTTTGAGGAATGGATTAGGATGATTTTCATACTGCAGTTCAAGCTTAGGTAGCTTGAGTCTGCCTTATCATCATACCTTGGTGGTAGAGAAGACACTCATGCAAGGAAGATTTCTCCCTTGTCCGACAGAGACAGCATCACCCCGATCCTCTGCTTGGATCGTGTCTTCCTGAACACCACATAAGTCACTGTTTGAGAAGCTGTATCTGAGTAGCTTGGTTATATTCATACGCATTTGAAAGAACCTAGCCTCAAAAGAGACTTTTCTTGCTGTTCCTGGAGTTTGACGTCCAGAATATCCTCTCACCCTCTCCCAGTCCTGCAGCTTTTATAAAGAGATAACTTTTGCCACTCCCTGTAAGGCAAATAGTTTCTGGTCTCCCATAAAGAGCTGGATCATGGAAGTAAGCCAGGGGAGAAATCCCCTGTGACAAAGACTTTCTCCTGGCTTAAAGCTCCTGGTGCCAGTCCCTACTGGTAAAAAGAACATAAATTTTTGGGGCAGGAAGGAGCTAACTGTCTAGTCTGAGTTCCTTGACAGACTAAAGGGCCATTTGATTTTGCTCAGTAATTCTCACGCTGAGCTCAAAACTCCTTGCTGACCTGTGACATGCATCTTAGGAGGATATCCAATTGCTTTCCGAGGTCACCAGTAAGAAAAAAAGATGTGAGGATATCCAGGACGGGTGTTGCTTACAGTGGCTTCTTTTTGAGTACTGGCACACTTTGCAGCAAAAGTAAACTTAAACCCTGTCGGACTGAAATGATTTGTTATTTTTGTGTTCAGCGCTCCGTCCTCACTGTTACTGCTCGCTCAGATGAATGGTGTGTGAGCCCCCAATGTGGGTTGTATACTTTGGCAGGCCTGAGCTTTTCTTTCTTTTTATGTTTGGTTTTTTTTCATTCTGGATTTAGAAAAGCTAAAGTGAAAACTGGAGGGCAAACCATCACGTTTGAACTTCAGTGACTGTAGTACACCAGAGTAGCTCTGACCACTTTGAAACTGTAATACCCATGAAATCAAGTGGACACCCCTAACGTTCAGAAGTCACTGGAGCAACTCTCCACTGTTTTCTTTTCCCTGGTAGATTTATTCTGTCATTTGCTTTTGTTTGTTTTCTTTCCAGCATAACACGAGACTTAAAATTTAAGTTCTACTCTGAGGGGAAAGGAGTGCAGGACATGTTATGATTTATCTGAGCTGCTAAAGCAGAAGGGAAAAACTGAGAGAAGATATTGTTTGTCACCCGTCCTTTAAACTAGAGTATATTGCTCTGAAAGTTGTGCCATATTGCAAGGAACCTTTAGTGCCATTTGCACTATTGCTTCAAGTCTGGTTGCTCGCCACTTAATTTCTCCAACGGTTTCTACCTAAAAGCAAATTGCATATTTGGAAATAACACTAAACATGGATCACGCAGAAACACTTTTCAGTGTCAGCAGTAGCATCAGTCCCAGAAGCATATGGAAATTGTGGGGTTGTGCAGACCTCTCGCCTGCCAGCACACACGGAGCCACAAGTGATCAAGCAATGTGTGTCACTGACTCGCAACTGGTTTCTTGCAAATACAATGTAATCCCACGGGGTTTCATTTTAGTCGTCATCACAGACAACACAAAAATAGATGAGTAGATTTTCTTTTTTCTTTCATTTCACCAGCTGAATTTTCTGTGGACCGAACTCGTTTGCTTTAGGTCCTAATTCAGCAGAGTACTTAAACGTGCATTTAATACTCAATGGGTTATTAGTAGAATGGTTTGTAAACATTTTCAGGCTGGAAAAAAGTGTCTGCGCTAAAGCCATCTCTTCTTATAGCGAAGAGAAACAACTGGAAGTGTGGAACGTCTTCAACTTTTTGCTGTCGTTTTCTTTGAGCGGAAAGCTGGACTTCGCAGCAGCAAATCTCGTAGCACAAGGAATCAGAGACCTCTCACCCAGCTTTATAGTATAAAATGTAAATGTTTACATCTAAGCCAATTCCTGTGGCTTCCTTTATAGCCAAGGAAATAAGCACTTGTGGGGTGCTGCTGCCTGTCACCTTTGTGGGCGGTGGTGAGAGGAGACTCCCTGCACCCGCGCTGGAGACTTTCACAGCAGCCATGACGGGTCCCCACAGCCTTCCTCAAGGGTAAGCCTACTTTTTCCTTAAAGCTTGAAAACCCCGAGTTTTCAGCTTTGATCTCAAGCCATTGATTTCTTTCTTCAGTGAAAAACTGAAGCCAGTTGCTAATGGTGGCACTTCTTCCTTCATAATCCGTTTGAAAGAGGCAGGTAGCACTACCAAACTGTTCAGCTCATGGATTTATTTGTGTTTTCAGCTCACTCTGAAGCTTCGAAGTGCTGTGTAAGTGTTATCTGGACCATGTTTTCAAGACTGTCCATCAGCAACCTTATGGCTGCATCCTAGAGCATGTTACTATCCTTTGTAAACACTCATAAAATCCGTCTTTTAAGTGGGCATTTCCAGTTCATTCCTGAACACCTTTAAAGGATCTGGAAATTAATTATAATTAATTCCATATATATATATGTGTGCGTGTGTGTATGTGCATGTCTATGTGCACATATGCATGCATATATATGGCTTATATATTTTTATATATAATATATGGAATAACTTGGAATTGTGTTGCAAATAGGTGATCCAGAAAAGTAATTAACCAGGCACAAACTGTGCTTCTTCACCTTCGTTTTACCTCTGATATGTATATTTGCATGAGCGCTTTGTTTCCACTGTCGCTGCCTGTGTTAGTGACACCTCCGCCTGTTGCAACACAGATGTCGGATGGCAAGGTGAGATGCTGAGGAAGAAAGAGCGCTCCTCTCTCCCCAGGTGACCAGGACATCTCCAACCATAGTGTTTTCTGGGGTCTTTACTGAGCACACATACTGGTTAGCTTAACAGCAGGAGAGCCAGAGGCCAGGCAGAAAGGAAAACATTAGCTGTAGAAGAATAATCTGCCAGTAAACAAGGACATCCCGGAGCGATGCTCGAGCTCTGGGCGAGGCAGCAGTGGTGTTGCAGCCCAAATCCCAAGACTCATTTCTCCAAGGCTGGGTGCAGCATGCAGTTAAATCATTTTCTGCAGACCAAGAAGCAGTTTGTCAAGGAGCCTGGCCCACTTCCAGGGCATGTCAAGATCTAAGGTAAGATGGGCAGGTCTTCAGACTGTTTTGCATGTGTTTAAATCTCTTTCCTGGAGACTCTGTGACTGGGAATATCTTTTATTAAAAAATTACCAGGCAGCTGCCTTTTGGTCTCTGCCTTCACCCCATCTCTCCTAGAGCAAGGAGGTGTTGCCTGCCCCTCTGTCATAGCCACTGGGCTCGGAGCAAATCCTGGGCTCCTTCTCTGCCACTCTCTCTTCCTTTGCCTTCTTTCTCTATGGAAAACATGTGGAGCAGCACAGAGCTCTTACTGGTGCTGTTACGGCGGGAGGCTCGGGGGTCCCAAAGGAAGGAGTGGATGAGTTAAATTACTGAGGACTGATGGTTGGCACCCCAGGAGGGTGCAAGCCCTGGGAAAGGGGCCTGTCATCAGGTCCTTTGCCTAAATCTCCCCTCCTTCACACACTCTGCAAACTGCTTCTTGCAGGGCCAGAACTAATACGCCTTTTGCCTTCAGGAGGAAAGAGTCCTTGCAATCCACACGAGGTCTCAGTACAACTTTTCTAACACAACCTCTCGCTTTTAACAGAGGGCTCATCTGGTTACAGACAACCACAAGTGACTTCAGACATATCTGGCTCTCCTAATTTCTCTATCCAGAGAAATTAGTACAGCTCCATGTCTGAGCAAGTCTGTCCTGCTGAGACCTGAGAAAGAGGTTTAAAAGAAGAAGGCAAGTCTTACTAGCATAGCACGGCTCTCTACCACTACGTGCTTCAGAACCACAGCTACGTCAAATCCCATTGTGTTGCAGCAACAGCCCTATGGCTGCACCCACCCTACAGATTCACCCCAAGTTGCAGCGGTAGAAATCTCGCAAGCTAAATTGTTAAGAGGAAGTATTTCCAACAGGGCAAGGCCTTGATCTCCTTTTTGCCTGGTGATATTTTTCAGCTGTAAAAACTGCACCTCTGTGCTTGCACTTGCAAAACACTTCCCTGTATACTCGCATCTCTCCCCGCTTCCTTTTGCCCCAGCAAACAGCTGAAGTGGCATCAGCTTTATCTGAGCTGCTTTTCGATCCCAGGTGGAAAGAGACCGTGCAAATTGCAAGGCTGACCTTCTGAAAATGAAGCCTTGAATTACTCCTCTCTTGTATTTAACTTCTGATTTACCATATGGTGGGAAGATAAATTAGAGGGGTTAATTAGGAAGCCCTGGAATTCTGTTCATCGTTGTGCTATGCAATCATAGATGCATCTTGCCTTTAAGACCCTGAATATGCTGACACGTAGTCTTTTCTGCATGCCAGCCTCACGGCATCTCCATCACAATAAAGGAGAGGGAGGGGGAGATGGTTGGAGTAGCCAAGCAAATCAGGAAAAACAACCAGCTAAATTGAGTGTTTTCTAATCTAATGCATTTAAGTCATACTCAATAAAGCTTGCCAACAATCCCTGGCCTCTCTGCTGCAAAGATCAGAGAGGCATCTGATTAGAATAACATGTGTCTTCTAAAAATCCTCTTTTAAAACCATTTTCATTCTGGATAGACAACACGTAATGAATCGGAAATGTCCCTTTGTGAGTGTGGGGTGAAGGCGGCATTCACCAAGCCCACCCAGCCCCGGGAGTCCTACTAATCTCTGCCTGCTGCAAGGTGCAAAACCCGTCAGCTATGGCAGGTTTTTCCTTCCTGCCAAAAGTGAATAAGCGAAACAGAAATAGCTCTGATCGGTCCTGCATTCGAGATATTTCCTGAAACCAGTTTTAGTCTTGAAACCCAAACCCAGTTTAAGGTACCAGCAACAGCAGTCACACTTCCAAGGGTCCCCAGGAACCTCATCCCTCAGAAGAGTATCAGTTTCAACATCTGTGTTATATGACTTGCAGTAACTTGTCCCGACTAAGGCTCTTGGAGTTTAGGAGATGAGAGCGGGCAAGGATTTGAGGAAAGATTAGGAACATCATAGTGAGAAAATGGATAACCATGGTGTCACATCATGGGCAGAGGGGCAGAGCAGATCTGTGATGTGGCTGTCAAGAGGACAGAAACACAAATATTTTTTTGAAGACTAAAATTTAAGTTTTGCATCTGAACCCTCTGAAAAGCAGATCAGATGAAACCTTCATTATATGTTGTAAAAGACTACAGATCATGCAACACGTGCTTTGCTTGTGGCTGTTCATTTTCCTGGAGAAGAACAACTCCATGGACTGCATGCATCCATGCTCTGCCTGCATTTATTCCCAGGAGGAGTTTGAGCTTTCCACTTACAGAATAGCTGGTGTCTGTGCCAGACAGTACTTTCTTGGGCAGTCTCAGTCAATCCAATGCTTCAGCTCTAGAGATGTTCTCTAGCACGGTCATTTGCTGCTTCCCCCCCACCTCCCATCTTGGCATAGCACATCAGCCTGGGTAATGTTTTGAATGAGGTGTCCGAACTTCTTGAGGAGGGTTGTGTTCGTGTGTTGTATTTCACACATGGTGTTAGGGCCATGAAACCCCCCAGGGTCTCTCAGACTGCACCTGAGTAAAGCTTTGCTTGCAGCAACAACCTTCAACACACCTTCTCCTATTGCAGTCTGGCTTCCCCAGACTGCAGCTAAGTCTGCAGTCTGGGAGTATTAGAGGACATGTGATGAAGAAGAGGTTTCTGTCCAAGATATGCCTGTAGGTGTGGTGGCAGAAGAACCAGTTCACATGGAGGAGATGGGAAGTGCCGGATGGATATTCAAGGAGAGAGCCACACTGGCCTTCCCAGTCTCACTCAGCAATAGGCAGGGAGGCAATGCTGAATACGGCAAAGCTCAGGGCCCCTTCCTGTCGTGTCCTCTGCAGAGGTCACTCTTGCCTGGTCAGAGCTCTGGCTCTGGCCTGGTAGGATGGGATAACCTCTGTTTTCTCATCTCACTGCACCTATGACAGCTGGGGATGTGGGATGTGATGAAAGCTGCACAGTCCTCTACTGCCCTACACCCACACCGCCGGAAGATCCAGCTGAAGATGAAAGCTTAAGAAAGCTGAGAAAATGCACAGTCAAAACAGACTTGCTGCATACCAATAGATGGGGAGAGCCCCTAAAATCAGCCATGTTCTTCACTTGTATCTACAGTCCCCATGACCTCACGCTGTCTTTGGAAAATTGGATAGGAATGAGGACATGGCTTGTGTTACCTGATAGCTGAAGAACCACTGAGCTGTCTCGGATTTGCAAACACGTTTAAATTGAGCAGTAAACCATTCTTGAAACTTGGTGCCAGATTCTGCTTTTATTTGCTCTGGTAAAGTGGTTTCAGTGCAGCATTAATGAACACAGCTTTTCTGGGAATTAGACTGTCAGCTTTAACATGGCATACGCTATTTTGTTGTACCAACAATTAGATATTTACAGGCACGCAATTTTATGCCTAAGGCTAGCTTCTGCCAAGTAGTAAGGGTCTGCACATATGGTGCAAATTTCTTGTAAACAAGGAGCCTGGGTGGAACAGCAGAGCACTAGAAGGTTGCATTCAAGTCTGACAGTACCTTGAAGAATTGCAGTTTCTCCCTTTCTTGTTCCATCTCAGAGGCATACAGCAACGCACTACCGCTAACCGTTCCCTACATTGTGTCTCACAGGAAATAACTTTTCCATTCTCTTCATGGAATTGAATTAGTGCTGTTATAATTCTTCCTTTAGGATGTTAAAGAATATATAAGGAACCTGTTTCTGATCTCCAGCTGACGGAGATGCACAGTTTTATACTTCCAGTATAAGTGGAATCTGCTCCAATTCCCCACCTTCTTCTTTGACGAGTGCTCTATTGCAGTGCCCATGAAATCTCCCATTATTTAAAATAGTTTAAAATAGCTATGGGTTAAGAGTTCTTGAACCTCCTTGTACTCTTGGAAGAGCAATTTAGAAAACCTGACAGGGCTTATCATTCTGTTCCTGATCAGTATAATCTTTTACAACATTGGTGGTGGAGTACCAGCTAGACTGAAGGAAGATGACTACTCACAAGTAAGCTGCTGAAATAAAAAGATATTAAAAAAAAAACCTTGGACATTGTTCACCAATGACCTTCAACAGTTGAAATGTTTTTGTATTTTAAGTGACTTCATGAGCTATAATTATTAGTGATCTCTGAGACAGTGATAAGAGAAAGCATTTTGCATGATGCAAACAGTACAAACGCAAATGGAAGAACGGTCCGTCTCAAAAAGATCAGACAAGGTCTCTTTTGTTACAATAAATATTAACACCTTCCTTGCTTCTTAAAATGTGCTTCACACTTTATACTTTGATGTCCTCATGCCACCACCCCGTCACTATTTAGGGTAGTCACATCTGTGATAGCAATGGAGGTTTCGAAAATGTTTTACCTGACTTTTAACAGATGGATGTTAATGGGATATTTATTTACAGAATAAAATTAAATCGAAGCTGAATCTTAATGCACAATTTACATAATCAGCTTTGTTCTGAGCTGGTGAGCTTTTTTCCAGCACTTGGGACCCTTCAGTCACAGCTGCATCAAAGGAACAGCCACTGAGAGTGGAGATTAAACAATTTCCTAAAGCTAGAAGTCTTGATGAGAATCTATTATTCCATATTAGAATCTCATAATTTCTCCAGACACTGCCATAAGATCAAAGATGTATGTTAGCACTTTGGCATAGCCCACGATCAAAAGGAAGATGATCAATTTGCATTTAGAAAACATTTCGGTCAATTACATTTTTCTGAAAAATTGAAAGTTCTGCAATTTTACCTTTTGCCCTCTGGATAACAACAAAGCCTATTAACCCTGAGGCATGGAAAGGTTGCAAAGCTAAAGTGCATATATTTACCATGAGTTTGGTGAGATTTCGTTGTGTTATTTGCACATTATCGTCTGTTCTGCTGAAGCTCAGCTTTGCTGGAGTTTTGCCATGGGCTTCAAGGAGCGCAAGACCAAACATGCAGAAGCAATGCTGAAAACCTGCTTGGTGGCTAAATCCCTAACTCCAAGACTGGGGGAACAGCTGTGAGCCACCGGTATGTGGCTGAGGAGCTGATTTGGGGTTCAGAAATTGAGCTTTCACTTTTTGCTTACAAGGAGAGAGAGAGAAGCCACCTCTGCCAGGTCATCTGCTGCTCCCCTACCTCCCTTTCCTTCGCTATTCTTCGGGGTGCTGCATGGGCAAATGCATTAAGGGACGCGACCGTTGCTCAGGACCAGGCTCTTCCACCTAATTTTGGCCACACCAGGCTCTCCACAGTCAGCAGACCTGCACCCCTGGAGAGGGGCTCGTTCTCTATCAGTGCTGAAGTTCTGTCCGACAAGCCTGCCTTCCTCTTTCAGTTGCAGAAGCCACTTCAGGTGGCCTTGGGTGTCAGGTAGTGCTTTCATTTAAGTGCCTCCACCTAGGTGGGATCAACACCACTTTGGAAACTGTGGTAGTGTTTTAAAGCTGTCTGCTTTAAAACCAGCCAATGGCCTCTGCAGGTAACAATTTCTTCTTGCAGCTTATCCAAAGAGTTTCTCCCCTCCCTTCTTTGCCCCTCACTGCGTGGATATTGTGAGTATTCTGCTCTCAAATTCAAATGTCAAAAAAAAAAAAAGATTATTAACCTCTTCTTTTTAGCACAAAGGTTGAGTGAACAACATCCACTATATTCCGCATTTGAAAGTACAGTTACGGGAAAAACACTGGGAAGACCCAACCAGGCTGCTGAGAACCTCAATAAACAGCCTGCACCACCATGGAAAGCGTGGGGTTTTGCCAGTGCCGCAGCTTCTCAAGCACATCTCCAACTTCATAAAATCACAAGCAAAACTCTGGAAAATCTGTCTTCAGTGGTTAACAGGAGCAAGCCAGGCTTCAAGGAAGCTCAAAACACTTTGAAAAAATTCCTAAATTCCAATTTAGGCGTGGAATATCGTGGTGGGTCTGCTAATACAAGCACAAAAGGCCAGGGTGAGTGTTATATGAAGACAGTACAAAACCAGCCGTGTTAGACTCCCTAATAAGAAATGAGAACAGGAAAGTCAGAGCCCAGCTACAGGCAGTAATCCAATTTACAGGGAAGCAAGAGGCTGATGGTGACCTTGCCAAAAACCCAGCTCTCCAAAAATAGTACTGACAAATGATTAGTGTAAAAATAAGGACCAAATCATCAACAATAATAAGAAGAGAGTCAGAAAGTTTTTATCTCTGCAAAAGGTAAACTATGCAGTATAAGAATGACATGTCTCCATATCAGACCAGAATAGCTATCAGTTTCCAAGGACTTGTAAATCAGTGAACAGACTAGTAAAAAAAATCAAGCTTACCCTATTCTTTCCCAAACCTGCCTAAACGTTACGATAATTAGCAAGGTGCTCCTGTAAATACCTACTGCTGCATTTTGACTCCATTTGTACTTTAAACACACTGCTAGAACTGTGGGCCCAGCCTTTCTCACCAGCATCCACCCTGGATGGAGACCTGTAGGATACTGTGATGACCCCTGTGAAGGTAAGGGAAAACAATAAATGCCACTTGCTGGGGGCATGGAGCGAAGCTTAGGTGCTTAGGACTGTCCCCATGCAGTCCTGTGACATTCTGCAGGCAACTCAGCCAACACCATCCGTGCTCTCAACACTGAGTATTAGATCAAGAAATACTCACGCAGACTGAGCAATACTCACGATCACCGTCCAGAAGCGATCCTCCACTGTTATCACCAACTCTGTCCAGTTTGTAAGCAAATAAGCGCAGACTGGAGATTTGGTACCTTCCAGGATTTTGCGAGTTTGCTTACCGCGCAGTCCTCTGCAGGTTTAGGCACTGGGCAGTCATAATGGGTATTGTTACCTCAGCACATGACAGACTTGAGATGCCTTTAAGGCATGAGACAATTCAGCTCCTCTATGAGAGATGCCAAAAATATGCACCGGGTCTAGACTTTTTATAACCAGGAAGGTCAAAGATCCAAAGCCGCAATCAAAGCGCAAAGGGCTCACAGAACCTAATTAACCCAGGAACACCATTAGCATTCGGGAGAAGTAGCCTGTTCCCCTGAGGATCCTACGTGCGTTCCTAACAGTTAAGCTCTGTGCAGACTTACTCAATTTTATTCACAAAGTAATAATTTCTTCACATGGTGGAGAGATCTGAGTCAGCTGCTTGACGAAGGAATCTCACACAAAGCAAAGCCAGGGACTAGGACCGGCCGTGCAGCCTCCCGAGCTTGTGCCACTTCACCACCTGGTGAAACACCTCTGCCGGGGACGGCTAAGCTCTCCAATCAGAGAGCAGTATATGTGTCCTCTAACTCAGACAGCTCCAAACTGAATGACAAAGTTGGAGATAACTGCCCCCAAAGTAATTACAGAGGCAACAGAGAGAAGCAGGCGACTGCAGCAAATGACTCGGCCCGTCCTAAAAAGGGTGTCTAAGAGAGGTCAGATACATGACATACTGAGGGTGTCCATTTCTTCCTACAGGCTACAAAGGAAGCCCAGGGTGACTAGCTGAGATCTGGATGTCCCTTTCTGGACACCTGACATTAGGTGAGATGACTCCTCCCAAATGCCTGGTGGAAAGCCGCATGTCTTTCCTGCCCACATACAGGGACATGGCAGGAGCCAGTGCCCTGACCACTGGCAAAGGAGCAGTTTATTTCTTCTAACAGGACACAAATCACTTTATTCAAATCAGAACACAGGGCCAAAGCTCATCACTACGGTTACTCCCCTCCAGAGCTCGGCTTTAGGGTCTTCATAGACCGCCCCCCTCCTGCCTCTTAACAAATATTACATGGAAACTTGGTGAGGGAGACAGCTTTGAGAAAAAGAGCATGTCTGAAGGCACAAAAGCATGAACACGTTCCCCAGCACAAGGCTGATGTATTTATCTATATATAGTTGTAATCCTGTCGTTAAGCAGGATCAACTTGCTGTCTGCACATCCTCCTATTAATAGACATTGCTCCTCTTCTTCTCACCTGGTCCTTAAACATGCAGCCCTCCCTGCACCACTGAGAGCCAGCCCTTCACCTTCAACCATGAGAGGAGACTTACCTCAGCATCCTGAAGCCCTAACAGTAGAAAAAAATGCCCCTTTAAGTCTCTGAAGTAAACAGTCACTGCTGGTATTTGGCCTGGTGTTGTCTGAGTGAAATACAAGGTGAAAGATAATTCATCCTTTAGGTAATTTGGTGCTAAATCACCTGCAGGCCTATAAACTAGAATGACAATCTGCTTCTTGGGTCCTATTGCAAGGGGCAAACCTCACCATAACCTTCCCTTTGCTTTATAATAATACTCCTACAATTGCTTTGCAGAAGTCACCTTGCATCTGTCTTGTTAGATTACCTAAAGACTCCCACATTCTGCCTGAAAGATTGCGACAAATTGCACTGTAGCAACGATGTCCAAGACAAAAGAAAATGTGTTTCCAGACACTCTGGCCACACAATTGAGACGACACAATTTTTAAATGTGAGCGTGTCAACAGGCTCTCCATCTCCTGTGTCAGCAGATTACTTAAGACTGGTGTATACATTCATAGTGTGAGCAGATACACATCCAAGTACCAGATTAAGCTGTTCAACAGTCACGAAAATGCTGCTTTTGACTTGCTTGCTATGGAGTTATCATCTGCCTTATCTGATCATTCAAGAAATTAAGAGGGACCTCACTGCTCTGTGCTGGAGATGTGGCCCTGCTGCCCGCTCCATTCACTCCTGTGGCCCCACCGTGATGTTTGGGAGGAGGGATCCTCCGTTATTCATCAGCACTGTGTAGTAGAGGGCTGTGAGTTTGCCCTTGGACTGTGAGCTGGGACCCACGTTTCTCATTGTAGTCTTCTTGTCCGCCCCTCCCAGGCTGTGATTGCATGTGATTGCGGTTCAGCAGTGGTGCAGAAAAACGCAGTTCTCCCCAGAAGCAGTGTCCCCCACAGCCTGAGCGCCCACATCAGTGTGACACCTCTTTCCTTTCCTTCCTCCTCCATCATAGGTGAGAACACACCTCTCACCTCCCTTCCTTTTCTGTGGGGCGGTATCCCTGAGTCAGGGTCCAAATTTCTGAGCTGCCAATCAATGGGACAGTTCTACTGAAATCAGCTTAATAGTGAACTGCAGATGTCCCATCAGCTGGCCTAAGTGTAAGACAGTATGGTGGCTCCTAAGCTGGGCAAGATACAAAAGAAAAGCTGAAGAAAGCAGATGGCGGGGGGACTGCTGAGTTGGTATCAGTTATCAGCAGTTTAAAACAAAGGAGGGAAATCATCAGATATTCAAACAAAAAGGGGCTACAAGGACAGCATGTAAATACCCTTTAAAAAGCAACAGCAGGACCAAGGTGCAGAGGAGATCAGCTGTTCCCCACCTGCCTGCATCGGTCTGGCCAACTTGGAACCACTGGGTGATGGAGCAGGGCTGGTGAGGATATCGGGGCTTAACCTTGCAGCACGCTTATCCCAGCCCAGTCCTCAACATGTGACAGTAAGTTATTGTGTTACATGCGGTCCTGCTTTCAAGTCTCCAAGTCCAACGGATGACTTCAGAAAGACAGCTCAGACTCACAAAGCTGCTCAGAGGCTTCTGCTGCACAGGGGCAGGGCATTGCCCTTTCCCTTGGCCTGTGTGATACCACTAGAAATATCAGTTCTCCTCCAGGCTAGAGAGCAGTCAGCTCCACAACTACACACGATTGTTTGCAGACAATTAATTCCTGGCCAGGAAGAAGAGCTGGTCCAGAAAGACCACCAAAGTCTACAGGAATTTTCTTTTATCAGTGAGCCGTAAATAAGACATTAAGCAGTCCTTTCTGTACACACTGCATCCTAAAGTGCCATTTATCAACAAATAATAATCTCGCTTGAAATCAGTAGGATTATTCAAGTGTACCAAAACAAGGCAATTTGAGAAGAATTAAGCCTAATTAAGGCACAAAATGATTAAGATAATTTACAAATAACCAAGGCGGAAGGGGACATGCTGTTCTGGTGGGCCATGTTTGCTTTATGGTCCTGTTACACTCTGAGCTAAGAGATGGATTCTCCTCTGAGGAAGATCTTTAAAGGAGGGAAAGACACAATAATTTAAGTGGGAATGTGGCTCCGGGAAAAGGAAACAGCAAAAATGTATATGTATGGCACATATAGTGTGTTTTTCAGCATCTCACTGTCTTTCATGGGGCTGTCTCCTCTGGGAGACTACAGTTTCCATGACCTGCTGCTTACCCTATATGAGAGAGGGAAGGCTGCTGCATGGCAGAAGACGTAGTTCAGCCATTGACTTGGCCAGCCATCAGAAAGAAAGGGGCCACTGGGGATCCAAATTCAGCTCACAGACAGGATCTTCATTTTTTAGCAGTGCCCGTCCCTCCAAAAAATACAGCCAACATCAGGTACCTCAAATTAAGTGTGAAAAAGCATTAACTATATTTTGAAATTGTAGGCCTTATTATCAGAAACTTTGAAAAAAAATGCTGAAAAACATGTTTTCCTGAGACTAGGCAAATTCACGACAGTCACCCACACTGTGTAATCAGAAGGTGAAATACATGTAAGTAATGTAAGAAAGTTTCAGAATAATACAATGCTCCCCAGATGTCTTCAAGCTCTACTGGGATTTTATTAGGTTCACTGAAACACGGGGAGAAGCTATCTAGGGAATTTAACTAGCAGTCTTAGCACCCAGCTTCACATCTATCCAAGCTGAATCTCAGCTGTCAGCTTCTGTCCTGCTTCTTCATATGTTGGGAAAGTGATGGCAACGAGCTCCTTTTCCAACATTTCCATTTGAGCAGTAATGTCTGACATGGTGTTTTTCACAGCATTCAGCTGCAGCTTCAATTTATTGTAATCTTCTTGGAAGGATCTGTTCACATCATAGAGAATGTGACAGCTTTCTTTCTCCTCAAGGACACGGTTCACTTTCAGAAAGACATGCAGGACTTTGTACAAGTCATGGAGAGCCTGGAGGATTTCGCTCTCACCCTGTGTGCTTGGGGCAGATTTGATGTTATCCGGGGCTGGAGTGGTGATCTTCTTTTTAGCTTCAGGTTCATGCTGTGGGCCTGAGCTAGGGTTACCTTCTTCCACAGCTGCGATGGCAGCAGTGTCCTCCTGAAGATCTGAGCTGGTATCATTTCTCTCTTCATGGACTGTGATGACTTCTAGGTCTTTGCAGATCATGGGGACTGTTTCATTCTCCTGCTGGAAATCCTCAAAGACTGTGTTCTTTTCCTGGACCTCCTGCAGAGCTTTGTTGCCTGGGCTGACCAGAAAGCCTACGTTCATCTCTTGGATGAATGGGAATGGCTTCTCTTCCTTCTGGAGGCTTTGTTGAATGGCATCGGGGTAAATAACCTGGACAACTTCGTTCTGTGACTGGAGACGTTGTAAAGCTTGGTTTTCTTCCCAGAGCATCCTGGTTTTGATCCGGAGGATTTGGTTTTCCTCCCAGAGTGCTCTGTTCTCCTCCCAGATGCTCCACTCTTTCTGCGCCTTCCCGCTGAAGAGTTTCAGGTGGGAAGCAAAGGGTGGCTGGCAGTAGATCTCATTCACCCATTTCCCATCAACAAAGACAAATGTTTCATCCCTCAGTTTCATCCGTGGGGTGATATAGTCTGTCTCAGGCTCCGTACGCTGCATGCTCTGGTTTGTCAGATCAAAAGCAGACATCACCTTTCTTTAGTAAATTAAGGAAGACTGTTGCAAAAGACTTCCTTCAGGACTTCTGCAAGAGGCCACTGTCTGCTGGCAAGGAGTAGGTGGGGCTGGAGAAGCTTGATCGGGTCTGAAAGAGCAGGGAACACAAATACACAGAATTGTTGTCAAAATTCAAGGTCAGAACTAAAGTCCGTTGGATGACGGGAAGAAGCAAGTCAGTCAGTTCCCACAGTCGACCATGTTGCCCCCTTGACTCTGGAGGGCACTAGAAACACAGGTTATAAAAGCTGAGAAAATTGACATTGGTAGATAAAGGAGCTCTACGGCAGCACCACAAGCTTTGGTATAAAAACACAAACTCTCCTTTTACTTCTCTACCTCATTTTTAAAGACATGTAAGGGGGTAAGATGCAAGAGCGTCGCACCTCAGAATAGCCCATCCCAACTGAGTGAAAGGCAAATGAATTAAAAATTGTTACTAGGCTGAAACCAACTTTTCAAAAGAAAACATTTGTAAAGGATCACAGTGAAAAACTGGCCTCAAGAGCAGATTTTTCTTGTTGATACTCAGTAAGGTTTGTTAACAGGATGCCACAAAATTGCAGTGGCAGTTGTGCTTTTTGACCTTTAAATCCACAGAAAAGTTAACAGGGAGAGCACCAAATGATACAATACACACAAATAATTAAGAGTCCAAGCCATAGCCCCGGGACATCAGGACCCAGAGAGCTCTGTTGGCTCTTTGCGTGTTTTTCTGGCAAGTTCCCATCACCATGATCCAAAAACTGTAACAACCCACAGGTAATTCTCCATATTTCCCTCTCATTTCTCCCCAGTCACTCTTTCCTTTATATATCCTTTGACAGCTCGATTATTTTTCTTGCTTTCTAGCCTTGAAATAGTGATTGCTCATTTCTTTCCTGCAGTCCATCTGCCTCTTTTTCATCAGAAAACCGATCTCTTTAAAATCCATACTGCAGGGGCCGTACCTCCAATGCTTCTCATTTCAGTCACAGAAGCCTCAGAGTTACCTGATCAACACTCTTCCCTCCTGGTCTCTACCCGAAACGTTGTGTCTTAGATCACCTTCTAGTCGTAAGTAAACCTGGCTAAATGAGGGATTTCAGTCTTTTTGCATGAAAAAAGTACCCCTAAAAATGTGGTGTGTGATAAAGAAAATCTTGCTTTCTGAAGTTTCTACCAAAATTAAATTTGTGTGATTTTCAAAATGAAGTTATTTGAATTGAGGTTGAACTGGTTTTTGTAACCAAATTAATGGATTTCTTCGCGTTTCTGAGCGGTATTTCAAATAGCACAGATGTGCCTTGGTCTGGTTTAAAAAGAGAAGGAGGTTGGCTGTCAAATTCCACCCAAGTCTATTCCTCTCCCCCCTCGAGGTCCCCAAGCTGCCTTCCTGTCCCCTGTGAAACTCAGTTCTGCTTTTCTGTCAGCGTGCAGAGCTTTACATTCACGAATTTTGCCCCGGTGTCTCTGCCCTGAGCATTAGGCACGGGGTGATGACCACACACAAGCTCCTCATACCCTCCAGTTCTGCCATCCACATTGCGCACCCCGCACCTTGTTTTCACCCTCTCCTTTCTAAAACTTGCAGCTCCCCCCTTGCCCTGCTCTCTCCACCACACAGCACAGCATCTCCGGGCTCCTTCAGGTTACTTCTGAGAGCCAACATCCATAGATGCTTCCTTCGCCCCCTTCCCAAGCCTGTCCAAAGGCTCAGAGAATTATCGGTTGCATTTAAAATCCAAACCCCCTTAATGTAGAAGAGGGCAATGGCAATATAGGTCTGTTTGCCGTAACACTTGATTTTACTGCAATAGGATCTCCTTGCTTTCAGGGCTGTCTTCTGCATCACCATCTAGTTTATCTCACATCAGACTCATGTTTTCATAGTATCATTCCCCTGCTAAAAGAGATTTTGCCAAAAATTCCCAGTTTTGGATTTTTCTGTTCACTTATGCCATGTTCAGAGCCGTACATCGTTCACTCCCTTGCACCCTCTCCTCCCTCAAAGCCTTTCCAACCTATCCCATTCCCTTTGGATGCCCCAGCGCCAGTGTTTCCACCATCAGCCCCAGGATGGGGAGGTAAATCAGCCACGGGGGGAACTGACCCCTAAATATCCAGATGAGAAGCAGAAAACTTCCAGCACGTAAGCCCAGACACACCTGCCACTGCGTGTCACGGGTGGGCAGCTACGGTTGTTAAAGTCACTTATATTCAAAGTGTTTGTATGGCATGTTTTCGGGATAAACAGAAACATATAATATATACAGCGTTGAAAGACGTTATCTTGGGGACAATTAAACTCAACAGTGTCTCTGTCAGCTCTTTTGCACTGAGGGGAGGCATCAACCCAGGCTTCAGAGAAGTGCTTCGACTTCTCCCACCTCCCGTATCTTTTCCCTCCGTCTCTGAACTAAATAGTCCCTGGAAATGCTTGGCAGCTGGGATGGGTGGGCAGGGCAGCCGGCTGGCGGGGGACATCACACGACATCGAGCCAGGCTGCGTAGTTCGGCAGTGCTAAATTACACCACGGCACGTGCTCACCTGCTCTCCGCGACCAGTGGTCTTCCCTCTCCTTACGCCGCTGCCGACCAGCCTGGTCTGAGGTCCAGCTACTGCCGAGGCGTCCAGGGGCAGCGAGGGTGTGCAGCGGGGAACAGAGCTGACTGTGATGCGAACAGTTGGGGGGGACCTCGCCCCAGAGCCAGGCCCCACCCCTCCCCGTGGGGGCTGGGAGCTCCTGCGCATCCTCCTCGCACAACCCACTTCTGCCCTCCTTCCCCGCTGGCCTCCAAGGATTGTCCTTGATTTTTCCCAGCATTGCGCTTTTGGGCTATTTCTCATGGAAGTGACCTTTCTGGTAGCTCAGCTCTCATGCCCTTTCCTGATCCCAGACTTCCCGATCTGCCTTTGATGCTCATAACTGAGAGCAGTTTGAGTGGATTCTTTCTCCATCACAGCCTCTTAAAACAAATTTTGCTTTTATTCTGAATCTTCAGATTATGTTTGGTGCCGAACTGATACCGATACATTCAAAAATCACTTCCTTGTATGCACGATGAGATCTGAAGTTATTTTCCAAGAGCAACATGGGTTTGGAGTTCTTCCCTGACTACAAGTTTAACAGCAGACTATCACTGAACCCCATTAAGAAGAAAATCTAATACGCAGGGCATTCATGCACTACAAGTTTAGATATTATTTGTAGCAGCTATTCCCACTTCCATATCTTTAAATTTCTAATGATCTCATTCTCTTTCTTATTTGCTACATCTTTCAGACATGGAAATTTTTTTTCTAATCAGGGTACTTGGATAATAAATACAGCAGTTAGTTAATTTATTTTCCTGTGAAAATTACCGACTTGACATCAGCCTCAAGGTGACTGTTGGTGCTTTAGGAAGTTGGAGGTACAGTTCAGCTTTGCTGTTATGCAAAGATGATAAACTCAGGTATGAAATTCTTCTCTGTAATTTCTCCCTTGCTTGTATTTAATCTCAGACAACAAAAAAAAAAACCCACTGGTTACTATGGCAACTCCCCAGGGAGCATCGTCCTCTATTCGAGCTCCAGGATCCTGCAAAGGAAAGCAGGAAAATGTCCACAAAAGTGAAAGAGAAAGATTTTATCATGAAGTGCTTGCGCTTGGCTTTCCATCAGATGGGAATTTAAGGATGCTACCCGGGTGCAGCCAGTTTTCAGGAGAGGTGACTAAAATGGCCAATCTGAACTTCTGAAGAATTGAGGCTGTGGACCACTGAAACAGACCTTTGATGAACAATTTTGTGTCTAAGAGACGATTGGAAACTGAGTTAATAGAGACAAGCACACCAAAAGACTGATGAGCAGACAAAGCCTGCCTAATCCAGAGCTGTTGAGAACTAAGTTAGCAACGTATCTTTGCCTTTCCTCATGCAATATTTTCCTTAAACTTCAAGTTCTTTTGGCAA
The DNA here is from genome assembly GCA_013398225.1 of Steatornis caripensis. Classification (NCBI taxonomy): domain Eukaryota; kingdom Metazoa; phylum Chordata; class Aves; order Caprimulgiformes; family Steatornithidae; genus Steatornis; species Steatornis caripensis. The sequence goes on along the minus strand of VZSC01011578.1, from coordinate 320,887 downwards.
GTCATTTATTTGCTGAAAGTTAAGACTTCAAATACTAATATATTTGGATCAAATTTAGTGAATATAATAATATATTAGTGAATATAATAATATATTAGTGAATATAATAATCAGATGTGTGTACGCATACAAGGAAATCTGCATTAGAACCAGAAATGCTGCAACAGCTCACTTCAGGTTTTTTTGTAGCAGCTACACTGATTTCTGATCTGGACTCCCAAAAGGATTGAGACGTCATTGACCAGATTACAAAGGCAGAAATAATGCTGAGTGTGTTCCCCTCCCTGCTAAGAGACAAGTAACCCCTGCTCTGTAACAAGGTTTTGAACTAACTTCCCAGCTGAGTGCTTTGTCCACAGCTTCAGACTACTCAGTTTCTCCAGGTGAAGCTGTTTCACTATACAAAGAATTACATATTAATTGGAACCAAAGCTGTATTCCCATCCTACTTGCACACCTTAGACCAAGCTGTTCAGCTGACTTTGCTGTCCTTCTTCTCAGAGATTATCTGGTTCTGAAGGGATTCAGTGGGAGAGGCTGGATGATCCCACACACACTCCTGTAACACTCTCCAGTTCAGAAACTCAGCTCCATGCTGAGCTACAAGAGGTCACCATCCAGCAATGGGTGGGAAGAAGTGGGGAGAGTGAGGTCTGAACTCCTGGCACAAAGGTCTTGCAGGAAGGACTCTGGAGACCCCATTCCAGCCTCCTTCCCATTGGGAATGGTGGCATGCACCTACAGTGAAGTTCTGCCCTTTCCTTCCTTTGCTTTTGGGTTTAGCAGACCTGTTACCAAGTGCCTGCAATCAAAATAATCCAGAGGTTTTTTTAGTAAAAGCATCATGTTTCTTTGAATATGGAGCATCTTCTCTCTTTTTAACACATGTTTTTAACACAGTGTAACACAAGTGTGTTATATTCCCAAATCTTTATTTGATAAAACCAAAGGCATTCACTGCCACTTTTTACCACCCCAAACACATTTGTGCTTCTGAAACGCCAGACTCTGTTCATGTCAGCGCAGGCTGGTCTCACCGCACACTCACCCACTGCTCTCCAGGGCATCAAGCCTGGATGCAAATCCCACCGAGTCACTAAAGAGATTCTTGCATATTTGAGTGATCTTGAATCATCTCCTCATCTCAATAACTAGATAGGGAGTAAAAACTACGTTTTCTCAGTTTTTGAGGCTGTGAAGTGTCTGGTGGGAGAGGTGGTGATGTGTCAGCACTGTATTCTGCCCAGGAAGAGATGAGTGCACTTGGTCAGCAGTGTGAAAACCAGTAATGAAAGCCTCCAGAGCAGTTTTTTTCCAGACAGGTAAACGGCTTGAGGGACACACCTATGTCACCATCTATTCAGAGTAATTGTCCTTCCAGATACAGCACCACAGCGCTGCTGCCAGTGTGCCTCAGTGTAACCCTCACCCATGCAATGCTGTGCAAAACACCAAACTCTGTATACTCATGTCAACACCGGCCAGGATGGTTGGCTCAGCTGAGAGTTGAAACAAGAGGTGAAAATGTCTACTTTTATACCTTGCCTCTGGTCCTAATTTCATTTTAGACATTGGGCAAGTTGTCTGTTCCCATACCTCCATTTGCTCTTGCTCTCAGTGAGTTTGGGATACTGACTTCCTGATGCAAGCTGTCAAGAGAAATTAATTCTTGCTTCCCAAGTGCTTTGAAAATGAAGAGCACTACACTAAAGAAATCCTATGCACCACACTTATTCATCCCCATGATTGTAATATACACATTGTTTGTAAGCTGAAGCAAAACGGTTGGATTTTGCTACTAAGTGACATGTCAGGCTTTGTGTTGTTCCACCTTAGATCTAATTCCCACCTTGTTTTCCTTCTACTTCAGCTATTCATATTTTTTAAAACATATCAAAACCATGTGCAGTCTCTTGGTCAACTCTAAGCCATGGCCTGTCAACACTATTCCGTTGTGTTTTGTCACTGTGATATACTGCTTGTGAGCCTGGCCAACAAAACACTCACAGCCCGGTTGCATTATCACTCTCGTGCTCTTTCTGATCAAACTTTACAGAGCACTCTGTGTTGCTGAAACAGCCCATTATTTGTTTATTGTTGAGTAAGTACTAGCAGCAATAATCATATGTGCACTTGTTTTGTTGTGAGTGCAGAGGCACGCTCACCGAGGGCGATGGAGGGGCAGAGGTGACATTGCACCCAAAGGAGCTCTTTGGTCTTCCCCTCCACCAGGACAAGTCAGATGAGTATGGTCACCTCAACATGCTCTGTGAGAGCATGGGGTATCCTGCGTGGCCTCCAGGGGCCACTTGGAGAGGCAGGCCTGCCACCAGGCTGTGCCACAGCTGCTGGCCCTGGCCACAAACCCCAAAGAGCAATAGGCGCTGGTGTTCATGGAACAGTCCTGAACCCTTGGTGGCTCATCAGTCAAGTGATGCTCCAGCCCTCATTACTGCACTGATTAGGTCTCTGCTGACTACAGGAGAGCTTAAGCACTCCACTGTCCTGTAGGCCCCACATATAGACACGTCAAAATAGGTGTCTACGGTTTGGAGGTGAATCTTCTGTGGCCCGCAGCATTGACAGACACGGCGAGCCACCTCCAAAGATGCAGCTATCTCTCCCTGCACTGTCCGCAGAGCAGTCTGCAGTGGTTAACCTCCTCGATTAGGTGGTTAAAGTGAAGCCTCATACCCTAACAGAGTGCTCAGCTCAGCTTGGCTCATACACGCACCCTGCAAGGGAAGGTGCTGCCAAGCCGACTGCTGCATGGCCTGGGACACCTAAATTGAGTGAGCTTGGCAGAACCAAAAGATTCATGTTAAAAATAAGCACCCTCTTCCCAGGGGTTACAAAAAGCCACGTGCAAAATCCCGATCTCTCACGAACAACAGGCAAGAGACTGCGAAGGTTGTGGGGACAGGGTAGGGGACACTAAGAAACGTCCCAATTTATGTGCAAGGGCAGGAGCTGAGAGTCTCAACAAGCAGAGCAGACCATGAGAGCACAGACTTGAACTGCGACATCCTGCAAACAGGTGCAAGGTTTGGAGTCGAGGTCTCGTTTCAGCTCATTCTGAACTCATGGGTTCTTCCATGTGACGAGTCTCACTGGGTGAGAGGAAAAGTCAGTGGCTCCATTCTTGATTGACAGGGAGAAAATTGAGGATCGAGGCTTATTAAACAATCTCTAATAGTGATTTATGGGGTCCTGTACATTTTAATCTAAAAAAAAAAAAAGATCTAATTAGCTAAGTGTGTAATCCTGTATATTAATTGTCTATTAGCCACTTCTTAATTATAATGGAATGCTTATCAAATAACATGTGATGGCCACGTAGCACCAACTGAAGTCATCATCAGAGTAGCTCCTGCTTTAATAAGGATCTGTTTAACTGAAATCTAACCATTTCATTTTAACTTAAAAGCTGTAAAGAAGAGGAAGTTAACTTAAAAAATTAATATCTCATTAGGATTTACTGGAATCTGTACTATAAACGATGCTACATGAAGAATCATGACAGCAACATAGAAAATCCATTCAGATGCTAACACAGATGGTTAAATGGCAGAGCATGGTGGAAACCTACCAGGGAAGAAAGACATATCTCATTTAGAAATACTGGCAAGCTCAGGTATTTCCTGTCTCATGACTGTTTGATTTTACAGCCTTAATGTTCAATTGACATGTACTTGTGCATGTGCATTTTCTGACATCTTTAAAGAGATTAATTGAGAAAATTTGATTATATACAGCGGCATTGATGTCTACACATCACCAGCAGGACTGGTAACGTCTCCACAATTTGTACTAAACAGAGTGTATTTGCAATAGCAATAATAACAAGTTATTATTTTATACACAAAGCCATAGTATAGGAATATACGTATGCTGCAAGGAGATAGCCGTACTGTCAATGGATTTCACAGGTATGTGCCGACTACCAGAGAACCTGGAGACCCCAGAACAAGACAAAGGTCTGGATCTGTGGGATGGACAAGGTTTCCTAGTAGCTCTTCACCACAGCCCAGCTCCATCAGCTACTCTGTACCTCTTCTCTGTCTTCCCCAGCCACTGCTGGTCCTGGTTTCTTTCTCCTATTCCTGTAGCTCACAAAACAGCATTGCATCCTAGAGATGCCATTTCCAAAAACGATGAGTGTGTAGGGTTCCACTCTCCTTCCTATGATTTTATACAGCCTCTTCCCTCCCTTCCTCATTACTCATGTTTCCTCCTTCAAGAAATTATGGAATAGCTTGCTTGGAGTTGCACCCATGCTCTAATGGCAAGCACTCCTGTGNCTCTCCTTCCTATGATTTTATACAGCCTCTTCCCTCCCTTCCTCATTACTCATGTTTCCTCCTTCAAGAAATTATGGAATAGCTTGCTTGGAGTTGCACCCATGCTCTAATGGCAAGCATTCCTGTGTCAACTCTCTCGGTGTTGACAGACATGCAAGATTTATTCTCTCATTTTGTTATCACTAGATCCTCAGGGGCAGACTTACAACAGGGCAAAGGACCCATTTGGTCATCTAATTAAAAATCAGGTTTGGCTTTCAGAAACACTCTGTCTCTGGTGGGTTTCTCTAATGATAGCTTTGTCACCTGAGTTTTGCAAAGTGCTCCACAACCAGTTCCAAGGACTGTCCTTCAACAACATTTTTGCCTGCTACAGTAACACCCAGTTTTTGACTGGAACTGATGGGCTTGTGCAAAACAATTGTCTTCTTATAAAAAATATGAAGGGCTTGAAAGATCTCTGAAGCCTATTGCTGGCCAGTGTAGGTTTGCCAAACTGGATATGGAAAAAGCTCAGAAAAATAGAAGAGAACGTAGGCTCGTAACAGAACTTCAGATGTGGCGTGGTGCTGAAATGAGACTATTTCAAGCTTTGTGGAGCCACTTTACTAGCATGTGTCATGCTTTGATGGGCCACAGCACGCTTTGCTTAGAGGAACACAATTTTAACACCTGTTCATCTCAGGGTTTAAATTGCTGCCAGAGTACTTTTTTAATGGTATGCCAGAAGAAGAGAGGTTTCAGCAATAAAATAAGAGAATAAACAGTTAGATTCCAGGTACTATTGTTAAGCACACCTAGGAACAGTTAAACAGGCAATTTCAGAAATGTTATGCAACCCCTAGGAATGGTTTTATGCCAGTGAGGAAGCTCCTTTTACCCATTTCCCTCAACTTTTAATGTGCAAGGTCTGTCCCAGGGTGAACGGAGGTTACAGAAGTTACCTGGTCTTACAGAACTACCTGCAAACATCTGTGCAAATTTGGGGTCACTGTCTGTCCAAGCGCTCTATGGTGGCACTTGAAAAATAACTGGAACCAAAATACACGTCCACCCAGAGAANTTACCCATTTCCCTCAACTTTTAATGTGCAAGGTCTGTCCCAGGGTGAACGGAGGTTACAGAAGTTACCTGGTCTTACAGAACTACCTGCAAACATCTGTGCAAATTTGGGGTCACTGTCTGTCCAAGCGCTCTATGGTGGCACTTGAAAAATAACTGGAACCAGAATACACGTCCACCCAGAGAAATGCAATGAGAAAGAAGTAGGTTAATCTGTCTTCATATGTGTCCGGAGGATATCATTAACATTAATGTAGTCATAAAGCAGCACCTGCTGGCTCAACGCAGCAAATCTTTGCCTACTACCAATTAACTCTTCAAAAAACAACAGAGAACCGTTTTCCCCCTTCTCGCCCCAAGCATAATAAATTGTTTCCTGCTAAGCATTATTAATTACAATGTCCCTGCTGCTTTGCCTCGCTCAAAAGAACAGTCCCATCAGTGGCATAAGCTTCATAGTAAGGTGTATCTCTGCAGGAGCAAGTACAGAGTTATTGGGCTTTAAAAAATATTAGACTACTTTACTTTTTATTACTATCGTTGTTCCTTACTTGGTGTAGTGCTTTCACTTTTAACAGTCCAGAAGGAAAAAAAGCACAGATGTCAGTCAAAGCACAGGTCTCAGCTAAGCGAAGGTACAAGTTCCTTAAAGACTTATGTTACTGTAATGTCAACAATTCAGTGAGCAAAGTCTGAGGAAAAGACTTAGGTGGGGCAAGGCTGTGATGAGCATTGCTAAATGCAAACTGCAGTCAGATTGCTAGCACAACTGATGGGAAGGGTGTTGGAGGTGATCCTTCTGCTGGGGCCAGGTGTAAGCCTCTGAGACCATGCAGCTGCACGTTAGCTGTGTGCTACGAGCTTGTGCGCGTCCTTGGTTCCCCTCCAGTGGGCTTTTTACATCAGCTCTTCTCCAGTGAGCTGAAGCAATGGCAACCACCCCTTGTGCAAGGTTTCTGATATGGTGGCCCTGGGGTGCAAAACACCATCGCATGTGTACTGTCCAGTGGGCTCACTTATGTGTACATCAGCTTTGGATCTCTGATTTACAGTGTAAGGGACGCTAGTTCTTCCACAAGGTGTCTCCTACAACATAAGTCATGTTATGACTTATTACTTGTGACTTATGACTTGTGACTGAGATGCTGGCCATCTCAGACATCACCAGGCATCAGTCCTGGTCTGAGCAGTGCTGGCTGTGCAAATAGCAAAGCCAAGCTTCTTCTTCTGCAGGAAAAGACAGCTCATGTCTTCCCAACTGTAAGCAGGAATGAGGTGGCAGAAATATGCGATCCTCATTAAAATATTTTGCACAGTGTTTAACCTGAGCATTGTGGTAGAAACTATGGACTTTCTGTACAAGATGATAACCATAGAGTATGTGGCAGTCAGCCCATTAACTGAAACACCGTTTTGCATAATATAAACATTGAGGTTACACATCATGCTGATGTTACTCTTCCTATCTTACCAAAGTCACTTTCTGCATAGACAGAGTATCAGGAATATGAATTACTGTTTATACTTGTCAGTGCATTACAGGTTATCAATCACAGACCAAGTACCATGGTGCTCACTGCTGAATAGACAAACACCAAGGACACTGGTTCCCGTACTTACAATAGAAATACAATAACGGGGTCAATAGCTCCTGTCTAAAGCCAAGTTGTCATTAGTCCGTAGCTTGTGGAAAGCTGCACAACTGCTCCTCTAAACGTGTGTCTGTTTGCATGTTTATTCCCAAGTTTGAACTGCACAGAAAAGAACAGTTGCTCTGGCTGCAGAATCTCTACAAACCCTTCTTTATGAGACAGCAAAGTCTTTCCTGAGCCACTAAATGCTTTGTATTTTTTGCTGCTGTGATCGTCATGTCTTCTGTATCTAACAAGGTACCTGGAGACTGTACTCCTATTTCCAGCGAAGATTTCTACCTGACACTAATAAGAAGACAGTGGCCCGACACCACCTTTTCAAGGCAGAAAGGGGCACTCCAGTGACCTGGGAAGCCTCGTCTGAAATGACTGAACCAAAGCCTGTCATAAGCTTACAGACAAGGTCCATGTCATCAGCCCATATCTCCCTCACCTTCCACCCCAATGCTGATTAATTTCTACAAGTCTCATCCCAAGAACTGATGAATGACAGAGGAAAGATATTTCTGTGGCCGGCAGGCCAATTTTTGGCAGTGCATCTTTATCTGCTTTGCCTGACTGATGGAAGATACTGTTACCTGCTGTACTGTACAGTCTCATTGACTATGTTCAGCCTTGCGAACCCCAAGACTTCAACAATCATACAACTTGACAAAAACAGAGACAGTTTAAAAATTTAAAAAGAAGACGTGTTCTTTTTATTTGACATCTGGATTCCGGGTCTTTAGAGAGGTCAAATTTCCTTCGTACCCCTGGGAGACAGAAAAGTTACTTTCTTTCTGATGACCATGGATGCTCTCTTACAAATTACGAGTTATCTATCTGCCTAATTATTTGTCTTTGTTTTGTCATATTTACTTTTGCTCTGTGATTCTCTTCCCAGAACATGCTTCCTTGTTATGCAGGGAGTAAAAGACCACAGTGCAAGCATCTACTTCATGCAACTCTGCCTCAGAAGAGAAAAGCAGACAGATGAGTAGGCAGCTAGCTACCTCCAGCTCCTCTGGCCCGTGTGATTATTAGCAGCCCTTATAGTCCTGCCACTTCTGTTATCTGCCGCTGTCTCAATTTCTTTCTCTTTGCACCAGCTCCACCCCACCAAACACTGAGCCCTTAGGAACCATCTCCGCCCATCTCCATTTACACCTGCACATAAACCTCACATTTCCTCTTTTGAGGGAGCCTCAGGCAGTACTGTATACAGGTAAACATTCAGATGCAATAAACGTGCTTGAATAAATAAGACAAGAAATTGCTTGCCCCGTTGTTGAAACATGACATTTCTGATGCACAACTGCCACTAAAGCACATACACACCCGGGTGATGGCTAGGGCTGAGCTGCAGGTCTCCTGGGAGGCCTGCTGAAAAAAGTTTCTTCTGCTGAAGCAGCACTTCGTCCAAATTATGCATATAAAACGCCAGTGCCTGAGAAGTAACTTCATGCTTTTTTTTTTCTTTCCAAACAACAGAATCGCTGAAAAACTTCCTAAGTGAAAAAAGTGGATGTGGCAACAAGTTAAACTAAAATGTGGTCTGACCATGAAGTTTATTTTAAAAAGATACTTGTTTTAAATGTCCTATCACTTCCATATACATATAAAATAAATTACAGAGATAGTGGCTCTTCATTAAACTGACAACTTTTTATAGCGTGCCTGAGAAACGACAGGTAGAAGTTCACATACATGTCACTGGGCAAAGTGCTTGCGGTAATAATTTTCATGGGGAAAAATAAGCACTTGCAGGATCATACATTTTACGTCGCAACTTCAGTTAAGGCCAACATCAATCAGATTGTCAAAGCTGTTTACTGCCCATGACTGGATATTTCCAGCTTTTGACATGTTATGTCAAGGAGAACCAAAATCCTTGAAACACGATTTTGTCACTCTCTCTCTCTACTGCTTTCTTNCCAACATCAATCAGATTGTCAAAGCTGTTTACAGCCCATGACTGGATATTTCCAGCTTTTGACATGTTATGTCAAGGAGAACCAAAATCCTTGAAACACAATTTTGTCACTCTCTCTCTCTACTGCTGTCTTCCCCTCTTCAGTTTTCCTGGTAAACTCTTTATATCATTTGCAGCTGCTTCAGAATCCCACAGCCGCCAGCTCATTAACAATGTCAGGACCACATTATTACTCTTCTGGGAGACTGCCCTGGGTTTCCCACAAAACTTCAAGGACCAAAATTTCCAATATTTGGGAGGGTTCCTCTGCAACATCCTTCTAAACCAAGTCGTTCTCTTACTGCATTGCACATTATGTTAAAGTCTAACTCTTTTCATCCAATTTCAAGAAAGTACTTTCTTTTTCTTAATTTTGCTCATTTGGCATTTGATACCTCTATGTCTGGCAAGTCATAATTTGCTGATTATGAGCCACGTCTCTTCTGGGGTTTGGCCAAAGTTTAGAACTAGCCTAAGATTTAATAGTCCCAAAAGAGGATGTGAGAAGGAAGAAGGGTTGGAGGACCTATATTTCTTCTTGTGAAAATTGAAAGGTTTGGAATTCGAAATAACCCTTTCCTCTATATTTTTGCCCAGATTAAAATCAGGGAGAAATCCACAGTTTTATCTCCATGTGTACCATGCGTCACATAAAAGGGACTCTGGAGTCGAGTATCTCAGGCCATAAAGACACAGAGCTTATTAACTGAGTGAGTATCAGCACAGAAAATTTCTAGGAACATCCACTGAGAAGAGACAAGCCCAGATGTGCTTTACATCATCACCAAATGAGGTTACCTCAGCCTGATGGGCTGTCCTTAAGAGACAGACACTGGACTGACAACGAGCCCGTGAGAAACATATAGGTGCAATTTATTCACAGAACCAGGTATTTCACAGAAAGCCAGGGGGAAGGGAGGGAAATGCAGGAGGGGAGGAGAGGGGTCAAAAGCAGTCCAAAACTCATGCAGGCAACTGCAGCATGAAAACTGAACCGGTACTACCCTGAGACGTTGGTCATAAAGTTTAATGGCTTGCTATCTTTACGACGCCTTCAGCGATATATAAAGACGTGCCTGTTTCCCCTCACTTCACATCTTTACTATCAGACACTTGCTTTTCTCTCTCTCTCTGTTTTAGTCTAAACAATATATCTGGTTTGAACGCAACTATAAAGCCAACTGTTAGCAGGGACAAAGGTGTGTGCTGAATGGAAGCAGCCCCGCTCCAGTCCCTTCCCAGGGTCATTCCCCATTAGCCACACATGAGGACAACGAGCCTGCGACACTGTGATCAACCATGAGCATGCAGCAAGNTGCAATTTATTCACAGAACCAGGTATTTCACAGAAAGCCAGGGGGAAGGGAGGGAAATGCAGGAGGGGAGGAGAGGGGTCAAAAGCAGTCCAAAACTCATGCAGGCAACTGCAGCATGAAAACTGAACCGGTACTACCCTGAGACGTTGGTCATAAAGTTTAATGGCTTGCCATCTTTACGACGCCTTCAGCGATATATAAAGACGTGCCTGTTTCCCCTCACTTCACATCTTTACTATCAGACACTTGCTTTTCTCTCTCTCTCTGTTTTAGTCTAAACAATATATCTGGTTTGAATGCAGCTATAAAGCCAACTGTTAGCAGAGACAAAGGTGTGCNTCTTTACTTTGTACAAGACACTTGCTTTTCTCTCTCTCTCTGTTTTAGTCTAAACAATATATCTGGTTTGAACGCAACTATAAAGCCAACTGTTAGCAGGGACAAAGGTGTGTGCTGAATGGAAGCAGCCCCGCTCCAGTCCCTTCCCAGGGTCATTCCCCATTAGCCACACATGAGGACAACGAGCCTGCGACACTGTGATCAACCATGAGCATGCAGCAAGGGCAGCAGAGGGACAGCATGTCCCAGAAACTTGCTAGGATGTGCCTGGGTGCAGTAGGATCTCAAGCCTTTGAGGCGTTGTCAAACATCATCTTCCTTCAAGACATCTATTAAACATTGGATTATAGAACGCCTTGATAGGTTTGCATGAAGGGCATTGTGAGTCTGACTGACAGACTGACGGGATAAAGACATCAGGAAAACATTCAAAGTTTAGTTTCAGCGAAAGTCAAGAAAAAGAACTGCAAAGACTTCCAAATGTTGTTGTAAATAGGCTTTCCCACAGATTTAATGGAGGAAAAAATGTGAAATTTCCAATAGACCCAATTTTAAGTCACATTAGCAATTTGAGATGCTGCATCATTCTCTACACTATATGAACTGCAGACTGTTTATTTCCCACACTCTACTAATAACAAGCCCTATAATTACGTATCTGTCCTTTGCAATCAGCACTACAGCTTTCTGTTCATAGGAGAAAAATTGTAGGGCGGGAGAACCACTTAAGAGCATAGGAAAGAGCTGTCACGGGCGTAGTGTGACTGGTTAATGGTTTCAAAAACGTTATTAGGAGAGAACAGTTCCTTAGCTTTGGTATGTAGCATGCTAATAAAAACGCTCCTGTTCATTTGTCTGTCTGATTGAACCCGACTCAAGTTTTGGGTTCAAACTCATTCTCTCAACCTGCAGCAGTTAAGTAACACATTTCTTCTGATTTCCTCTTCCCCTGTACTCATGAGCCGTTTGCCTGAATGACTGGCCACAGGCTGTTCTTGCTCATTAGTGCTGGTGAAGATTTGCTTTTGGAGTTTGATGTAGCAATGTGATCTAGAAAGACATGCTGGAGAGATGTTCCTGGGTTCTCACTCTCCTGTTTCACCCTGGTTTAGGAGTGAGAATCAGATCAATACCCTTGCCGTTGGCTCGTTTCTCTTCTTTGATATGCAACGAAGTGCCCAGCTGTCAGCAGGCAAGAACCAGGCTGTTGTTTGACTATCTTGGAAAGCTTTGAGTAGCAGCAGCAGCAATCTTCACTATAAAATCTTGGTCCATTGAAGTCACAACGACATCAAGTGAATCAGGGATTTTTACATCAAAAGGCAGATGCATTTTGCCAGTCTTACTGCAGCCAGTAGAAGAGCAAGAGCAAAAATTAATCCTATTATTTTGCCCCCAGTAAGGCAGAAGTCTGCTTTTCACCGCACCGCCCTGCTGAGCTTACGACGACTCCATGAGCCATTCTGGTGGAGTTTCTCTTGACCCACTTTTGTGTCTGGAGAAGTAAATTTCCCCACCAAGATGCCTTTCACTATATGCTTAAAATGAATTTCACACCAGTGCAGCATCCCATTCTTCACTCCAGCAAAACTGCCTCTGGAGGAAGGAATGACAGCTCTCAGAGATAATCTTCTGCCCAGCACTTACCCGATAGTCTTTTCATCTCCGAGGTTTCCAAAGCCAGGAGGGTTATTTTCAGGGCCACGCATATTAAAATTAATGCTGAATCAAAAGGACTGCCTGCTGCGGGGCTTGATTGGATTTGGACAAAGAATGTCGCTTTCTGAAGTCAACCCGCGTGTAGACCATTTTTTTTCACCACCTAATCATGATTGTGAGAACATAAATCATGCGCATTACAATGAGCGGGCTTGATGAATGTGCACCACAGGAACTCCAGCTTCAATCCACTTCGAGGTCATCACTGGAGAAAGTCCTTTCCTAGGGCTGGGTTTCTACTGCCTGATATATCCACTCCTTAGCCACACTCTTTTGGTGGAGATGAGAAATATATCACCTTTTCTTCTGTTTTGTCTATAACCCGTCTCTCCTTTTAAGTGGAAAATAAAGTCTGCTAAGTGTACTATAAAGGCTTCCTGTAATTATTTTTCATTCACTTACAACCATGCTCTTAATAATGGGATGTAAAGCAAAAATCCTCGGGAGCACAAGAGTGAAGTCTGCAAGTGCATGGGAATTCAGTCCTCTCAATATTTATGTTTAGCATTAAATACTTCATGCAAAAATAATGACTTTGACTCCCGAGGCCTTCCCTCTCTTATCGCAAAAACTGTTCGTACACATGCTCCGGGATCTCTGTGCAAATATAAAAAGGGGATTAAGTTGTATGTGTAGTAAATCCTGCTTTTGCATTAAATAGGTAAGAACTAACAGAGGGCCTTTGGATTAAAAATAGGTCCCTGTTTGCTGAGCAGACTAAAGCATTCTTACCTCTGGCTGCCCTGTGATGCAAGAATTGACTTTTTCCTAGTGATAAATTTAGGAGAATTACGAAATCTATAGTATAGAGAGGTACGTACTGTACAATACATGATTTTGATTTAAATTACTGTATATTAGGGAATGCCCCCTGCCGCCACAAAAACACTCATCATTTTGCAATGGGAAGCTGAGCCCCAGCCTCTGTCTGACAGCACCATTGCATGAGAAACTTCCACATCTGAGTGCCCTTAGAGAAATTCTGGGGACACAAAGTGAAAATCTAAATCATGCTGTCCGGGAGAGGAGGTGAGCACTGCCCCTGGCCCCAGACACTGTTTTTTTGACCATCACCTGGTGATTTCTCCTCACTCTTTGCAGCAGGAGCCAGGGGGAGGAAAGCTCCTCCAGCCCCACCAGCCCTCCAGCCACAAACTTAGCAACCATAACTTCTCAGACCACAGGCAAAGGTCAAACTCACTGACATTTTGGATCAATTTTTACCGCCAGTCCCACAAAAGAGGAAAACCAGGCTGCGGCATCGAGCCAAAGGACACTTGAAGCAGAGGGGTCTGTAGGCAGCCCAGCTGTGCGGACGCTGACCTTGTCACGTTTCGTTTTGTCTCACCTATTGTCATTTATTCTCTTAAAACAAAAAACCCCCACCAAGACACCGCTGAGCACAAGGTGAATTCCTCTCCATGCATTTGGTAAGGTCATCCCCTGAGCCCACTGTGAGCACAGTCACCAGCATGGAATGCATTTCACAGAGTCTGGCAGAGGGATTCAAAGGAACTGGCTGCAAAGGGTAAAAAACAGCTGGAGGCAGCAGAGACAGGGTCNTCTCCATGCATTTGGTAAGGTCATCCCCTGAGCCCACTGTGAGCACAGTCACCAGCATGGAATGCATTTCACAGAGTCTGGCAGAGGGATTCAAAGGAACTGGCTGCAAAGGGTAAAAAACAGCTGGAGGCAGCAGAGACGGGGTCGCAATCTTCCTGACTACACCGGTAAATCTCACAGCTGGACTTAAGCAAGTGCTCCTTTTAAACCTGCCTTTCCTCTCAAGAAATCTCTGAATGAAATGGAGAAGCAGTTTTTGCCCGAGTGATTGGTATTTGCAACTTCCCCAGCACCTCAAGCCCTTTCAGCTCAGACACTGAGCTGCCAGAATAAGAAGCAACCTTCTTTCACCTCTGGATGGGGGAAAAAAGGCTTATATATAAAAGACCTAAACCCACCAAGCTGGAAAGCCCTTTTTGAGGGCAGCAGGGGTTAATAATTGGCTCCATGCCCCAGCACCAGCAGCCAGATGGGGCGAGGATGACGGTGTGCGGTGGAAACCATCCACCTGACTGAGATGGACGGGTCCAAGCGTCAGCTGCCTAGGCCCTCCTTGTGGAGAAACACACAAGGGCAATTCACCTGCCTCTTCTCAGGGCTTGCCTGGGGTAAGATGCCTCAGGTGCTAGTGGTGCTGATCCTTCCCTACATTGAGGTCGCAGGTCAGCATCCTGCTTCCAGCAAGGCAGGCAGTCCCGACCTCTCTGGACACGGACTCACGCGTCCTCCACCATGGCACATCCTTGTCCTCTCCATCCCCCAGCCCTGCACCAAGCTCACACAGTCCTGCTGAAATTTCTGGGGAGGGTTGCAAGCTGGCAGGAGCCCACATCCCCATGTCCACCCCATTGCTTTGGCCCTGGGAACCATGGCACCAGCGGCCGGATACAACGGAGGGACAATGGCACAAGGGGACAAAAAGGGGAAGAGGTGCCACTAACCCTCAGGGCAACTGGGGACCAAGAGGGTGGCCCAGGCGCTACCCCACCAGGGGGTCTCTGCCTGCTCCTCGTGGAGGGGTTTCCTCTCCCACTCTCCTGGATGCTCCTGCCCACAGAGGTAAGCCTGTCCTGGGATGCCTGTCTGGGGTTTTATGGGCAGGAAGCTTTTTTACTATTTTATTATGCTGCTTTACTATTTCCTCCCTGGTTTTTGTTTCTCCCATTTTTGTTGCTCTCCTCCCCTGTTTTCCCTTTCGCCCAGCAGACGAAAACCAAACCCCTGCATGAAAAATCCCAGCACCATAAGGAGGTTATGGAGGGAGGAGGAGGAAGCTGCAGGGTGCCTCGAGGGCTGTCCCCTTCTCCCCACAGCAGGCAGGGGTGGAAACGCAAGTGTGGGTGATGGAAGGGGGAGAGATACAGAACCGATCTCCCCCTTCAGCCTCACAACCCTCCTTGAAGTCAGACTTCCCTGAAATGTAGGAGCAACAGTTGTCTAGACCGCACTATAACATACTTTAATTTAAAAAAACAAATGGTGGGGGGTGGGGAAAGAAAAACTTTCTTTCTCCAAAATCTGCTGAGCCAGTTCTGGTGAAAGCTGGAGTCAGTGTCGCGCTCTGCCTCCATCCCCAGGGCTCTGGTACAGACTCTAGGGCTGGCAGACCCTCCAAAAAGCATATGGGGACAGTGCAGCCTTGCAGGCAACTTCTTGCCAGGGTGCCTATGGATAGCATGCAGGCAGGTGGGTTTTAGGACATTAGGATCTTGCCTCAGCAGGGCCAATGCTGACAGCACTCACTCTTGGCTTCTTTATCATTCTCTGTTTTCCTTTCATAAATAATGCTGACATTAGTTTATATATTTTTCTTTTTGTTTTTTTTTTCAGGTTACACTATCATAAATTTCTACTTCAGAACTTGTAGTGTTAATAGACATCTCTGTGAATATATGTATTTTCTCCTAAGAGTTACCATAACATTTTTACTACTGGATGCATGCTTTAGAGAGCATAAAGAAGGGGCTCAGTTGAATAGCAGAAGTATAGCTCCTTCAGCAGGAGATGTGAGAGAGCGTCTCAGCTGGTTCTCGGTGAGACTGCTTGTGATTTATTCTGCTCTAAACCTACAGTAACGGTAGTTACTCGGTATTGCTGCAAATTTACACCACTGGCATTTCACTGGGTGTGTCGTGACTACATTTAGCTCTGTGTTTAGGGGCTAATGGATTAGTTATGCGCGATTTGCCACCTGTAAGAAATTCTGTTCTGATGTCTCCTAAAATACTTGATTTTTGCGGCGGGCAGGGCAAAAGGCAGCGGTGCCTGGGCTCCCTTCTTGCACTGCTGGGCATGAAGCAGGAGGGACCCTACTGCTGAAAGACGCTTGCAGGGATGAGAGGATAAGGTCCTGCATGCCGATACGAGTACAAAATGTTTCTACCTGCAGTTTGCTGCAGTGTTAGAAATCAAAACAGCAGCTGGCAGTAGCTTTAGCTCTGTGTTACCCAGAGCCAAACCCAGTAAATCTCCAGCAGTGCTGTTGGACGAGTCCTTTTCCCTTCCAGAGCAGGGAAGAGACGGAACCACTGGCAGAGTTAATCAGGGATTTCTGTGTTTTCAGACAGTCTAACTTCAGTTTACTTGTCTCTCACGACACAAATCCCAGAACACGCGCTAGTAACCGCAATTTACAGCTCAAGCTGCTTTGTTTTACTGTGTCGTGCAATTGCTGTCCTGTTGAAGAGGCAGGCTTTCTGAGGAATATTCATGGACTGTAGCTGCGAGTAGAGCGTGTGTCCTGTCCGCTCCATGACCCAGACAATGGGGTCTGTTAAAATCAAGTTTATTTTTAAATCCCAGCGGTAGATGTTGATAGTCTGATTCTGCATGCCCCTCGTAAGCAGGGTTGCTGCTCGTGCCTACGTATTACAAATACAAGGGAAGAGAAGTTACTTTTCTGATTTACCAAAATAAATGGGTTTAACTCTGAATTTGCAGGTGCTAGCGGCTGCAAGCAGAGGCAGCTGGTTCTCATCCATACACCCGCAGAAATAGTATAGTCTTTATAACCTTGAGGCTGAGTGAATTCACCAGCCGTGGATCGCTGCATATTGGACATATTCTTTCATATTGCCTATATGCCTCTTAACGGCCACAGAGAGGTCGGCAGCCCCTCAATCAGAGCCAATGTCCGCCGCTACAGTAAGATGCAGGCTTTTGGATGCAGCGTTTCAAACCGAAGGATGCTGCTGAGATAAGTATTGCTGGCTCTGTTGGCACTTACAGGACTGGTGGGATGCAATGGGTGGAAGCGCTACGCAGCAGGAGACCGCTCAAGAGTCTTCCGTGTGATTTGCAGAGACCAATTGCTCTCCAAATGTCTTCAAAAGTGCAAAGTGCAGAGACAGATTTATTTTAGGAGGCTGTGTTCTCTACAAGAGTAGTGGTTATAACTCAGAATTTGAAGATCTAGTCTGGACACAGCTTCAATGGCAGAAATAGGGGAAACATCCTGCTTGCTTTTAATGGGCTTATTCTGCAATTAAAGCCCATAAATGCTTATATATATATATATATATATATATAAAATATTATATTGTATTATAGTATATATACAAATGTATATAATGTGTGTAATAATAATAATGTGTATAATGTACACAGTATTAGGGAAGTAGTCAACTACTTTCCTTGGACCTGTAAATGGATACATATATATATATACGCATATGTATATGGATGTATACACACATACAGCAGCTTCTTTAACATTTAAGGAAATACAGACTCCCACCAGCCCAATCTGCCCATGGTGGGTGGTATTAAGCTGTAGATCTACACACCATAGCATTCACGGTGCCAGTGGACCCCTCCACTTCAACAAACTGGGGTGACCACAGTGACATGAGTGTTTTGCTGCGGGCTTCAGTCCCTCCTGGGCTGTGGGTCTGAAAGCTCCTGAGATGAGATACTGCATTGTAAAAGTCACATCTGAAACAAGCAAAGGCACTGTCAGATGCCTTTCATTGCAGCGGACTATAGAGCAGGAGATTAGAAATCCTGCAGGATCAAGCAGGCATTGCTTAGAGGGAAAGATTCCCTCTACAAGCACAAAAATCTTGAAGATAGCAAAGGAAAGCAGAGGCTGACTAAACTCAAATTTACACAGTATTCTCTCCAGACCCACTGTGGTGTGGAAATTCCACTGCAATGTCTGCTTATGAAAGTCTCTCTAGCCTTGTGTACATAGCACTCCTTTACCTTTTGGGATATATGCATGGAGCTTATGACTGGAATTAATTTAGTTGACATTTTGCGCAATGGCGCGGAGTTTAATCCTCATTTGATGGCATTGCACTCTCCGCCTTCTGCTGCTGCCTGGGAGTTACAGCCATGCAAATAATACCATTTCCCCTAGAACGATCCCACAGAGAAGGTATATCATCTCTGACGGTGTGTTTGCAGCACCCAGCAGAGCTGCCTGGGGTGGTGACTTCCACCAGTCGCTCTCAGCGAAAGGGCTTGCAAGTGTTTTCTTGGACATCCTTGCAGCCAGTGGGGGACCCCAACCCAAAGGCCACGGTTATAGAAATAGTGAATTCAGCTTCATTTTTAATGGGGGATGATGGGAGAGCTCAGAGTAACGAAAACAAGGGTTTGATGGCGAAGCTGGCAGCTGTGATGGGAATTCCCCCATGCAGCTGGGCAGCCTGGTTTGCCATCCCCACTAAGCTCAGGGCAGTGCCCCAGGACGGGGATGGCAGGAGGTCCTGCCGTGACCTCCTGTGGACATATCCAGCCTGGCCACGGCTGAGAGCAGAGGAGTGGGGGGCTGCGAGATGGGGCATGACAGCAAGTGCCAAAGAAATATGGGGGTACTGGCGCCAGGGAGGCAATTCCACTGTTATTAACACAGTCATTGCTCTGCCTTTGTCGCCTGATGAATCAGAGGAAATTGCCTCCCCATCCCTTCGCCTTCCAGCTACTTCAGCTGTGTTTTGTTTCTCTAAGACCCACATATTCTGACTAGATTTCAGCATATTATTATGAGAACAGAAGAGCTATAGAGAATGTGAAGCTTCACAGAGGAAATAGTCAATAAATGTTGCTTTGAATTCACTTGCTTTTTATGGTGAGCTCTGATGTCAGGGACAGATACGGCTTTGGAGAACACGCATCTCTGTGCTGCAGATGTGTTTGTGAATACTTAGTGGACAATCTCCTCTGACATTGTAATGGGCAGCTTACAATTATATATTAGATTTTTAAGCCTGTCATTTTGATGTGACTGATTTTTCTATTTAATACCATTTCCCATGAACTACGGGCTTACAAAAGCAAGAGCACTCTTCTTTGTCGGTGATCCTATCTGGCTAGATTAGCAAAATGTTTATTTGCATTTTGCAAAAAAAGGTTGGGCTTTGCAACTAAAATACATATCAGGTCAAGTGAAAAATGTGATGGTTTGATAACGAAATCCCAGAATAGCTCATGATGGAGAGGGAGAGGCAAACTTCCAAAACAGAAATCTTTAATTTTGACACTTCCAAAATGTGGCATTTCATCCCTCTAATTTGCCACGGGCTTTTTGTTTCGAACATTTCTTTTGATGAAAGCAAGCATGCAAACAAAAAAAAAAATACCCCAACCCTATTTAGAATTCAATAGAATGCTTCATTTGATCCTCTTCAGTTTCCTGGAAAAGTTCAACATGAACACTCAAGTACTGCATTTCTTCAAATTGTGGGGAAACTGCTGAGCTGTGAGTTGCGCAGCTTTGATGTGCCAAGTGCCAAGAGAGGGTCTTCTAAAAGCTACCGTAATTCACATTACTCAGGAGGACTGTCCCGATGAGCCTGAAAGCTCAGCTTGGCAGGTACGGTACAAGCACAGAGCCAGAGGCCATCTGTCCTGGAGGCTTTACCCTCCTGGATATGCAATTCCCATGGGGTCAGCTATATGGTTTTGTGCGGAGTGGCACAGGGAGAATGTGAGAGCCCATTTGAAACGACTTTCCACTGCTGGAAGATAAGTTCTCCACACTTGCTATATAAGCTGATTTTTCTCTTTTGTTTTAGGGGAAGTCAGGATAGGAAGGGTGGCAAGCTCTACTTTCAGGATGAGATCCTGCCCCTAAGCATTGCTGCTGCTGTGTGGAGCTGGGCAGGCGAGATAAGCCCTCCGTGAGCATGGAGAGCATGTCCGTGGCTTGCTCTCTTCTGCTGGGTTTGAAAAACACTCGTTTTAGTTGTGCTTTTATTAATTCAAGTTCCCCATTTTTGTGGTTGCAACAGAAAATTTTTAAAAAGCTTTACTAAGAATACGCTGTAATATGTCCTTTAAACATTCATGAAAGAGGAAGAGTTCAAGGGTGGCAATCAGTTTTAAGAGGCGATGGTGCACAAGGACTTACCTAGGTGAAACATGGCACCTGGTCAGAGGTGAAGAGAAGAATTATGCACAGACATGGGGCCGGGACAGCACACATGCAGACATTGTGAAAATGGCACCAGCTTGCCCCAGAGCAGTCTCTGACCTTGCCCAGATCCATGCATTGCAATCCAAGGCAAATGGTAATTACAGAGAGTTAGAGTGGGGAGACAAAGGCAACACTGGAGGAATGCCTTTGGAAGTGGCATTCCTCCAGCGTCGGAGGAAGTGGCAACAAAAACGGCTGAGTGACACTTGACTTCCAAATCCTGGGTGGAGGGACATAATTATTACCCTCTGCTTGGAACTGATGAGGCACATCTGGATTGTTGTGTCCAGTTTGGGGCTCCCCAGTGCAAGAGATATGGATGTACTGAAGGGTCACCAAGACACGTAAGGGCTGGAGCCCATGTGCATNGGAAGTGGCAACAAAAACGGCTGAGTGACACTTGACTTCCAAATCCTGGGTGGAGGGACATAATTATTACCCTCTGCTTGGAACTGATGAGGCACATCTGGATTGTTGTGTCCAGTTTGGGGCTCCCCAGTGCAAGAGATATGGATGTACTGAAGGGTCACCAAGACACATAAGGGCTGGAGCCCATGTGCATAAGAGGAGGCTGAGAGAGCTGGGACTGTTCAGCCTGGAGGAGAAAGGCTCAGGGACATCTTGTTGCCGCCTGTAACTGCCAAATGGGAGGGTGAAGAGAAGACAGCCAAGCTCTTCTCAGAGCTGTGCGACTGTAGGAGAAGGGGCAAGGGACACACATTGGAGTACGGGAAATCCCAATTAAAAATTGGCAAAAATATTTTCTGCATCAGAGTGGCTAAATACTGGAGTCAGAAAGGCTGTAGGATCTCAGTCTTTGGAGACATTCAAAATTTGACTAGGCAAGACTCGAGGCCCCTGATCTAGCTGACTTGCTTTGAGGAAGGGGCCTGGACCAGCCGACCTCCAGAGGCACCTTCCAGCCTGCCTTGTTCTACAGGTCTGTGACCATGAAAACCTGACACGGGAAGCAAAAGGACAGCAGTACAATGGTAAGTAGAGTTAACGACATCAGAGATGCTTTAAAGTATGATGAAGCAGCAAAAGAATCTTAACACTAATTTGTTACAAGAGAAATGACAGAATTGTTCACGAAAGGCGGAAACAACAGACTTTTTCCAAAGATAGTTCTCTAAGGAGATGAAAATCAAGTGGCATAATTAAATTGTATGGTAATGAGATACTTTCTGACCCAGCAATGAAGAATGCAGTGTTAGAATGCCACTGGTAAACCTAGGTGCATTAAAGTCAGATGGAGACACCTAGCTCAGACTAAACATTATTAAAAGAGAAACCTTCGGGCTCTCTCTGAGCCATTGGTGTTCATTTTCACAAGTTCTGGATCAGCAGGAAAGTTCCAGAGAACTGAAAAAATTTATCCTGAGAGAAGCATAAGAGGAGAACTAAAGATAGTGCTTCATGTGAATCAACATAGAGTTGGGGAATACAGCTTTTGCCAGACCAGCTCAGTGATTTCTTTTAATGAGATTTACGAAGCCAATTGACAGATTGATACCCTATACATGTGCTTTGCTGTAGCATTTGAGTTGTTTTCACCAGCATTTGTATTAAGAAACTAAACTAGGTCAGCCTTGTGGATTAAAGCACAGTAACCAACAGGTCTCAGACCTACGGTCTTTATAACAAATTGTGACGGATGACCACTGCCGGAGTACCACAGAAACAGTGCTGGCTGAGACCTCGCCTACTCAGTGTCTTCACTGTGGAAGGTGCTGTGCTGTTCCTGGTTGGCATTTGCCTACTCTGCTCTCAGAAATTGTCCCACTGGTGAAGCCCAACCTAGAGGCGAGGAGCACGTCCCACCGAGCAGTCCCCTGCGCATCCGCAGTGCCCACATGCATGTGGGTCCATGGGCTCCCACAGCTGGCAGAGGCTGCCCGCATGGACAGAGAGGGCTGCTTAGTCTGGAGGTGATTCATGGGTGCACCAATGCTGACACCCAAGGCGCTGGAAGGTTTTGGGTCTTCTGCATCAGTGAAACACCTGGGAACAGCCATGTCAGTTTGCAATCTGTCAGAGCAGAGGAGCATCGTGCCCAATAGGAACTGGCAGGGAGGGGCGGGCAGGGGAAGAGGAGGTTGTGAAGCACTGGTTCTGCCAAACCAACTTTATTATTTTTGCCTCCTTTCTCTTGTGGCATTAAACAGACTGAGTGGATGAAGGGAAGACGCAGACACAATTAACAAGATATTGCAAACAGGAGAGCGAGGTGCTTTTTATGGCTAGTTTATGTTTCAGGCACACAACTATACAAATAATGCAATAACAAAAATCATGCAGTATTTACCCTGGGTTTATTCACTGCAAGTCCTTTGAGAGCTGCTTTTGTTTGCCTTCATTTAATTGGCGTGGTCGGATGGCCACCAGCAGATCCAATTAAACAGATTCAATAGATTCCACTGTACATTTTTATTTTTTTCTTCATCACTGTGTAGCATAAAACGTCCAAAATAATTTGTCTGAGTACTAGTAATGAATATAAAGTGCACCCTGTTCCAGCGTGCATACAGTAAGTTTCAGCTGTACAGCATTTTACAGCCAGAGCAAACTGGGTCAATAATGAAATCACTGATGCAGTCTTTAGTACAGCCCTAGTGGGGATGAGGGTACCGCTGTGTGTTGATGCGATATTTGGTTGCCCAGCTTTGGGGCTATCTGAGCACAGGTAGGAATTATGCCTTTAACGTCTTTTTTGGCTATCTTAAGCTTTGGTGTTTAAGGGTTAGGTGGAACCTGTTTAATGAAATCCCACCGATGGGACTTGGGCATGCCCTTAAGATCAGGTATTTGTTTAAGTGCTTTGTTGAATTGGAGCCTAGTAGATCCTCTTGAAAAGAAAGTGATTTTCAATCTAATAAGGTTATCTTAGTGTGAACATTTTAACTACATCAATCAATATGCCTGTCAGAAGCAAATGACTAATGGGATTTCTCTTTTCTTTCTTTCTTTGTTACCAGAATGATGAATTGACTGCCTGTTGCTGAAGATTCTCATCTCCTTAATGCATTGCAGATATGTCTAATGGACGCAAGCTGTCAGGGTCTGGCAGTAACCAGTCCCAACCAAAAATATTTCCCCCTGGGACTGGGTCATCAGATTCCAGCTCTACTCTCACAGTGGAAAATGTGAAAAGGCTGGAAAAGGAGTACATGACTTCTAAAGAAGCCTTCAATAAGCAGAGAATACAAGATCATATTAAGCGGACTAATGTTGCTCGCTTCAACAAAGAGAGGACTAGCAAAACCATCACAGAGCTTGTCTGGGATGCAGAGCCTGAAGGAGCCTCCTCATCCTTCCCTGCTTTCCAGCGAGAGCTGTGGTTGTGTGGACAGCTGGGCTGATTTGTGCCATATTTTGGGCAAAAGTATTGAGCTGTGAGAGCACAGTCAGGAGCACCAGCACCCAGACCTAAATCCCAACCATGGAGTTTGTCAGAGAGCTCATCGCAAACGCAAGATGCTGGTCTAAGTGCCCCAGCTGGAAAAAAAATGGGATTTTACCAGTAATTTAAACAGAAGCATCTTGAAGCCAGGACAGAACGTAAACAGAAAACCCACACATCCATTTTAGGCAGCACTTCTGACTTTCGAAGATATTCGGAGTCCAAACACTGTGATTTAGTTTTGACTGGAGCAGAGTTGCCCTGTTGCATGTAAATGCCAACAAATTAATATTAGACAATAAGACTTATTAGGTATATCAAGCTATGTTTGTCTTTGTATATATATATATATATATATATATATATACACACCCTGCTTTTAGTAATATTGTACAGCTCGGTAAGTAATCCAGCCAATGTTTGGAGGCAGATAGCAGGGATAAAAATGTAGTTAATTCATGGAAAGGAAAACCTTCTAAATTACAGGAAAAAACTCCTCTTTTAAGGATGGCAAGAACTTGTCCCATTTTAGTTGTGGCTGCCTATGGTGACACAGCCCATCTCCTCTGCTTGCAAGCCAGGATGTGGCTTGTGGCTGTATGCAGGATAGGGTCATAGCTGTCCCCTATGAGTGGGTGAGGAAGGGACAAGTGGCCCCACCAAAAGCCACTGCAAGGGGACCACAGAGCAGCCTTGGGGAACAGGAACTGATTCCCTATATAGGGAGAGTCTGCAACAGAGAGTGGATCCCAATCTGAGGTTTATGTAGGACGACTTGGCCTTATCCTAAGTATAGATCTCATTTGTAGAGGAAAGATTGGACTTTTCCTATATTTCTTCTGTGAACACGCTACGTGCATGCATTCAACTTGCTATAGGAGAGCGCCTAGCACAGCCTGCCTTGACACAGCCAGAAATGCACAGACAGTATGAAAAAGCCAGGGTTACCTATTTCCTAGAGAATTCATGCAAACCTCCCCCCTCCTCAGTGGTTGGCCAACAGAAGTGTTTTGTGCGCACTATTGCATTTTTCTCAATGCAAATTTGTCAGCTCCCAAAAATGAGAAAAATCGACTGTTTTCACACATAGTGTTTGTTTTTGAAGAGCTTTCCACGTGGAAATCAAGTATTCTTAGCAGGCATACATNTCCCCCCTCCTCAGTGGTTGGCCAACAGAAGTGTTTTGTGCGCACTATTGCATTTTTCTCAATGCAAAT
Source organism: Steatornis caripensis (assembly GCA_013398225.1). Taxonomy (NCBI): domain Eukaryota; kingdom Metazoa; phylum Chordata; class Aves; order Caprimulgiformes; family Steatornithidae; genus Steatornis; species Steatornis caripensis. The sequence continues at coordinate 295,943 of VZSC01011578.1, read as the reverse complement.
TTCTCAGCTCCCAAAAATGAGAAAAATCGACTGTTTGCACACATAGTGTTTGTTTTTGAAGAGCTTTCCACATGGAAATCAAGTATTCTTAGCGGGCATACACGTGAGCTGCATTCTTGAGGACAAATCTGCCCCTGCAAGACACTGAGGATCTGAAACAGCCACAAGTGACTGGAAGCAAATGCATGCAAAAATCTCTCTGAGTGCTATCCCAGGCAATTGTTTGTTGGATTTCCGCATCGCAATTTAAAATTCAGATGAGATATGAAGTTTCTTTCAGTCTGTTTCAGTAGAGGGGTAGTATTTAGGCACAAGTAGGTTTACCAAGGAAAATCAAACGTGGAAATGCCTCGTTAGGGACCTAGACAGAACAGTTAATATGTCTTCAAGAATTTGCACAGTACAGTGATTCAGAAGGCTTCTTTGGCCTTTTTCAATCTCTTTTCACTGTTTTTTGTCTTTCATAAGAGTGGCTTATGTAATCTGAGCAGTAATCTTCATTTCAATGCTTTTTCTGGCTCCCTGTCACAGCCATCCCTCTCTTTTTTCCATGTCTCTTACTCTTCTATGTTTTCTTTCCCACCACCTCCTCTGCCACCCTGCTGCCCTCCCCGAATGCCCCCATGTCCATGCTCTTTCCCCAGACCTCTGCATGCCCACAGGTGCCTCTCCTCTCTCCCACAACCTTCTGCATGTGCCTGCCCTAAGTCTCTCCCTCTACCCTCCCTAATTTTTTTGAAATGACTCCACTTGGGATGTTGGCACTGAGGTAGGTTGCATAAGCAGTGGTTTATCTCATATAGAGCATTTGAGCTGAGCTGAGATGTACAATTAACCTTGAAGGTGGGGGCTGCCACAGCCGCCCAGGTCTGCTGTGCTCTGCACGCAGAGGGAAACGTGCACCCTATGGCCGCTGCGTTAGTGCAAACATGGAGGAGAAAGGCGCCACTCTGTCAGCAAACCCCTCAGGGCACTTCATCTGCTTGTAGAAGGCATTCAGGCCAGAGCTCCCAGTTTCCTTCGCATTCTTGTAGCATCATGCCACAGAGTGGCAGCCCCAGTCTCCTCTTGCCCCATTGCCTCCGCAAGAGCAGTGAAGGTGAAACATGTGTGGGAATATGACATCCCAAAAAGTCAGTAAACTTAAGAGACTCGAGCAGCTTACAGATGAAACCTGAGTGGAAAGGCAAAGTAAATTAGCTTGTAACTCTTGTCTCTTCCTCTGCAAAGCCTGCCCTCGGTCTCCAGCAACTTTTTTTACGGCTCATTTTTGGGAGCTTTTTCTTCGCTCTCCTGCAATTTATTACACCATTAAAAATGATGGGGAAAAATGTTCCTCGTTAAGGTGGGAAGGTTTTATCTGAAATACAAAATAATGAAATGGCAAGAAATCTCAAGGCAAGAAAAAAACCCCGCTGTTCTACACAAAAACATGGGGTTTATTTTTTTAAAGAAAGCTTTTTCTCTCCCCTCCAGCACCAGCGACAGATTCCCCATCAGCTCACCCCACTGGCTCTAAGCCGAAGGAATCCAAGCAAGGAGAGTAATTGGTAACATTTTTCTATATAATTCAGTCACGTTAGGCTGTATTTATGCCATACACGGACGAGCAGCAGGAACACCTAACAACTGGAGATTTACAGTGTGCCTGAGACATCCAATGCCTGGCAGCTGCTGCTAGCCCCCTGCTATTAATAAACTGGAAGTTATGTCTGTCTGAGTGGTTGTCTTTGGGCCCCTCAACATTTGCTGTATTAAAAACGAGGCTGCCAGCCTCTGCAGCCTCTGATAAATCCCACGCAGTATCTCTCGAAGTGGCTGCGATATGGGGTTTTCATTTTGCAGGCTGCTCTGCCAGCTGGGGAGGAAAGGGAGGCCCGATTCCCCAGCCACGGTAAATCAGCGTAAGACCACCCTTCACGCCACCGATGCTGCTGCAGCAACATGGATTTACATCGGCCGAGATTGTAGCTCACTCTTTTCGGCTGCCCGATATAAACGTTAGACATATCTAACCTTCCTTGCAGATGGAGAGAAGGGGAAAGAAGAGAAACTGCGTAGAGACACTTGTTCAAGACACAAATGAAGACCAAATTCTTCAGCAGTGTACTTTAAATGGCACTCGGTTCATTGATAACATTCCTTGCATGAATATCTGAAGCATGTTTTGGCTTTTTTCCTTAAAGTTGTTACCACATGGGCTTGGCACCAAGGGAAACGGATATAAGCATCTGTTTAAGGGAAGGCTGTTGTATTGCTACATGCAGCGAGGTGTTTTTTTCATTATAGGGTTATAAATTCATAACTTGCAGCCTGAAAGAGTGTGGGTCTCTGTTTCTTCCCCAGATTATGAAAATGTTACGGGCTGAGGTAAGACCTCTGTTGCGCTATCAAGGGAAATTGTTCTTACGGTTTCCAGGCTAAAAGGAAGTCACTACACCAATGCAAGAAAAATTAGACTTTCAACCCATCTGGGAGGTTTGTGCCTTCCCGCAAGGTGCGGAGCTGCTGCTGCAGGAGCTGGAGGGGACTCAGCAGCCCAGCTCTGCACGGGGCTGGGCTGAGCTCTCCTTAAGGGACCGGCTGTGAATTATGGTTCATGCAGCCAGATGCCTGTGCGTCGCTGGGGCTGCGCCCAGACCCGTCACAGGCAGGCAGGCTGCTCAGCCTAAGCACATGTCTCATCCTGGAGCGAACACCAGCTTGACCAGTGAAGCAGCCTGATTCGCCTTCCAACCCCCGGTCCCAGGAATGGGGGTTCCTGTGACATTTAGCTTTGGTACCTGTCCCAGTTAACCTGCACGTGGCCCTTTACTGGGCTCCGCTCCTCATGTGTAAGGTGGAGATGATGGCGTTTCGCTACCTGGGCAGAGCTGGGAGAGCAAACACACAATGAAGACACCAGAGCAGCGCTGCTCCACCTAGTCCTCGAAGTTTTTCATCCATGGATGCATTAATTTGTGTGCACTGTGCCCAGAATCCTTTAAAATTCGTAGGTAACTAGTAAAAAAGCAGTGATGTGTAAAGGCCTTGTTGAATTACTAATGTAGATAAACAAACAAAAAGAAAAATCCAAAAGCCCTTCACTCCTTCCCTTGAATCAGATCAAGTCAGGCCCCAACCACAGTTTGTTCAACGTAATTTTTTTTTCATGCTTTTTTTCATTTGCCAAGGCCACAGGCAGCTTTAAATTAGTATATCACAGGGGCAATCAAAAATCTCTCCCTGTGTTACACAGATATAAACAGCTGGACACCTTGACAGCTTCGTGTCGTAGGCTGGGAATGATTTCACGCCCTGCCAGACAACAGCAAGTGAAAAGAGAGAATGGGAGGGAGTCTGGGAAGATCCAGGTACCCCTCTGCTCCCCGTTGCCCTTAGCTCTGTGCGTACATTTCTCCACTCCGCACGCTGCAAGACCCAACTTTCACATCTTCTGAGCCGCAACACGTTTAAGGATCCTGGTGCTCCCTATTCAAAATAATGCTACCAAGAAACACTGGAAACAGCTGGGAAACCTTGCCTGCTCCTAAACCAAACAGCCTTCTTCCCCGTTGGCCATGAACAGCCTACAAGCACCCTACCCAGCGTCACCTCTTTGTAGATGGCGTGTAGAGGGCTCACCTGCCTTCTGCTGCAGCAGAAGGCATGACGTCAAGGACAAAATGACGCAGACAGAGTGGAGCTATTCAAATGACTCCCTGGATGCCGGAGAGGACAGTGATTTCATTTAAAGCAGCCCTGTCTGACATCCCAAGTACTCAGAATTGTAGAGGTTTTTTAAAAAGTGGCTTTTCGCATAATTTTACTAAAAAACAGTACTCGCAAGGTAGGTTTTGTTCTGCAGAAATGTTGGTTCAGTTGAAGCACTTTGACAAGGATAAATGCCTATCATTACCAATATCCTAAGTTCTGTTCCCCTCCCATTATTATAGTACAAAATGCCTTATAGCGTTTTTCCTTAGACCCAGCTTTGGTTTACTTTCCACATTATTATGTAGAAACTGGCAAAAGGCAAACTCTCAGACCCTACACAGAGCTGGTCAGACACCAGTGAGAGCCCAGGGGTAAGCCAGGGCCACACTCAGCACCTTGCCTGATGGCCCAGCAGCTGATGAGCATCAGCAAGAGTGCTCTGAGCCCCTACGACCCCAGCCCACGCTGTCAAGGTGTAGGGTTGAGCTGATTTTNTCTCAGACCCTACACAGAGCTGGTCAGACACCAGTGAGAGCCCAGGGGTAAGCCAGGGCCACACTCAGCACCTTGCCTGATGGCCCAGCAGCTGATGAGCATCAGCAAGAGTGCTCTGAGCCCCTACGACCCCAGCCCACGCTGTCAAGGTGTAGGGATGAGCTGATTTTGCAGTGATCTGCCCCTTGAAGTCAGACTTGGTCTCCATCACCGCGTTAAGCCATGAGGCTGGAGCTGAGGGATGACACGTGCTGAGGGGGGAGGATGCCCAGCGGTGCTCAGTATCTCCAGCCAATGCTGTGCCAGCATGGGTTGTCTAAGCCAGCAGAGATGGTCACAACCCAGAATGGGAGAATATTCTGGTTTTCAGCTTCTTGATCCTAGCAGGCCTCCTCGGGCTGATGAGTGCCTCTTGTACTGCCCAAAGAGGAGTGGAGTGAACTTCATTTGAAGTTCATGAGCGCTTCAATGGTGCTGCAGTTGTAGGCTGCNGAATATTCTGGTTTTCAGCTTCTTGATCCTAGCAGGCCTCCTCGGGCTGATGAGTGCCTCTTGTACTGCCCAAAGAGGAGTGGAGTGAACTTCATTTGAAGTTCATGAGCGCTTCAATGATGCTGCAGTTGTAGGCTGCCAGCAATGTGCAAAAGCCATTCCTCGTCCCCCTGCCTCCTGCAGTCCTGAGGTTGTCCCTCCTTTCTGCCACCAGCAAGATGGGTCTCTGCAGCCATCCAAGGCCACTTTTCAAGCCCAGCATCTCCTTTTAGGCTAACACAACTCCTCCATCTCCAGCCGTCCAGGTTCAGAAGCATGTTTGGGCCAAAGGCACACGGATTTCCCAGGGCACATTAGACACCTAAATGTTTTAGGGGATCCTAGCCTAAGGATTTATCTGTGAGAGAAGCACAACGTTGTCTCAGCCCACAACGGTTTATGAAATGCTTACCTAGCAAAACAAAAAGCATTAACTTCTTGGCTACAGCTTTCTGCCAAAAGACACATAGGTCGTGCTTCGATGCAGATGTCTCAGGCTAAAAATGTGCAGTGCATTAGAGAGCTGTGACTCATAGAATAATTATCCTCATTTCTCATAGTTTATTAATAATTTAAACCCAATCTTGGTGTTATTGATCTATCATTGAATCGGAGATTTATTTCAGATCTGTAGTCACTGAAGCAGTAAATTTAATCCCCCTTCCCCTCCCACCCTTCCATCCACTAAACTCACTTTATGACTAAAACATGATGTTTAGGCTGTTTCGGTAACAGGAGAGGAGAAGAAGGGCTCAGAGGCTGTGGGTGGTGGGAGCAGTCTTAATTCCACAGAAGACCAAGGTGGGCAACATTAAGGTTCTGGTTTTAATACACCTTTTTTGACCGAACGATCCTCTGCACATGGTCTCAAGGATGCCCAAAGGACCAAATGCTCCTTGCTGACATGTGCATCACAACCAGATCGTAAACCAGTTTCACCTGTTTTCATCTGGGTTTGCTCGCCCGCTCCCATAGCTAACCATCACTTTTGCATGCATCCCAGTTGTGGATCCCAGTCCTACTCTTTGTCCTCACAGATATGAGTTCAACGAGCTAAAAGCGCCTGCAACACGCACACTGTTGCGAGGCACACAAGCTCCTGGGCCTGATCCTAATCTTACTTAAACTGGCAAATACCTGAAGCAGCTGCATGGGTGTCCCAGGAGTACCATGAGTGTAAAATCAATTGAAATCTGTGGAGGGTCAAGCCTGGAAAACTATAATGTGAAGACTCCTACAGCAGTGCTCACTTGACTGCAACGTATCTCGTGCATTCACTAACATAAGCAGTAAGACCTGGCCTTTTAAAGGAAGTCAGGAATAGAAAACAGCTAGATTTATGGCTGTAAAATGCGCAGAAGAGCTATTTTTGTAGGCAAATGAAATACGTTTTTATTAGACCAATTGTAGTATGCAGTTGGGGTGGAAAATGTGTCCTTGGCTGTACCAACTCTTTCTCAGGTCTGAAAGAAAGCAGCAAATGTGGCCAAATGCTCATCTGTTCTTTTCAATCTATATTAATGGATACAATTAAAGATATTACCATCCCCTGCCAGCTTGTCCTCGCTTTTGTCCTTAGACCCTGCAGCTGGAACCTCAGCAAGTGGGGGATTTTGGCCACGGTTGGGGCTTCTGCAGCTATGGAAATGTGGAGCAGGGCCAAGCTGTCACAGCCTTGCTCTAAAAAGCAAACAAGACGCAGCATAACCAGGCAGAGAGGATGCGTTGGTGGGGTAAAGCGCTGGCATGCACCCATGAGTGCGGGCTCTTAGTGCATCTGATGTTTCTTGCCCAAGTGGAAGACATGCTTAGAGATGAACAGCAGGAAAATGAAGCACAACAAACTCAGTGTAGTCTATGTTTCCAGAGGTATCATTCTCAGTTAAATAGCCATGAAGCTGGGTTTTCCTTGGTTTGGGTTTGGGGGTTATTTTGATGTTCGGTTTAGGTTAGCTAAACCTGGAATAAGACCAGTGAAATGCTGCTGTTTCGCTAATCCTGCAGGACAAGGGACGGTGCCAGCAGTAACACATCGGGGTGCAGGTGCTGGGTGTTGTGGGGTTGTTGGGAGGGGAGCAAAGCCAGGGAAATCCACATCTGGAAACACCGCTGGGGGTCTGGGTCTCTGTGATGCTGGGTCCCTCCTGCCCTAACGGGACCGTTGTCATCGGCAGGTCGCAGCTCCTGCAAAGCCCAGGCTTGCTGGCGTTAAACCTTTCTCTGCTGCGAGGTTTGAGAGTTGTGTTTGGTCAGATTTCCCTCAAAGACACGGNGTCTCTGTGATGCTGGGTCCCTCCTGCCCTAACGGGACCGTTGTCATCGGCAGGTCGCAGCTCCTGCAAAGCCCAGGCTTGCTGGCGTTAAACCTTTCTCTGCTGCGAGGTTTGAGAGTTGTGTTTGGTCAGATTTCCCTCAAAGGCACGGATTCCTAGAAACTGGGGCTTTCCTGAAGTTACAAAGCAGTGACGTCCCTTCCTCCCGCCTCCTCGGTGAAATAGGCAGAGCAAGAAATCGCAGGCATAGGTACCCATCACCAGTGCAAGTGTGTTTTGAGTACCCACCTGCTACGGGAGCAGATTTGGTGCCTCTCTGAGTACATAACCCTTCCCCCCACAGTTTAGTCCTGCGCCAGGCAATTAGGAGGGTATTTTCAGTACTGAGTAGCCAAGTAGAGAAACTGAGCATCGCTTCAAGGTGCACTTCACCCAGAATATGTTATGTAACATGGTTAGGTCTCATTGCACCCTGGCGAGGAAATGCCTTTTCCTGCCCTTTTAGGAGTGGGTAAGTAGAGAGCTGTGTCCCTGTCTGACCCCTCCAAGCTAGGTGCCTACTCTTCCAAATCCTGTTGGAGGTGCCTGTCCCTTGCTGTTGACAATTTTAGGCTCCTAATTCAGGCACTTCACTTACAGGAATGACCTTGGGCCTCGGTGAAGCTGGCACAGGTCTCCCAACCCGCGAGACACCCTCCTCAAAAGGCCCAGGTAAGGTACCGGCAGAGGCAGATCACGATCAGCTGGCCCACCACTGTCCTCCACCGTGGCTGGCTGCAGCAGAGGCGCATGGTCCCCACCCCACCTGGCACCCCTCGGAGGTTGCGATGCTGCAGAAGCAGTTTCGTCACCGTGTCCTCACGCTGTGGGAAATTCTGCTCTTCCTTCCAGCCGTGGAGGTGCTCTCCAGGGACGCCAAGGTGTACCCTGAGACAGGAGAGAGCGAGGGGGCAGCCGAAACTGAGGAAGAGACAGTGGCCCAGGATAAGGAGGAAAGTAACCAAGCAGGACTGTGTGAGCAAGGTCCAATGTGATATTTGGAATAATCCGTCACCGTGAGATAAATCTGAGTTTTCTAGGTGCCCATTTGCCATCCTTTGAAAATCCCAGAGTAAACTAAACATTGGTTTATTCATAAGGATGACTGAAGCATTTTAAGTTCTCCTTTTGCCCCGATAGATCAGAGATTAGCACCGTTAGGTGGCCATGGAGGAGAAATGATCCTGTCTAGTCATCCAGGGCCATAACAAAAATGAGGAGGGAAATGTGAATGGGAGGATTTTTATCAGAATACTAGAGTTAGCCTCTAGGAAAGGGCCAAGTGCCTTGAACCAAAGGGTTGCAGCCCTCTTCCTCCCATGGTCTTCCTCCTCAATTTCAATGAGGTTTGGTTCTGCTACATCTCAGCTGGGTGGATGTTGTGGGGTGTCAGAGACCACAGGAGACAAGAAAAACATGTGGTTTGGAGAAAAAACAGTTGGGAAAGGGGATGAAGGAAGGAAAACTGGGAATCTGAGAAAGAGAGCAAGAAATACAAAATTAGAGAAAGAAAAAAAATATCAATAGCCGTGGGGTTATGAATGAAAAACTAAGGAGGACAGACTGCAGGGAGGAGAGGAAAATAAGAAGAAGGATCAGGAGACAGGCAGAGCAGGAAGGGAGGTGGAAAAACAGAAGGAGGGACATAGAAATAAGAGGTAGATATAAATTAGAAGCAAAGCATAGGGGAGAAGAAATTTAGTAAAATTGCCAAATGAAAACTCGCAAAACAAAGAGCAGCTGATTCTAGAGAGCAGGGGAGATAGGCTCGGCAAGACAATGCTCCTGGTTGTTCGTTGAATGCTTAGTGACAAAATAGTGCAGAGAAGGTAACTCCTGCTTTCTTTTTCTGTCTGAATATCTGCAGTCCTCAGAGGAATCAGGCTGCAAAAGAACGACCTGGGACTGCAGACCACTTCCTTTTTGTTTGGGATAAAATGTGTCCATTCTGGGGAGAAAAGTGAAAAAGGCAGGAAGAAGACATTCTTGCTTTTATTTTCTTCTTTTATTTCTTTTTCTTTTTTCAGCTTTTTATTTCACAACAAGCTTTGACACATGTTTGTTCGGTAGAGAGCGGCTGTCCAGAGCAGGGCACATGCTCTGCAGTGAGGTCTGCTCCAGCGTTTCCCGGAACAGCTATCATGCAAACGGAGGGGCACAACTGCAGAGTCACTGCCTGTGCTACCTCCTGTTGCCCACCCCACACCTCTCGGTATCCCGTCACTGGCGTGCGGTGACTTGAAATCCGCAGGAGGAGAATTCCTGGAAATGCCGCTCTGCACCTTCCCCCACCATGCAGCTCGTCCCTCCATCCCTACTTTTGCTTGTCAGGCATTTGTATAAATAGGATTAACATCTGCAGTTACACTTAGCTAGGTTGCAAATTACACAGGCTATCAAGCCTTGTGCTTCAGGGCATACACTGATTACCATCGGAGGGGCAAAAATGAGTTTTTCCAATAACAGAATATTGCATGATTGACTGGGGACATTACGGGGCAGAGCGGATTAGCCTTTGCCATTGTCGTGGTTTGAGCCCAGCCGGCAACAAAGAACCAC
>VZSC01011578.1:250696-286319 GCA_013398225.1 Steatornis caripensis | reverse complement strand
TGGCTGCTTTGGGTCGGCTACCCCCCTCCCAGCGTTCTGGGGAAAATTAACTCTATCATAGCCGAACCCAGGACAGCCATCAGTATCAGTTATATGTCATTACCACATCAAAGCACCAGATGTGGGCGAGCGGCTTCCACTCAGGCAGCGCTGGAGGTGGCCGATCCGGAGGAGTAGGGGTTGGTTGTTAAAACTGGCACTGATTTCTGAACCTGCTTATAAAATGTGACTCCAGCAAGCTGTGCTCCCTGCTTCTGCTTGCCTACCTCCTGGGCAGCATGCTGCATGCCTTCGGCTCACAAGAGGTCTCCGTCCTCCCCGCACTTGTCCTCTTATGTCCAGACCCAGCCCCCCCTACCGCCACTGCAGGCATCCAAAAGCCTCACCTCCCTGCTCTGCTCCCCTTAACCCAAATGACATTCCTCCGGCGGTGGTTTCCCTGGCTCTGAGCCAAGGGCCAAGTCCTGCCCTACAATGTACAGGCTGCTGCCCATAAAACGTCATCCTACGACGTGATTTTTCAGAAGCCCAATGCACATGTAGGCTCTCAGGTTTCCCCACCACCACTCTGCTACTTTGTAGTCAGGGAGGAAGCCATGGCCTACAGAAAGCTGTCGCATGTCCTGGTNTTAAAACTGGCACTGATTTCTGAACCTGCTTATAAAATGTGACTCCAGCAAGCTGTGCTCCCTGCTTCTGCTTGCCTACCTCCTGGGCAGCATGCTGCATGCCTTCGGCTCACAAGAGGTCTCCGTCCTCCCCGCACTTGTCCTCTTATGTCCAGACCCAGCCCCCCCTACCGCCACTGCAGGCATCCAAAAGCCTCACCTCCCTGCTCTGCTCCCCTTAACCCAAATGACATTCCTCCGGCGGTGGTTTCCCTGGCTCTGAGCCAAGGGCCAAGTCCTGCCCTACAGTGTACAGGCTGCTGCCCATAAAACGTCATCCTACGACGTGATTTTTCAGAAGCCCAATGCACATGTAGGCTCTCAGGTTTCCCCGCCACCACTCTGCTACTTTGTAGTCAGGGAGGAAGCCATGGCCTACAGAAAGCTGTGGCATCTCCTGGTGTTTTCCAACTCTGGCGGGATCAAGAGGTATCAGAGGAGCTGGGACATGCTGTAACAGGAGGCTGGAGGGTCCCTGACCAAAGGGTCTGCTGACTCCATCCTTAGGGTTCTTCCAGGGGCTTGCGAAGATGGGTTGAAGTCCCCATTAGCTCTCTTTTATGTACGAACATCTTTGCCCACCCTCAACTTCCAAGCCATCTCATTTCCTTCATCTTGGCAGCAAATGGTTGTCTCGTTTGAATGGAAGAGATAGAGTTGACAGAAAATCTAAAATAAGAAACATAATTAGCAGCAAAACTTTTAATTCCCGTTTCTAAGCCATTTCTAAATGTGTTAGTGCTTATTTATTGAACCTGGCTTGACATTTAGACAGTTCCTTTTAATGCTAATGGGGCTGATTACCAGGTTGAATCCTACTGCTTTGAGGAAATGGCTGCTCAGTATTCAGAGCTGCCAGGAATACCTGCCTTTCTTCACAAGAAATACGTGTTATTCAGCACAAACACATTAAAATAAGCCCATCGAACGCGTGAGGAGCCTGCACCAGAAATGCCGCTCCGGCAGCCCATGTGAAAGGTGTGTGGCCCTGGGGTGCCTGGCCTCTGCCTTTCTGTGGCCAAAAACTCCCTCCAGTGCCGGCAGGATGGGGCCAGCCCATGTGCCGGGAACCGGGTTGGGGTTTGCCCTGGCTCATCAGCTTGGCTGCGATGCCAAGGGGCACCCTGAGGGTGGCAGAACCCCTGTTTGGTGACGGGTGGGGAACGCCAACGGGCAGCAGGAGTGGGTGAGAGGAGCAGCCACAACAGGGGAGGAAGAGGAAGGAGAGCAAGGAAGCCACCTGCCTTCCTCAGATTGCAGCCAAGAGCTGGGGTTTCCTGCTCTCGCCCACTTGCAGCGGGCACTCTACATTGAAGACTCTCATTTTCCTCCCTATCCTACAGAGCCGAACACAGCAGGGACTCCTTCCTAGTGGAGATCTAGGAGCAAGAAATGGGGGTGGAGAATTTTTCCCATAACACTCACCATCACGTTATTTGCTTCGCTGTATGTAACGGAGCTTTTTGTGCTCCCTCTTCTGCGGATCAATCGGCCAGACAGACGTCTGATCGCCCTCCTGTTTCGACGCATGTTGTCATCACTCCTTCAGAGCTGCTGTGAAATAGCACAGGTGTCAATAAGAACAGAGTTTGGCCTTACGTTTACTTTAAATTAAACTTTATAGGTGCAAACAGTAGGTTTTCAGAAAATAAGCCTCGCCTCCACATTACTGAGCACGCAATGTCAACGCCAGGCAGCTTGGGCAATGCAGCAGCCTTCAGAAATAGGGCAGGCTCCTAAAGCTGAGAGTGACAAGTCAGCCTGGCTCGACAAGATTTGCCAATGGCTAGCAGAGTGCAAGGAGATTACCCTGATCTGGGAACAGAGATACTCAAGCTCAGGAATTTACCCCGGGGTGTGATTATCTTGTAATAGCCTGTATCCCTAATCCTCATTTCTAGCTGGAAGGAGGTGTAAAGCGAGGCTCCTAGTTCGTATCCATCAGCTGGTAAGCAGAGGCATGGCTCCTAAGGAAATCTTGGAAAAGTGCACAGGGACACAAATGTCCCTGTCATTAAGGTGGTGATTTTTCAGCCAGAAGAGGCACTCACATATCACGTAATCAGAGCATCCAAGTGGTGGGTTTTTTATTTGCATGGGGAAAACCTGAGGGAATCACTCAGATTTGGACTGACCGTTCGAGCCCCTGCTGCACATTTTCTTTTTTTTTGCTCCCCCATCATTCATAACCACTTATCATAAGCAGAACAGGAGCCGCTCCCTTTCAATGTTGCCTTTGAACGATAAAAACCAAGATGATCCAGGTCAGGCTGGGGAAAGGTGAGCTGACTGCTATAAAACATCCTTGTTCTGAGTTACAGCCACCGCCAGATCACATTTCCACTGCATGGCAAGATGCACATTAGAGCTCTGCGTGTAGCATAAGGTGCGTCCCTTGGTTATCAGCCATGTTTAAAAACGAATTGGTCTCTACCTGAGGACCTGCGGAGAAGAATTGTTCATGCAGGAGAAGGTGGATTGGACAAAGTTCCTCAGATCCCTGGCATGGCAATGGGAGGAGATGATGTGAGCCTGGTTTCTGCAGCGTGTTCCTTTTGCTACGTGTCAGTGTGCCCATAGGGGATAGTCAGCACTCAGGTGGCTCGGTGCTTTCCCTCGGTCTAAGGTCTGCTTCAGATTTCAGCTCCCACTGACATCCACAGAGGTCATGGCGTTACCTTCCACAGTAGGAGTATCCCATGAGAAGGGGTCCGTGCTCTGAAGCGGTTGCCCTATTAGAGGCTTTCGCTTTGGGAGCTAAAGGAAAAGGGGATGCACCTGCCTGCAGGTATTGCTGCAAAAGTTTTTAAGCTGAAAATTGCACCTGATGTGTTCAAGCTGGAAAGCCACCAAGCAGCTCTATCTCTGTGATGCAGGAGGCTGCGTCGGAAATGGTGACAGGTAGCGGCACCAGACACCTCGGGCTACATTTAAGCTGCTTTGCCTTAGTGGGAGACATGGCCTGGTGTCAAATGCAGGGCATAAGGATGACTGCAAAGGGTCAGCCCCAAAGTACCCCTGGCCCAGCATCCTGCCCTGGATGAGAGCCAGCAGATGCTCAGGAAGCAACACAAAAATCGAGCAAACTTTTGTTTATTCTTCCCAGCATAGTCTCCGTTCCCCTAGTGTTCCATGACTCGGGAACCTCCTGAACTGTAGACACTGTCTCTGCATTTAATAGCCCTTGATGAATTCTTCTTCCATCGATTAGTTTACACCCTATTGAACAAATGCAAACTTTAAAGATCCACTGTACTCTTTGGCAGGGAGCGCCACAGCAAAGATCTCTTTTGTTTATTTTGAACTTGTCACTTGATTATTTTCTTTGATGAGCACTCTCTTCCTTTGAAGAGCAATGAATAGTGTGAACAGCTGTTTCCCAGTCACGCCACTCTTCCTGTTACAAAACTCGATCATATTTCTTCTTCAGTCATTTTTTCTTCCAAGATAAAAAGTCTTAATCTATTCTGTCATTCCCTGAATGGAGGCCCTTTTATGCCTTTGATCATCTTCAATTGCCTTTCTCTGTAACTTTTCTATTTCTTCTGTGTCATATTTGAGATTGGCGAATCAGGACTGCACAATATTATTCAAGAGACGGGAGCCCACAGATTTGTACAGCAGCATAATGATGTCCTCTGTTTTGCTCTCTCCTCCTTTCCTAATAATTCCTAGCTTTCTGCTTGCTTTTTTGATTCCTACTGAGTGTTGAGCTGACATTTGCATAGAGCTATCCATTATAACCTGAAGATTTCGCTCCTGAGTGGAAATAGCCAGCTCACAGCCCATTATTTTGTGTGTATAGCTAGGATTGTCTTTTCCCATGCGTATCACTTTACATTTATCTACATCAGATTTCCTCTGTGATTTTATTACCCTTTTATTCAGTGCCGTGAGGATCTTTCTGCAACTCTTCACAATCAGCCCTTTGCCTCAACCATCCCGAATATCATCAGCAAACTTCTCCTCTCCCTGCTCTCTGCTATTTTGAGATTATTTGTATTTCAAAAGCATGAAACAATGTTTAGGCTCATTTAGCAGCTTTCCCTCTCAAATTTGAAGTGCCAGGTCCCAAGGAGAGGGAAGAAATGCAGCTTCCCAAGCTCTTGAGATGCTCATGGAGATCAGTTGGCATTTCTGGGAATGGATGGCATTGTGCCTAACCAGCACGTCTACCTCTCCCCTTGCACGAATAGATGCGGGGGTGATGCCGCTTGCTGGGATGTATGTGTCCGCCCCCTCCACCAGAATGTGTGGGACCAGCGGGAGATGGATAGGGTTGTGGTGGTCTTTTCTCCTGCTGAAGCTGGGTCCTGGCCCAAAGAGTGGCGCAGAAGTCCTGGGGCTCCAGGAGAAGAGGTACAGGGGAAGCAATGGGTGGCAACGCCTTTCTCTGGGAAAATCTCTGCACACAAACTTGTGACATGTCTCTTGGAATGAATAGGCTGTAACTGGCAACACTTCCTTGCAAAAAACCACATGTGAGCCTGTTCAGATTGCCCAAAGGACTCCAAGCCTGGAATCATTGTCCATGGGAGGAGAGCGTGAGGATTACAGGATTGCAACTGACCTCCACCCGGGCAAGGCGAGACCCAGCCAGCCAGTTGGCGAGAGAAAACAGGAGTTACCATGATGAGCACTTGTTCAGAGTTTTTTTTTTTCCTGGGGAGCAGCACCGGCGCCTGGCAGGGAGTCGGTGCTGGGGGGCAACAACAAGGGGCACTTCTTTCTGCTGGGGGCATTCTGGTTTGGGGGAAGAGGATGGAGNCGCCTGGCAGGGAGTCGGTGCTGGGGGGCAACAACAAGGGGCACTTCTTTCTGCTGGGGGCATTCTGGTTTGGGGGAAGAGGCTGGAGAGTTGCCTCTGCTCTTTGTAGGCAGAAGAAGCCAGGTTGAGTATCATTCCAGCACTGAAGGAGAGGATGAAATTAATTCAGAGGAGAAAACAAACAGCTTTGGTGGCAGGTTCCTCATACATTTCTGGTGGTGCACCTCGAAGCCATGGGGTCGCACCAAGCATGTTTCTCTCTCCTCCCCAACCCTGGTAATTTCTTGTTGCAAGCTTTAGATCCAGGCAGCCCAGGATTTGACAGCTCTCTGGCACGATGCCTTTCCGAAAAGGCATGCAGCTTCCAGGAAAAATGCCCTGTGGATGTGGTTTGATGCTCCTGCAGCTGCAAAGCAAGAAAGGAAGATAGTGTCTGTTCTCTGATAGTGGAGCAAAAATTGCTCAGAAGTGCAGAGGCTCTCCCTTTTAATGACTTAACCTTGGCCATCAGAAATCCAGGACCCATTTGATGAGAAAAGAGCAAGCGTCAGTGTCTCAGGCACAAAGTGTCTCTTGAGCTATGGGAAGACTTGTGTCTCCCGGCAAAAAAAATGTGCATGCGTGTGACTGAAGCACCACTGGTTTCACAGATCCACAAAGCAAAACAGAAATTCAGGAGAAAACCAGTGGCAGGCCCGCTGATACTGCAGCCATCAACCCCCACCTCGTCTGAGTGGGAAAGGAGCTCAGCCACCTTAAACACGAAGGCAGAAGTCTCTACCTCCATCCTAGCCTTTAGGCCGATGGCCGTGCCGCTGCCCACTCCGGGGACTGAAGCTGGGGACTGGAGAGTGCCGGGGGGTCCTTTGGCACAGCGAAGGGGTTCGGCTGTGCCTTCACCCCTCACTTATTCAAGGCTGAGGGGCTGGGGCTGGAATGGCTGTGTGGTGTGCCCAGTGCCAGCCCACTGCTGGTGGCTTTAGGTGACATGGCTGCTCACAGTAGAAGGCATCAGGACAACTATAAATACTACAGAGAGAAAACAGGCCTTTAAAGCTAAACCTTCAGACTTACGCTGCTTTTGAGCAATTTTCAGGAAGGAAGAGAGCTAATCAAGAACGTTTCCATTACAGGTTTGTTTCCTTTCCGAAATGCAAACGTTCTCATTTTCCTTGAAGTTTGTCCATATCGAGATTGCCTTAAAAACTGAGCGTGTCTTGTTTTTTGATGTAATTTCTCAGGGTTTTGTTTTTAAAAAGAGACATGAGCTGCCTCTTAAAACTTGTTTCAAAAGCTTTAAAGTTTTAAGCCTTTTAAAAGGCTTAAAGTCTTTCTTCCTCTTTTTTTTTCTCTTTCACAGCGCTTCACAGGATGTTAAAAGAAGACCAAATCAACAAATCGTTCATGTTTTCACATGAAGAACGACTATAACTTTCCACTGAGGTCTTAGGAAGGAAGCGTAAACACGTCAACTGCATTTATTTGGGAGCACAGATAATTAAACATAGCCTGCGTTTCCTGACATGATAAATATATATATAAATCCTGAAAAGGAGTTCTGGTGTCACACTAAATGCGGTGGGTTTGATTGCTTTTACAGGAACAGCTTAGACTTCAGCCCAACTTATTTTTTTTTTTAATTAATAAAGCTGATGCTGAATTTCTGTTGTCCTCTGGGAAGAGGACCTGGACTGAAGAGTCTGCAAAGCACACCTTTTGCAGAACTCCTGAAAAGCCAATTCCAACAGTGGTGGGTCTGAAGGAACAACCCCAGGAAAATGTAAGACTACCCGTACTGCATGAGCATGCCTGTAACATAAGTTTCTTCTTGGCAAAAGGGAGATCTACCACCCCATCGCCGTGGCAGAGAGGGAGGGGAGAGGGGTGTGAGTGTGAGGAGGTCCCTGGTGCGCCTGCGCCCCATTGCCAGCCCCACCGCTCCTGATGGACACTGCACCCCACGGCTCTTTTGCTGCAGGAGATACAAGGAAGTGTTTGATGCTGTCATCCAAGAGCGGATGAGTAAAGATGAAGCGGAGGAAAAGCTGGATATCTCTCCCCATCCCAGCCCTTCCTGAGCTGAGCTGAGGAGCAGCATCAAGGAGAAACTGCTGCAGCAGTAAGGGACCAACGGAGACTGGCCCAAGGCCCTGGTGGGAGCAGAGAAGCCCCATCACCACATCACTTCTCTCTGGTCCCAGGAAGTTTCACTGATGGGAATTTGTTTGTGGCATTGCGGCACCAGTGCCCACGTGCACCAAGCACTGAGGCATCCTCATGTCAGTCCTGTGATGGTACCACTGGCAGGAAAGATCCATCCCCTGTCCTGGGCAGGACATGCTGAGCGGGCAACAGCACTGAATTGGGCCATTGATGTTGGACTAGAACAGTTCAGTGCTGCCAATGCAACACTTGCCTGAGGGTCCTCACTCAGCTCGTCTTCACTGTAGGGCCCTTAGAAAAGCACTGGTGGGCTTGGTGAAGAGCAGCTAGAGCTAGGGCTCAGCAGTCATCAGCTGATTGATCTCTGCAGTATTTGAAGGTTTGACACTAGCAGATTAGGAAGCTCCCTAGAAAGACAGATGGGGCCAGATGCTTTCCCAGATGGCAAAAGATTTTCCCAAGCTGAACCCCAGGTAACTGCTCCCTCGCAAGAGACCCTGAAGGCACCTGACCGCGCTCAAGGACTCCCTTCCGTTGCACAGCCCCTGCACACCTTCCCGCTGTAGCTGCTTCAATCCCCACACCCAGCAAGACTGGTGGACATGGATGTGACTTCCCAGCCTTCTCCCAGGCTGCCAAGCAGCACATGAAGGGTCTAACTCCTGTTTTGCTCTCTGGGAATGCGTTGTTCCCAGGGGAGACCATACGTGGCCGTGACTGGGGAGTGCTGGCTTTGCCAAGGTGGGCAGAGACCTGGCTGCATCACTTGAGGTATCCATCTTTTGTTGCTGTTTATCCTTTTCTCCCACTGTTTTGGTCGTTTGGGGTCTGACTTGTAAGTGCCATCATACCTTCATGGGAGCAATAGCCCACACTGAAATTTCCCTTCAGGTGCAGAGGGGCAGCAGGAGGTTCGAGTGCCACTCAGGTCTCCAGGTAGGACCGGGTTTGAGGCTTTTGGGTAGGTTCTGTCTTCTGGCTCTGCAGCAGCCCATAGCATACGTGGCATGCAGAATTTGGTCCCAACAGCCACACAAGCTGAGCTTTGCCCTGAGAGACCAGAGTGACAGTCAGGGGCACAACACACAGGTGGAGCGAGGCACGGTGTCCAGCCACACATGTGATGACATGTGTGGGCAGGATGTCCTGAGGGTTGGGACTCACTTCACTTCTGCAAGCCCATACCCATGCCTTCCCTGGTCACCTGCAGCTCGCCTTGACTGAAGGGCAGGGAAATGGGCATTTCTACTGAATGATTCATCAGACTTGTAATGAGATGGATCTCTCATTTCTCTTCTTTGGCTATAAAAGTCATCTGTGGTGGTGATCTCATATGCAGACATCTGCATTGCTTCAGGTGAATCCTGATATAACATCCCATGATACTTTTTTTTCCCTTATATTGTGTGGGTAGTGTCATTAGGCAACAATTTGATCATATTTTTAACTTCCTTTTTTTTTTTTTATCTTAGGCTGGATGAGGGAGGCTTTGAGAGAGCTACAGGGAGGTATTTCAGCAGTATCTGAGATTTGTTGCCTGCAAGTACGTTTGCTAGAGAGTCGCTGTAATTGCTGGGCTTGACCTGGAGCCAGAAGCATGCAGTAGCTTCAGTGCACCCAGAGAAGAAGCAGACACTGTAGCCCTTTGTGTATTAAAAGGTGCCATAATCCTAATTATAATCCTAATTACAAGTGGACAGGGACCATCATAGTTTCTCAAAACACAGGTCTGTGCAATTCCCTGCCTACAAGGCCTGTCATCTCCCGGCCATATATCCTCTGGCTGAGAGGAGCAGGAGCTAGTACAGAAGAGATTTGCTAGTTCATGTCTAGTCCATCCTTTGCTGTAAGTAACTCTCAGCTGTTCGTGGGCTGGACATGTCATTGTTTTAAGCAAGGAGATCCCTTACATCTCTTAGGAAAACCATCCTGCAGTATCACAGAGCCTGCTCCATCCTAGTTAGGTTAGAGTTTCCCTTTCCACTTATTTCTCCTCAAACAAAGCAAGAGACACAAACATTCCTCAGTCCCTCCCTCCATCCCCCATCCTTTCCAAGTAATCCATGACACAAGGCTTGGAGAAACAAAGCTTCATCACCTTTTTCTCAACAACAGCCTTCTAAAATTTTTTCAGGGACCAGAATCGCATTCAGACTCTCAAAACGAATACACAGTCAGACCAAAGATTGCCCCTTTCAAAAAGCACCGACCAACATCATCACCTCCAGAGGAGCTACTGGAGCTCGACAGGGATTTTGTTGCAGAGCACTTATAGGTGGGTACATCCTGTTCTCTTCTTGTTGCTTTCCAGGCCGAGATTGTAGACAGCTGTGTAGTGTTAGGTCTGCTCATCCCCCATGAGAGTCCAGTTAAACACATTCAGATATCTCCTATGCGATACAGAGAAGATTCTGATTCAGCAAAACATTACAATGAACATCAGTGGATGTGCTAGGTTGATGGGACACACCAACTTGTGGCTGTTTGAAGATGGACTTAATCATGTGTTCATGTCTGGGGTGGAAAGCTGAGTCCAGCATCGCTGGGGTTTTACTGAGGTGGTAACTGTGTGTGAAGAGCTTCACTTATGGAGAATCCTATGCAGCTTGAAGGCTGAACACCATCAGTTAGTGATCCCCACCTGTACTGAATCCTCAGACCCTGCTCCGCTCGCTTCCATACTATTCTTCTCTCTCAGCCTCCAACCCAGGCTGCCTTATCCAAACTGCCTAACAGGAATGGATCCAGGCTCCTCAGCTAGGAGTCACTCGAGGAAGTGCCCCTGGTGCCAGGCCAAGCCTCAGTCCAACTATCTAACAGCACAGGCAAAAGTTTTGCAGGGTCCAGGCAGCCTTGAATTCATTAGTAGGGACGTCACCGCTGTGTCCAGCAAGGGATGGGGCATTCTTCCTGGGAATCCAGGCTGGATGCAGCCAAAATAAGGACAATTATGGGTCAAGGAGCTGGTTTTTGTGAGAATGGCAAAAGTACATTGTACGGTCTTTGTCCTCACCTAAGGAAAGGGATCCCTGAGACGTTCCATCACAAGCTCATGTGGCTCATAAATCATGGATGTCCAACCAAAAAAAGGTTGTGGAGGACTGCACAAAACCTGGCAGTGGCTCAGCGGTGCCTTGGCAGTGGGATGGATGCTGCCCGAGGGTCCTGGAAACTCAGCCAGGGGTGAGGAGTTACTGTGGGCCCCACCAGAAAAGGCCTCTGGGCTGTCCCCTCCACCCCAGCTGCCATGAGAAGCAGCTGCTCAGAGTCCATCATCTCAGCCCCAGTGATCCCGGGAGGGCAAGCAGAGACTGGGGGCCTGCCTCATCAGCCAGGAGCTGCACGCGACACCCCACGAGCTCAGCTCCTTGCAGGATGGCTCTTCTCTTCCATCCCCTGCCTCTCCCTTCCCAAACCAAAAAGCACTGCAGTTTCTGCAGGCGTGCAAGAAAATTACCTCTGATTTATCACACAAACAGTGATTTTGTTGGCTTTTTTATTTTCAACACAGAAGCACATTACACTGCCCTCCCCTCTTGAAATGTAGGGGTAGCAAATCCTCCTGCCTGGGACCGTTCTGTCTTTTTAGCCTCATAAAAAGCCTGAAAAATGAAAGCAGGAACAAAATTGTCCTTTTGTTTCTTTTTTTTTTCCACTCAATCCCTTATAACCAGGAAGTAATTCTTGGCTATTCTGCAAAGTCCAAATGTGCACCTTCAGGTTATAAATTAGTGCCACAGCTATGGCTGGAGCCAGTCACATCACGTGTACGAGATGCCTTCACCTGGGAGCTGCTGCGGACGAGTCTCTCAGGTCCCCACCACATGAAAAAAACCAAGCACGGCCCCTTTCTGCACGTGACAATTAACTGCTGCTTTCAACGACGATGTTAAAAGGGAGCAGCGAGGTCTCCCGACTTCCCCCCTCTCCAAGCTGCTCTCGGTTGCTCGTGGAGGAGCTGGCAGTAACGCTCCTTATTCCTATTACAGAGCATTAAATCCAGCTCCCTTGTAATGCTGGGAGCCAAGCCCTTAGCAAAGGAATGTTTCTATTTTGCTTGTCAGTACGTTGCAGGATAAATTACTTGTGTGTCTGATGCAAAGAGGGCTCTTGGTGAATTGTATCATCAGAGAGCAGCTAATAACACAAAATGAGCTGAGCTTTGTACATGAAATGTGAAAACACAGAAGTGAAGGATGAGATTTCTTCAGTTATTTAAAAGGCTTTAATTAAAAAGTAAGCAAACAAACAAAAAAAAACAAGGCTAGGTGGAAAGCGCGGAGTGTGGCGGTCTGGCTTGCCAGTGGTCTGGGGTTGGTACTGGTGCAGGGGGAGGAAGGCCTGGGGCAGAGCATCTCTGTCCCCTGTGTCTGGGCGTGCATCCCCAAAACACTCCCCCCAGCCGCCCACCTGTCTCTCACCCCCTTGGTTTTACTCCTGCAGCACTGCTGTTCTCCTGAGCCCGTAAGACGGTGTTATCCTGATGGGCAGACTTTTTTTCTCCTGTTCTCAGATGGAAGTGGTCAGGGTTAGCATCCAATGGCAATAGCACTTGGCGGAGGGGGGGCAGCACTGGGAATGCACTGCTTCAAGATGGGTCACCATAACCCTCCTGCCTTGGGGTGACCCGGTTCAGCCTCTTGGGCCAGCCATGCAATTTGTGCTGCCCTTGAAGGAATTGAGGTCTACGGAGCTAGTTGCCTTGTGGTTGATGGTCTGAAGGGTGGGGCGAGGTTTGGGTCACTTCACCCCCAGACATTTTGCCACAATGGCTTTCTTCCAAAGCGTGCTTTCTGTGGGCTTTCTGTGGCCTTGTCTTTCCTTAATCGTTTCTCAGCTACCCATCAGGCAACA
Source organism: Steatornis caripensis (assembly GCA_013398225.1). Classification (NCBI taxonomy): domain Eukaryota; kingdom Metazoa; phylum Chordata; class Aves; order Caprimulgiformes; family Steatornithidae; genus Steatornis; species Steatornis caripensis. The sequence continues at coordinate 273,866 of VZSC01011578.1, read as the reverse complement.
TGGCGATTCTCATCCCATTCACTGAGAAAGCCCTGTTCACCTATTGCATCCTGGAGGACAGCAGGTACGCAGGGATCAGAGCTGCCTTCAGCAGTCACGGCCATGCAGTCTATCTCCACCCTGACGGCCACCTCTGGTAAGTGCAAGCCCAGACATGATGCTCAGTCCCAGCTCAGCCCTAACCCACCCTAGTGGTGCCCCAGGGCTTTAAGGCATGCTGAAAACATCTTTTTTATTCCAGGGTTTTTTTTCTCTATGTGAAAGTGCATGAAAAGGAGGGAGGGCTGTGCTGCAGCCCACCAGAGTGGTGGCTTCTCACGTTGTGCACCAAGATGCTGGGTGTAGGCAGCACGCCCAGCACAGGGGCATTTGGGAACTGCCTCATCTCAATTGCTAGTGACAGCTGTCCAGAGACCTTGGCATCAGGGTTTATCTTGGCCAAGGCTGGCCGCATGGCAATGGAGGTAGCTTAGCCCCTTTACAGTGTGGGAATCATAGAATCATAGAATGGCTTTGGTTGGAAGGGATCTTAAAGATCGTCTAGGTTCAACCTCCCTGCCATGGGCAGGGACACCTTCCACCAGACCAGATTGCTCAAAGGCCCATCCAACACTTCCAGGGAGGGGGCATCCACAGCTTATCTGGGCAAATTCTTTGGGATGAGGGCACATCTTTACCAGCTTCTTGAGGAGCCCCAGGTGGTCATGCTGGGAAAATGTGGGCTTATTATCTATACATGAGGGCAAACCTCAACAGCTAGCTTGAGGTCAACATTGCTTTTGGTTTGTTTCTTATACCCAGTGAGCGTTCCTCACTACAGATTGACTTAGGTGACCAATTTCTTGCAATCTAAGTTGTAATATGTATCAATGGCTTTAGTAAAAACTGCTGGCATTTGAACCATCAAATTCTAATTTTTGACACCCCACTCCCATTCTCCAGAGTTTCCCTTCAGAGAACTAGGAACTGGGGGAATCGGTAAATCCCGTCTTAATTTTACAGGTCCTTCCTGTGTTAAGACTAATTAATGGATATCTTAAATGTCTAACTGGCCATTGCAAATCATTTAAAATAGCTTTTGCAACAACACTTCCATCAGACTCCTGCAGTCCTACCCTTCCCCTGCAGACACACCGGTCTTTCATCCATCACACAGTAGCCAGGTTTTTACAGCCCGGCACCAAGGTGATCCCTAGCAGCACTAAACCATCGCCCACCCTGCCATGGGGCTCTACGGGCCCCGCAGGACCACATGCTCCCCTCCGGTGCTAGCCACACACTGGCTTGTCGCTGAGCTGGGGCAGGATGCTATGACCCCTCCCAGCCTCTTCCAGCAGCCATAAATTAAGGGCAATGCTAACTGACCACTCTGGTATTTATAAAAAGAATGTGATAGCTTTGATGAGAGGAAAACAGAAAACCAACAGTCTGTGGATAGGTTATCTGTCCCACATATGGATCGGTTCAGGCTTGTCTGCGGCTGGTTGCTGTAGCACATCACAGCTGTAAATTTAGATAATTTTTTTCCTGTTTTTTTTTTTTTCCTGCTTTTTCTGAGTTGCAGCATAAGGTAATGCTGGGGGAGGCTGAGCTGCTCTTGCAGCCTGGTGAGAATCAACTTCTTTACGCTTAGGCAGGAAAAACTCAACACAACACACACCGTGAATCATAAGAACTCCCCACGTGCTATGGCTGGGAGGATGGTCCAGCACCCAGAGTTGCCTACGCAGGCTGCCACAGGATGGGGAGTACCAATTTGTATCTGTATGAAGTAAATATGGGCTGTTTTCCCACACACACTGCGTTCCTCTCTCCTTTGTAGTTTGGCAAGGCCGTTTCCCACACCCAGCCCACACAGAGGACCTGTCTTTTAGCATAAGGTTGCCAGAGCAGAAGAAATTACAGCATCCAGGGACTTTCAGAAGATGTAGGCGTTCGACAGGAAGAGGAGGACGCGCACACGCAGCCCATGCTCCACCTGAGGATTTTCTTTGTCCTTTGGGGGCTCCTTACTCTCCCAGGGGCCAACCTATTTCTGTGGCATGCTTTTACTGTAGGACAAAAACTATTACCAAAAAGCAGTCCCTGACCCGATGCATCAGGTACCAGCAGTGACTCTTGGATGGCAAAAATAAGAAGTTTGGCCGAACTGCAGGGAAAAGACGGCATTTGGGACTGGGAAGTTGTTGGCTCTGGATTCATCCAGCTTCACGTTTGTTCCCAGGACCACCCTGGACCCCTGCACTGGGATCTTCTTGGACCAGGCAGGATCCAGCCAGAAACGCTGGAAGTGGCATGACTTCAGCCACCACGTTCACAGCCCTCCTTTCCAGTCCATCACCATGAAACAGAACAGCCACATCACCATCAAAATCCTGGCTCAGGATCAAATTGATTTATTGCCCACCAGCCGCAGTGATCACATTCGTTTCGACGTGGGGTCCCGGCTCAAGGTGAGCACTCTCTGTGGTACGACTCCTTGGCCAGCTCCTGCCTACCAGCTGCTTGGAGAGCAGCTGCAGCAGCATGGAAACCACCCAGCAGATATAAGCTTGAGATTGCTGCACGGGACCGGTCACAAATTTTCAGGTGGAAAAGTCACTGTTTCATTCAAAAGCAAATTTCCTGCCTGTGTGAATCTTAATGAAATTCCCTTTCAGGAAAGCATTTAGATATGACTGAAATGCTGTCGCGGAAGGGTGAGAACAGCACATCTCACAAATTCATCTTGAAACACTATTTCTTTTCAAAACATTTATATTAAATGCCAATACAAACAGAAAGCTCCTGTTTTTTTCTAAACAGCATTTTACTTAATATGAAGCAAGCATCTGGAGAGAGGAGCACCAAAATCCTTTGGTATTTGTTGTCACTCAGGTTTCCCACCTCTGACTCTTCCCTGGAGGCGGAAATGCTGTTTTGGCCAGGGCTCAGTGCCCGTGTGACTGTCCCAGGCTACTGCTATGCATCCCTGTCCTCCGCTGGATGCGAACACGACTGGTCAGCACTGAAATGCAGGTTGCACGTCACCAGGAGCTCGTGCTTGGCCGGGGGCTGTGGCTTCAGGGTGAAGGATTTGAGTCGTCTTCCATGGTGCCGGCACAAACCAAATGTTGACGGCCCTCAGAACAATAGTCTGCACATGGCCACAGCTGTATTGCTAATGGAAACAGACAGCTGGGGGAGCTATTCAGAAAGGTGGCAACAACCCAAGGTCGGTATGTGAAACCATAAAGCACTGGTTCTTTGATATCCAAAATTCAGACTTCCTCTTAGGACTCATTCCATCTGTCAGGTATAGAAGTAATCTTCCTTGCCCCATTACTTCTGGGCAGTGCCAAAGGAAGCTGGAGTCATGAGTTTAGCCCCTCGGTCCCCTTGCATGCGCACTGGAGGAAGGTCACCTCCAATGAGGAGACGTAGGGTTAGCGTGCTCCATGGGAGTGGAGGGAAAGGGCACCCTGCACACATTGCATGGGTAAGCATGAAATACCAGGTTCCAAGGGATGCTCTCCTGCTCGGCCTCCCTTTAGGGGGTTCACCATTAACACTTTTCTTTTTGCACAGGCTCTCTTTGCAGTTGAAAGACCCAGAGACAAGACACCTACTTAAGCGGCCAGAAAGTGAAGAAGAGCTCTTCCTTCAGTCTAAAAAGATTCAGCTCAGGACCCTGCTGTCTAAAACACAGACAATGTTGCAATACTTTTGGCAACCCCTCTCTCAGTGACATCACCCCTTGTGTTTCATCACCTTCTGTCTGCACAAAATACTGAAATGAAGATACTAAGACTCACCGCAAGCAGTTACATCAGCATTTCAGATCAACTATCCTTTCATCGAGGTGATAAAAATCACTTTGTGATGAAAATAAAGCTCCTTTTTTCAAGCTCACAATGTCTAGCTTCCTGTACATCAAGTCCTTGTAACACCAAACGTGTTTCATTTGAAAGCACTTGATGGATCACCGTATGATCAGTGGGGTTATACACCGAACGTGCAGTACTTTGAAGGAGATGGCTTCCTTCCTACAGCTGATGAACTGGACTTTGGGAACTTCTTGTACCAAGTGTGACTGACAAGTCCGCTTTGGCTCTCAGCTAGAGACACCCGTGCTCGTGAAGAGGGGATGACAAACAGCAGCTTGGGCACAGGGACATCAAATAACCCAAGAGAGGAAAGATGAGGGGCCTCTTGGGCATCAGGGCTCCAGTTGGTGGTAGATAAGTCCCATGGCTTAGTGGCATGGTTGGCCACCACTGAAAGGGCCAAACTGATTCTTTTTACTTCTTTTTTTTGTCCCATTCAGAGGTCTTGATAGCAAAGATGTGGTTTGTTCCACAGTGGTGGCTTGGTTTTAGTGTTCAGTAAGGATAAAAATGGATGAGGGTAGGAGAAGCAGCATTCGTGGTCACAGGGCTGGATCTACCTGCAGTCACCGCATGAGCTGCTACAGCAACACCAACTTTTTCCACCCACATGACAACACCAACCACGCAGTTTGAGGAAAGGACTATTGGTTTTGCTTGGAAAACACTTAGTACAGCATAAGATATGCCACAGGCATCACTGTTAGACAAAAAGAAGCGTGAACGCATGGCCAGCTTCTTTGGCATTCACTTCATTTACAAGAAATACGATCCAAAGTGACAAACCTCTTTAGGAGGCTCCAAGCACCTAGGAAGCAACGATCACACATCGCTGCCCCATACCAGTCAGATCGAAGTTGAATTCCACAAGAAAGGAACGTTTTTCCTTAGGTTAGTTCATTCACATGACATTGTCAAAGCCAGAGGGTGAAGCGGAGCTTCACGCTGACATTACAGGGGATAAACCACAAGCCTCTGGCTGATGTGTTTATACAACACCAAGGGCCAGAAGAACAGTATGTGGTAAGGAGAAACTAAGGGTAGATGAGTCTGTGAGTAACCAGGCAACAAGAACAGCTATCAAATACAATACCACTTGTGCTTTCTGTCACCAGCTCCCAAGTTTTCTCTTAGTAAAAGCCAACTAGTTAAAATATGTTCTTGCATTACAGTTGTGGTTTCTTTGCCCTAACAAATTTGCAAGCAAAGAGACCATTTAGTCACACGAGAGCGTTTGTCAGTAAAGAAAATACAAATTTACTTTTATTATAACCATAAAGAGGCATTACTTTAACAATTAGCTGTACATTCAGCACTCAGGTATACATCTGTGCCAACTAAAGTAAATTCTCTCACTGCTAAAAAAAAGAACATTTCTCCCCAGCAATGCACTGCCTGTGCTTACAGGATGTTTATTGTCTTTGTATTACAGTTATCTTGACAGACAAGCCTCAGGATACAGAATAAAGCTTTACTCTTGGACCAAAATAGGAGGCAACATTTTTATTTAAAAAAATTAAAACCAGCAAGTTTCTAGTCAGATAATATAAAGCATCTTAAATTAATCTTTTGAAAGTATTTACACTATTTGTAAACGTAAATATCTGAAACTGTACATGTTTAAACAAATGTTCATTTAGCAAACAGGCTGTATAAACTGATTGCTCTTCTAATCTTTCAACCAGCTGTCCTAGAGCTGTCTGGGTACTCTATGAGAGAAAAAGATCCCAAGCACAAGAGTGACTATTGCAACAGTTTACCCTTCACGTCTTTTCTGTACAATGTCTGTATTAAGTCAGTCGTAACGCTGTACAGCAACCATGCATTCCTTCTGTAAAACTTTATAAAAAGCAAATATACATATATTACAATGCACTGGACATTATTTTACAGCCTGTATTTCTACATAAGTAAAAAGAAAGGGCGAGTTTTCTTTCTCATTAGTTCCTTTAGTTAATTTTCAAGGAGTCATGTAATGTCCTACGAGTACCATTTATGTACCTCAGCACCACTGCTGCAACACTTCTCTTGGTAGCTTTAAGCCCTACCACCTTAGTCTCCAGCCATGGGATTTATAACAGGAAAATTATTCAATCAGAACACCACCGATGTGCATGGGAATTTCTACATACTTAAAACTACAGAACAGGTTTTAGAAGTAAGTTAAAAATCTGCCATGTTAAGTCACCACATCTTTCTTTTGCAGTGCTGCACAATAAAGACTTACACACCGAGACCCTAAAGCTGCTTGTAGTGTTTCATTCGAGTAATAGTCAAGTGTTGAGTGATCAGCTTTCTGAAATAATGACCAATTAATGCATTAACGCATTGTTGACCAGTTAGCGAGTACTCATCCCCTGTTTACCATGCTGATTTGACAGGCTTGCACATTCAGTTTCTGGCACCCTCACACACCCTTACTAGCACTTACTCCAGCACACAAGGGCTGTACAAGTTCCAGTCCCAGTCCCCACTTTAAGCAATGCAACACCACCATTTGATCTTGGGTAAGGCAAAAAACCGACTCTAACCTAAAACTAAGTACCTGAGAATCTCAATGCTAAGTTTTGCTGTAAAGCATCTGAAAATATGCAGTTCCCTCAGAAACAAGAGAAATTATATTGCACAGCTTTCCATTGCAAATCCCAAGGAACTGAGATTCTTGACATGGAGGAAGGTTAGAGCATGAAACTTCAGGTCAGACCTCACAGCTCCCAATCACAACAGTGTAAAGAAACAGCACATCCAGTGTTTCAAGAAATGCTTCACATGTGGAAAATAAAAGTTTTCCCAACTAAGAACCTCTTAATTATGCTCAAGCACATGGTGGATTACCAAGATTTTCTGGGCACTTAAAGAAATGCTGAAGCATGCCTGCTTCAGTCATCAATGTGCTTATCTCCAAGCCTTGCATATACCTATTACCACTCTCATTTGATTCCCCACGCTTTACTTACAGTGTGTCTTTGAAAGTGCAGCTTTTCACTGCATACATCGGCTTATCAAAGGAAAGCAAAAAAGGTTTTTACACAAAAAACCCTCAGGATTTCAACTCTGAAAACACCTGGATAAGGCAGTAACCGAGCTTCGGTAAGTGATCAGCAAAGTTTTTTTTGTTTTGTTTTCTCCACCCCCACTTCTCAAGCCAATGAACAGGAAGACCTTTAGCAAATCAATAAAACTGGGTTTTTTTTCTTTTTTTCCTAAAACAGGGTTAAGCAGCCTGGATAATTTTGATGAAGACTGGACTGCACAGTGGGATCCCTCGTTTACTTCAAGCAAATGTCTTCGCATTCCCTTCACTGCCTGGCATTCAGCTGAAGCTTACTTCAAGCAGCCTCACTGTTGGACTACTTGGACACTGATAAAAGTAAGTTCACCTGAAAGACAAAAGGAAACCCCACATTAGACAGAGCAAGTAAGTTTCAGGACTGGTATCTTCTATTTTAACCTTTAAACAGGATTCCTAGGAAGTTCATAGAGTCGTAGACAAATCAGAAGACAGCTACAAAACAGCTGGCCAAAATTTCCAGTCAAATGCCTACTCACAGGCTTTTTAAAGTGCAATTGTTGACCATGTTGACTAGTCATTTTAGCAGTCACAACCTACTGTGTCAAACCATCTAAGATGACTTTATGCGTTGTCATGTAATTCCAAACAATATGTGCACTGGCAAAAAATGTTAACACTCATCTTAGATATCCGAAATACATTCCGGATTCTTCACAATACTTGTTTCCCAAAGATTACAATATGGTTTCCCATACGCTTGAGTTTGTAGGAGAAATGATCCTAAGGATTAACAGATAAACAATTAGAGGAAGCCACCTCCTCTAGGATAACCTAATCTCCTTCCAGTGCATCACTCCCACTCTGTGCTGCAGGTTAGTTATCACGCATCCCTGTGGCCATATTCACTGCAGGTGAAATCCTCGAATCTGTCAACTAAATTATCTGTTTAAATACTGGCATCCTAGGATAATCATGATTCTATCCACATTCCCTGGACCACTAAGGTTAAAGCGAGATTTTTGAAAACCTACTTGGTTTCTGTCAGAGAATCCTAATACAGAGAATTCTTAACCCCAATCATCTCTGAGACTAAAGACCTTATGCTGTAGGGTTACATTTCCATAAACATCTGCACATTTTTCCCAATGCAATTTACTTCAAATGCACCCTTTGTAATTCTTCCTCATGCTTCCTAAATGTAAAAGTTGCTGCTGCTTCTATTTGTCAAAAGGAAGACTGCCTTCACACGCAGAGGCTTTTTTAAAGCGTATTCACTAGCTTTGATATCTTTCCAAAAAGACAATGCCCAGAAACAGCAAGACTCTGCCATGGTGTTTTACAACTCAATCCTCAGCAACATCAATCACCGTCTTCAGTTTAACAACTCTATCGGGTATTCATAAAAAAACCAAACAAAACTCCCTTTTAGCTGAGAGCCTAGAGTTCAGATGAAGCCCTGAGTTTAACCATCCAGGACTAAGAGGGATAATAAATAAATAAATAAGGATTCTGAACACTGAAAATACTAAAAATGAAAAATGAATGTTTAAAGAAGCCAGTGAAATGAAAGAACAGCTAATAAAACAGGGAGCCTCAGTATATACCTGTTCCATTGAAGGACAACCTATGATCTGAAGATCTTCATCACTAAATTCTTCCTTTAACAAAGCATGGAGTTTCTGGAACGTTTGCTGAATGTTATTCTTTTAAAGGAAAGCAGAAAAAACTCAGTATTAAAAAACACAACACTCATCTCAGATATGAACCAGAATAAGCACAACATACATGGAATAGCTACTGAAGTGACCACACAGGGAGAAGCAGTTGAGCTTTAAGAGCTTCCCTTTTAAAACAAGCCCCAAAGCCACAAGGAACCCATGTTGGCTGTGAGATATAAACTTTAGCTAAGATGTGCTAAACTGAAACACCGAGTCCTACAGACTTAACCTGGAAGCTTAAAACGCAAGTTTGATTCTTTCTGGTGGGTTTTACAATGGGTCTCATTGAATCTGGATCATCCTCTCTGCCTCCAGTGCTTCTGCCTGTGCATAACTGACCAAGTTGTACTGGTTTTGGCTGGGACAGAGTTAATTTTCCTTATGGTAGAACTGGAACGTTATGGTGCCAACTGGAAGATGCGCAGAATGAACAGGACTAGTTGCTTCCCTGTAACGTGTGTGTGTGTTATGTAGGCTGAGTACAATAGAGTAGCACAGATTTTTTATTTTTAAAGCTTAAATATGTAATTATAAAACACATTATTAGATTTATTTTTATTTCTTTTCGTGTGTCTCTTCAACAGGCTTCTCAGATCAGGGACCCCACACTGACTGTAATAGTCTGTTCACTACAAATGTATTTGTCACATGTTCACTGGCTGGACTGGTAGCCTAGAATACCTCTATAGATACACAAATATGTGTATGTATGTATGTCTGTACATATACACTTATAAATATACACATACCTACGTTTACATAGGTATATTATACACATAACCATACACACACAGAAATATAAGGCGAACAATCCCATAAAATGTGTTTAAAGTCTTGAACCAAATGGAGACCCAACACCTACAGGAAAACATGCTGAAGTACATGTAGCGATACTCACCCTAACTGGCTTAAACAAAATTAATTCTGTATCTTTATTGGACAAGTATAACGACATGCTTCGTAATGTTGATGGCAGCTTTGTTTTTATTGTCTTATAAGTGGAAGAGACCAGATCGTTGATCTTTGCTGAAATTAAAAAAAAACAAAACCCATGCTTAATAGGCTAAAATGGCATTCTGCTCATTGAAACCTACACCCCAGAATATTCACCTCCACTTTACTTGGGCTGATCATAACCACAGGGTTTAATGAAAGGGAAAGAACGGGTGACTAGGCTGTGCAGCATCAACCAACCACAACATGCCAGACAAGGCTCTTCTTTTGGGACCTGCTCAAGACAGCAGCCCCTCTTTCCCTGCAGAAAATGCATCCAACCCATTTCTGCAAGTGACCACATTCTCCTGTACGCAGGGAAAGAAAACTGCAGGGGAATAAACAGTGCTAGTAAAGAGAACGGCACATCACAAATTGTCCTTACTGACCACAGGCCATGTCTGTAAGAAGAAAGGCTGCACAGCCACCTGGATTTTGAATGAACCAGACAAGAATCTTCTCCCAGATAAGATGTTCTTTCTTTATTGCTCGGTATTCTAATGGTTTTACAAGATCTCTGCTTAAAGGACAGGGGGAAAATCCATTCATAACTTTAAATTACAGAAGTTAAAATACTATGTCAATTTTTTTTCCTCAATTTCTACCATATCCAAATCTTCTATCTACTCCTCCTTTCCAAACAAATGACTCCAAGAAACAGTAGAAGTTCTGCTTATGCCTGCCCCTACCTGCATAATTATCTCCAAACAAACATTAAAAATACTCCTGAAGAAGCAGCAAATTTTAAGTAGAAGCTTGAGTTAGCCCTTGAGAGTGTCTGACCCCTGGAGCAGGACTGAATTATGAATGAACGTGGCTGGCTTTGCATTTTAAGAACATGATGCAACAGAGGGTTCCGATGTATGAATTGGAATAATCAGATCTCTCAGTGTCACCCAGAAGCACAACTTTGTAATTTGAAGAGCAAAACAACACAGAAACATCTAAACTACTCCAAATGTTCCTATGAAGCATTCACATTTGAATTCTTAAAAAGAGGGAAATAAAGCTGGGTTCCATTTTCACACAGTGATAGGAAAACTGAAAAGGAAGTAGGTACCAAATGTACAGACAGCAAAAGCTTCAATGCAGATTCATTTTCTCCCACAAAAGCAAAAGCTTTATCTTAATGTAATCAAATAATTCCTTAAGTACATTCCACATGCAGTTGTGGAAATGCTGTTTTCATGCAAGAACAGTCACAGCTTGAGAAACACTCAAGTCATTCAGCTACTGTGCCAATTAAATGCATTCTGAAGTTTGTCAGGTTTTGATTTAGAGGTATCTTAAGACATTTAGATTAGTACACAGGTAAAAACGGAAGCCAGGATTTTCAAGAAAAAGGTAGACAGTTCTTAGGTACTTAGAATTTTTCCAAATCAATCACGGTCCAAATTAATCTGGCCAGCTTTTCAGACTGCTATGTTTTAGAAGTCAGGCACAGAGACAAATGACGTTCTGAAATTGTCGAGCCCCATATAATGCAGCTTACATTGCTATACTAAAAATGGCGAATGGAAAGTCTTTTTCCCCATTTGGTGAGAAGTTTTCGCAAAATAGTAAATGATCATGGCTTTACTAGCCTACAAGCATTTCAGAGGTAACGTGAATATAAAACAAAGCAAATACCTGGTTGTGCCCAAGGTTGCTGCGAAAGGCTGTATTTGGGACCTCCTTGAGTGGCCATTGTTTTTAAAGCAGCCACCTAAAACAAGTACAATCAACAAAATGATATTTCTTTCAGTTGAATTTGTAACAAAGCGACCCAAGTAACAATTGCACAAGTCTCTCAGATACTGCAGTGTACAGGATCTCCCCTGCTCTCTCTTTTCTACTCACTGACTTAACAACACCAGGGAAGCAGCTTGACAGAAATGCAATTCAAAATTACAATCATGATCACTTCTGGAAAGTAAAATTCAAAACGGGATTAAATTTACAAAGACGTTTAGGCACCTAAGGATACAAAGAAACCTCAAAACAGATTTATACTTAAGCAGGTTAGTCAAACTCCCCAGATTTCCAATGAATCATCGGGATCACTTGGACAATCTATCAATCTCACTGGTTACCCATCTATACTCTAGGCATGCCACTGCTCCCTCACCCCAACATGACAGGCACCAGTAAATTTAATACTGTAATCTTCTAAATTCTCAACAAACAGCAGCTGGGATATTTGTGATGTTCATGCAATGCCGTAGCCCCAAATACTGATATGTCATGCTGTAAAACCACTTATTCTCAGCACACAAGGATCCACATGACAGTTTTCACTTTCCAGAAGTAATAATAGATCCTGCTGCATGGTTTTCTCAAGATGTCTAGAAATCCTGAGCTCTAGAGCAGGTTCTAGAAAGAGGCGTATTGTAGCAAGACACCTCTTTTGTTCCTACCCCCCCTAGGGTGCCTAATCTTTCTGACCAACTTTTATCAGGAATTTCTGTCACCAACAGGACTTGGGAGGAAAGCCCTGCTCAGCCAGCACCTCACCGTGTAAAATATGCTGAGAACAGAAACTTTTAACACACTTCACAGTCATAGCCTAAGACCTCCCTCGAGAACACACATGGCCCAACATTGTTTTTGAAGGCTTATGAATTCAGTCAAGGTAGGAGTCTTCCTGCAGACAGAAAAGCTCCTGCCAACTTTCACAGACCTGTTTCAACCCAATGAAGCATTAAAGCTTCTTGAGCAAAGAGCACAAGGGTTCCTTTTAAAAACAAACTATGCCATGTTCCTTTAATCTGCTAGTGTCAAAAATGCCTGGAAAATTGTGGAACTTAAGGGGAACTTAAAGGGAAGCACAACCTTGTAATAGGAAATGCCATCATCTTCAGCTAATCAGAACTAGCAGCTTCTTCTATACCCAATTTAAATACTAATTCCCTTGTCCTACGAGTATTTCAGTTAAGTTAATGAACATACAATGCTTGTACCTTTGTCATGAACTCCTCCAGCTGTTCTATAAACTGTTTGGTTTGCTGCTGAATAAACTGCTCGCAAGCTGATTTCAGATGACGATCTACATCTTTCTTAGAGTCGATATAATGTTCTCTGATCTCTGGAGTACCCTTGAACAGAAGACGACAGTTCTCTCCTTTTTATTTGCCAGACATCACCAGCCGCTTAAATGACCTGATTTTTCTTTATGCAATAAGACCCCATATTACCTCCAGTAAGAACTGTATCAAGGCGTTGTTGCTGTTTAGTCTAAAAAATCTTGAAACTGTCTTGGGGTTCAGGATTTTAAATGCTGCATCTGTGAATCAAAAAGTCACTCACGCTGTAAGTCAATGGGATTCAGCTTCAGGAATAAAAAGCTTTAAACACTCTTTTACGCATAAAAAACGGCCTAGCATGATTAGGACTGTAACATTAATGATTGCATTACTGCTATGTGGATGGACAAGTGCACATGCACAAGCACACAAAGCTTGATCCACTCTTTTTTAACTGCGCCTATAGTAAACCTGAATCTAACAGTTGCACAGTCTAAACAGATAAACACATTATATGAACCCAACAAATGACTGACACTAGCTGTAGTGCCATCAGCATGCAGATTGTGTGAGCTCTTTTCGTTTTGGAACTATATCTACAAGCAGAAGACTTTTACATAAGCTATGCAGTTAAGCAGTTATGGGCCAATATGCAGAATTTGGCCCATGCTGCCTGGGAAAGCCAAGCACAGTTGCATGAAATAACTTAGAACTGGCACTCCTCTCCTCTGTGCTAATTATTTTAGTTAGGACTAAACANTTATGAATTCAGTCAAGGTAGGAGTCTTCCTGCAGACAGAAAAGCTCCTGCCAACTTTCACAGACCTGTTTCAACCCAATGAAGCATTAAAGCTTCTTGAGCAAAGAGCACAAGGGTTCCTTTTAAAAACAAACTATGCCATGTTCCTTTAATCTGCTAGTGTCAAAAATGCCTGGAAAATTGTGGAACTTAAGGGGAACTTAAAGGGAAGCACAACCTTGTAATAGGAAATGCCATCATCTTCAGCTAATCAGAACTAGCAGCTTCTTCTATACCCAATTTAAATACTAATTCCCTTGTCCTACGAGTATTTCAGTTAAGTTAATGAACATACAATGCTTGTACCTTTGTCATGAACTCCTCCAGCTGTTCTATAAACTGTTTGGTTTGCTGCTGAATAAACTGCTCGCAAGCTGATTTCAGATGACGATCTACATCTTTCTTAGAGTCGATATAATGTTCTCTGATCTCTGGAGTACCCTTGAACAGAAGACGACAGTTCTCTCCTTTTTATTTGCCAGACATCACCAGCCGCTTAAATGACCTGATTTTTCTTTATGCAATAAGACCCCATATTACCTCCAGTAAGAACTGTATCAAGGCGTTGTTGCTGTTTAGTCTAAAAAATCTTGAAACTGTCTTGGGGTTCAGGATTTTAAATGCTGCATCTGTGAATCAAAAAGTCACTCACGCTGTAAGTCAATGGGATTCAGCTTCAGGAATAAAAAGCTTTAAACACTCTTTTACGCATAAAAAACGGCCTAGCATGATTAGGACTGTAACATTAATGATTGCATTACTGCTATGTGGATGGACAAGTGCACATGCACAAGCACACAAAGCTTGATCCACTCTTTTTTAACTGCGCCTATAGTAAACCTGAATCTAACAGTTGCACAGTCTAAACAGATAAACACATTATATGAACCCAACAAATGACTGACACTAGCTGTAGTGCTATCAGCATGCAGATTGTGTGAGCTCTTTTCGTTTTGGAACTATATCTACAAGCAGAAGACTTTTACATAAGCTATGCAGTTAAGCAGTTATGGGCCAATATGCAGAATTTGGCCCATGCTGCCTGGGAAAGCCAAGCACAGTTGCATGAAATAACTTAGAACTGGCACTCCTCTCCTCTGTGCTAATTATTTTAGTTAGGACTAAACAACAAAACATCAAGGTTGATACACATGCATGTTTATGGTCTCTACAGAAGTCCCAAGAAAGAAAAGTAACAATGTCTGTAATTAACACAACATACTGCAATTATTCCTATAGTGTTAACAGGATGTTGTCAACCTGAAATCTAGTCAAATTGGGGAAAAAGAAAATTATCAATAGAGTTTCAGTACAGCTTATTGCCCTAATGCCATTAATTTATCATCCTACACATACATCTGCTTTATTTTCCCTTCAAAAGTAATTCTGCGCCCCTCTTGCTGTATAAAACAATGGGAGGGAAAAAAGACATAAGAGTTAAAGAAATGCTGTCAAAGGCATTAAACAAAGAGGAAATACCAGATACGTAGGCATGTAGCTTTTGCACTGAACTAAGAATCTGCACATCTACGCAGTTAAAGGAGTCCACAGAGAAAGAGTCATTTTGTTCTCTAAATTATTTCCCAGAAATTTCACTGATTCCAAAAACATCCTACATTCTTGATTAGAAGCCTAGGAGCTAGTCAGTGTGAAAGTCACTTCTCCCCGTTGTATAATTCAGTTACACGAACCTTAGCTTTATAGTACTTTAAAAAAAAAAATTGGCAGAAGAATGACTTCTACATTAAGCAGTCTCCCTTGTCCATATACCCCAGATTAAATCTTAAATCCGTGTGCAGAAAGCTTGGCTAGCACACAGTAAAACTCCTACTAGCCATGTTATTTTTCCTTCTACAACTCATCCCAAATATAAAAGCCCTACTGGCCTATACACTACATTAAGAATTAAGCACAACGTACATCTTTTCAACACCACCACCACCCCCCAATATAAAGAAAGTGTTTTCCATTACTTACCACTACCATCTGCAAAGCACTGGCTGGCACAAAAATTTATTCAATTAAATGAAGGTGGAGAACAAACTTGTGTGTCAGCCAGGACAAGGCACCAAAAGGATGTATTTGCCCTTTAACCTCCAGTCAACTAGAAACTACTCAACAGGTAGGAGGTTTCATTGATGTTCAAATGCAACAGGTGAAATGGTTAGTGTAAGAATTGCTCACTTCAGAGTTAAAACAGCAGCATATTAGACAGCAAGAAAGAAAAGTTATTTCTTCAGCTTTCTCTTTTGGAATAGAGGAACAGAAACTTGACATGCTTCCAATTATTTTTCCCATTATCTTTACAAATTTGACAAATGTGTGACAGTTCACTTTTGTATTCAGAGGGGGTTTTTTCTGCATTTTACAAAGGAACTACAGTACAATTTTAAAAACCATGACCATAACCACTAGTCTTTATTTTCCCTTCATAGCACAGACATGGTTGCTACATAAAACTACTCAACAATACTGCTTATTGAACTTGCAACATAAGAAATCCTTTCCAAAACAAAACCTCACAGAAAGGTCTAGGAAATCTTAACTTGTTCTAGGCAAGTCAACTATGTATTGTTAAATTCACCTGCTAAACAGAGGTAACAAACGATATTCCTCTAAAGGGTCAGAAAAGGGGAAAGACATCTCTGTGCAATAGAAATGTAGATTACTTAGCAGTTCTTAAAAAGGACTGGATAAATAAGTTAGATCAGCAGCAAAAAGCAAACGCATTTCATACAAAAATAAAGAATTTGTTAGATACATCTTGAATCACCCTGAATAAGAGAATAGCTTGGGGTTTTTTTCAGAGAAGATAAGAACAAAGCAAGAGATTAGCACAAGTGTACAGGTCATTGCAAGTGAACATAAAATAAACCCAGAACTTTTGCTGGCACATTAAGGGAGGACAATGCCATCCCACTCTGTAGCCAGCAACTGTTTAGTACCTCTAGTTTTCTTAAGGTCCAGGGAAATTTCCTTAATGGTGAAATCAGTGTGGAAAGGAGCAATTTGTTCACGAAGAATCAAAAGGTGTTTTATTAAGAAAAGCTGTCCATCAACCTGGGTCTACAGCACAACAAGAGAAAGAACATGCATTACATGTAAAAAAACCCAACAATTAAATAAAGAGCAAAATTTCAACACCTCCACTTTTATAGTTACTTCCTATAACAAAATTAATACTAATAATCTTACAAGCTTTTTCCATTAGTCTGTGGTGCCATTAACTACACTCTGGGATCAACAAATCCCACTTCTGTAGTGTTCCTAACACACTGCTCTACAGAAGCAGACTGGATTCACATTTCTTAGAAGAATTCGATCACACAGCCATATTACCAAATGTTGGCATTACGTACAGCTATCTATTATTTGATGGATACACATTTATTCCTCGTAAGAGCCAGGAATTACTTCACGTAATTCATATAATTTATAGTTGAGAAATGTGAGGTTCAAAAATTTTTTTAATAATTGATAAAAAAAAGACAGTTAGTGTTTCCATAGTAACGTTGATTAACTGTGCTATTGTGCAAAGGTCTTCCAAGGCATTTTTCTCATGTCATTAAACACAAAGCTTAGTTAATTTCTAAACAGTACAGAAAGATACAAAGAACAAAACAAGGCCAAGTTCACAACACCAAGATGATCAGTTTTGCACTGCTTGTTATTTTAGCTATATGCTTTATACTGCATGCTGCTTTTACTCTTTGAAGTTCATGGCTCACTGAAGTAAATGGAGGAGGACTCAAGAATTCAAATTTGGTTTTGCAAGCTGGAAGAGAACTTTCCTTGATATAACATTAAATACAACAGTAAAGAAGAAATTCGATTTAGGTTTTAAAAAACAGAAATGTCTACTAAAAACAAGTAGTGCAAGAGCTTCTCCAGTGGTTTTTTTTTGTTACTCTTACACGCACGATTTCACCAGATAATGTCAAATTAACATGCATCAAGAACCAAGTGGTACAGGTCCTAGTCCTAGGCCAACCCATCTAGGGCTCACCGCAGGATAAGTTTCACTCTCTGCAACACTTTAAGTCAATGCTGACCCAATATACAGTGTGGGGAAGGATAATTAACTGTAGAACTCTCAATCAATTACATATGAAATAGTTACCCACTCAAGCTAGAAGGAAATGGGGTTTGAATTTCTTTTTAATGTTACTACGTTTAACAGACATTTTTCAAAGGACACTCAAAAGAAGTATTTCAAAACAGATCTTCATTTCTAATAGCAACTAAAACTTTTTTCATGACTAAATATTTACTGCTTATACGAATCCAACAATTTTAGCCTACTAAGATTTCCGTTTTGGTTTTGTTTGGGTTTTTTTTAAATTCATTTCCTGGCTGTTAGGAATTAGCAAATTACTACAGTATTTGTAAATAAAGGAACTGCAACAGGAAAAAAGGTGGTTTACTCCAACTACTTAAAGTAACACTTAGAAGTTGTAATGACTTGATGAAACTGCACTGAATTCTGAGCAATACATTAAATCAAACCTTTTGATAACAGACAGTTCTGAGCAGAGAACACTTAACAAATTTTCCCAGTGAATTTAATACTTAAAGATTTTTCAGAATTCAAACAATGGAGCCAGAGGAAAAGAGTAACAGGCAGTGAAAACAAATACAGGGAGCAGAGACTTCACTTGATTTAACTCACATGAGTTAGAGCAGCCTGTAAACATGACTGCTACAACTTGTATTCCACCTTTTCAGATAGTCTAGCATGTGAATCATTATCTTTGCTTTACAACACATTAACTGTAACTAAAAGCTAGCAAATCCATCAGGTCTCCAAGGACAGAGCAACATGCTTTCACTGAGATTTCAACAGAATTCTGAACAACTGCTTCACGGCTTTAGATATACACGAGGGGAAAAAAGAGAAATCATACCCAATGCACAGATTCTGACCTTATTTTTGCTGATAGAATCAGCAGCTCCCAGCAGCGAGTGGATGCAGGCAGATAAGGCCTCTTGCGATAATCCCTGGAACACTGCCCTCTGCAGGGATGAGGAAATCACACCGAAAACCAGGCATTAGCGAAGCTAAAGCAGAATTTAGGAGTTGCGGCTTGTGAAGGATGTGCTTACCAGCACATAAAACTCTAGATTAGTTAGCTACAAATATGTCATCTAAATGCAATCAGACAGGATGGAGCCTTCATATATAAAAGCTTGCTGCAGCACTTAGACTGGATACAGGTATACACTCGAGCACGGCCTGTCCGTCCCCTGGCTCTGAATCTGCACCCCGGGTAGTGACATGATCAGTAACACCGAATGCATTCACAGCTAACGGCATGAACGACACTTACTGGGTAACCTGACCAGGCACTTCACACGTCAGGGTAACTACCTGTGCGTGCAATTTATGCTTGCAATAGACATGAGATCATTTGAGTGAGCTTAACCTCCAGCAAACTCACAATTACCTCATGTTTGCGCCAGGTTGGTAAACAAACATGACAGCTGCCATGGCCCAGATGACATGGAGTAACTCATTGAGCTGCAGCAACTGGATCATATGGCTCAGTTAGCTGCAGGAACACGGCTCACCTCCACCAGCACTCCAACATAGTATGTGACAGCCCTGACTGCCCCAAGGCTTGCTACTGCCACTTCATTCATGGGTGCAGGCAAGGCATTACAGTTCTGCTAGAACATCCCAGTGAAAAAAATAAATAAATCACTGCGTCGGTAACACTATAAATGAGCCTCGCAAACAATGCAAAAATGACCTCTTCTCCAAAGGGCTAGCTGAAAACAAGGGCAAATACTCATTGATCTTTATGAGACTGACATATTAAACAATTATTAATATTTTCCAGCTTCTTTTTAAGCAAATAGCATCTTGCTAGCAGTTTCACATAACACCTATCAAAGGTGCTCTGAAATGCATTGAGTGTATCTAATAAAGATACACATGTATAGAAAAGCAAAAACACTCGTGTTACGTTTCTCAGAGACATCCTAGCCTTTTACGCTGTTAGGCGACAGTCAAAAATCAGATTCTAAAGGGCAGATTCTAAAAGTCTCAAAATCCTTATGAAGTGAACACCTCAGAGGTGTTATATCTTCACATATCTGAACACGTGAAGATTCCTACTGTCTTAAACTTTGGAAATGCCTCCTACATTTTTGTGGATGTGCCACAAAAAATTCTGAGAGTATTTCCAAAATGAAGAAGTAGTAGAGTCACCATTTGTAAGACCAGAAACATCACCTTGTCTGATGTCCTGCAAAGCACATAGCAAGAAACATATTTCAGCAACAAGACCATTCTCTCTAATCGACCCAGAACTTTCTATTCTTTCCTGTCCTAGTCACTCCTCAACTTCGGAGTGATAAGTATCTTGAGCATCAGACGCTGAAGTATTTCTGTAGATCTACTGCTTTTGCTATTACAAACTAGTGCCTTTTTTCTAATTCTACTAATACAAAATTGTCTTGGAAATGATGACCTAAATTTGCCAGTTCATAAAGACATCAGCAAAAAGACTAGGAGATAACAGAGGCCAGTACCTGTCCATTCCTAACTTTGATTACAATATTTACAAATGGTGCTGCACATTTCATAACTTCACTTAAAAAAATAAAGAGATTTTTGCGTACGTCTATACATCTGTACAGTTTGGAGAGACACACTAGAGTCCTTCTGACAGTAGGATACCACATTCCATGCAGATCTGCTGGTGAAATCATGGTCTGGTGCCTGGGATTAAGGGATTCTGCTGAACCTGTTTGAAAGTAAAATACACACATCAAAACCTTGCCTATCTGTCCTTTCAGCTGAAGGAGACTGCAATATTGACTACACTTTATACTGATCCCAAAGTAGTAAGATGTATTTTATTGCAACCAAAAAGGTTAGGGTTTTTTTTTTCCTTCTGAGCAGGTCAGTACTAGATTTCTGATATGTACAGAGCACATGGCTGTGAAAGACATGAATTTGCTTTCAGGGATGGCCCAGCTCGACCTTTTTTAATGAGTTAGTTTTACAGGCACGTTTCCAATGACCCCCTCCTGCTGCTCAACAGTTGAAATGGTCAAACAAGTACTGGGAAAAAAAAAAGGTAAGAGAAAAAAGAAAAAATGGTTAGTGATCATGGAACCACAGGAGATGCTCAGGAAATAAAAGGAAAAAACCCATTTCATCAATTTTACTTCTTCATGCTTTCCTTTCTGCTAGGGATAATCCTACGTGGATTAAACAGCTGTAGAAAATGCAGGGTTTAAACATCATGTTAATAACAGCAAAAATAATGACAAAACCAATTTTGTCATGAGGGCGTTTGCAAACATAAAAAAAGTCATCCTTCTCCTGGGTAACCTTTGCAATAATTTTGTATGCTCAAAACAGATTTTCACAACACCTTTCAGTTTGTCCTTGAATCCTCGAAAAGAGGTGAGTCAACAGCATCACAACTCTGATTCCAGTTAGCAACCATTCAAAAAAGTAAAATTTTTACAGATTTACCTAATGATGGAATAAGCACTCGTGAAGTGTTTATGTGATCAGTGCGGGAGTTGTCTAGAACAGTTCGGAAGTATCTTTCTACCTTTTGCAATGATAAATTTATTGTCACAGTAATTAGAAGGCCTGTAAGACCTTAGTTGTCAGTTTGAGGTTCCTAGGCTATTTATTAGTCACTTCTGTGACTCCTGAGGGCACTGAAATGGGAGAAAGGCACCTATGAAGGGCAAATCATCCCAATTATCTCAGACATTTATCTTCAAATTATACCATACAGGTTCCTTCCCTCCCCTGAATGCAGGTGGGATTTACAGGACTTGCAAATGCCATATACCTAGCTTGAAGCAAGATAAACTCCCTTCTCAGCAGGATTTGTGGAGTCCACCTAGAAATAGTCAGAAAAACCTTTGCAGGCCTTGCAAGTCAGAAGCAAGAAACTAGCAGGCAATCAAAGGGAGTATGAGAAACAACTGACAAAGAGCTAAGAAAGGCGCTGCTAGGAAAAACGATACTGTACCATTCTGAACAGTGATAAAATTAAGGGAGAAATTCTCCACGGATCTTAGACAAAAATGTAAAGGGTTGTAACACTTAAACGACTGGCATCAAAAGAGCCACATTTCATGGAATTTGCTTCCAGTTCACTGTAATTTACAGGCACATGGGTCACATATTTAAAAAGTCATGGACTATATTGTGAGTTATTGTAAACAGCTAAAATTACTAACCGGTTTCAGTAAGTGGAAATACATTCAAAGGAAGAACTTGCCTTCACATGTAAAGGCACACAGAAAGACACTCCCAGATGTTCAAAGCATTCATTTAAGAGACATGCCTGGTACACCAAACCACCCTTCTCATCTTAGCGCACCTAATCAACAGAAGCATCCTTAAGTATACATCCTGATGGTAGGGATACTTTGCAGTAGAGAATACAGCAGCTCCGTTTTATACAAAGTACAATAGATGCTGTCAGCTACAAAAGCAGTCGCTTCACAGAATGGATTGCACTGGAAGCACAAATGAATGCCACCAAAAGAACAAGATTAAGTTGTTTCTCCTTCTAAAAAACCAAGTTATTAAGAACCCCGAGACAAAGTTCACCTCTCAAAAATCTCTCATGAATTTCTCTAGGAAAATAAGCCTCTAAGATATATGCCAGTTTCTCACTGACTGTTCAAGCTAATGCTCACTCTCCATGAGCTTTATGCATTAATTTGACAACGTAAGATATATTTCATACCAGATTTAACTAAGCTGCAGGACTCGGGATCTTCTAGCTGGACATCTGAAAATGAAGCTTCAGATGGCAGCTTCTTCTGTTCCGCTTTCAAACTCTGTGCAATTTGCTGCAGAGGAAGGCATACCACAAAATTTAAGGTTTTTTTTCTCCTCAATTTAAGCAGATTTATGCTGCTTTGATTACAATAGAGAAAAGCATACTAAATTGCAAAAGGAATCACCTATGCTCACAGCTCCTCAGTGTTTCAAAGACATTAAAAGAAATAAAGACAGCTGTTTCCAAAACAGTAGCAGAAACATTTCAACATCAATTTAAGATTCACAAGTATTAGGCAGATCTGTGGTAAAGCACCGTTCTTTCCATTTTGCCTGTTTTTACTGATCTCTAAATAATAACCAGTGAAATAACCCAGTGAATAACCTAGAATGAGAAGCTCAAAATAAGGGAACCCAATTCAACGCTCACTTAGATTTCATAAATCTAATTTCTGTGATGGCTTTATTCCTATAAATGATATGTTCAGATGGCCCCAAAGTACTCTCCAGTTTATTCCCTGTGGGAGTTCAACAGAAAGCTTTCCCCTAATGTTCCTCAACACTTCCACACGTCAACACTTTTCACTACTTTGTCTTCTTCAAAGCAATGAGAGGCAGCAAGAATGGGCAAAGAACTGCATTAATATTTGAGCAGAACAGCACAAAAAATATTTCTGCCCTGTGCTTTTAACATTTTAATAATTCATTTACTCAGACAGAAGGTCTCTCTAAATAGCAAGGTTTTGAGGTTTAAAGCAATCAAGTAGCAAAATGAATCACAAACCAGGCAAAAACTGGAGTCTCACAAGGACATATGAAGTGCAGTGTAATTTCTCAATTTCGAATGAACTGTAAAACTCACTTTCTTCTTCCTAACTGAATGGCCATTGGACTCTAATTTGAAAATAAGGCCTTGTGTAGACTAAGTATCTGCACTGCTTGCCTATGGAAGTTATAGCTAACATTAAAAAGTTCTCACAATCATTTTTTTATCCAGTCCTATTCACACAATCTT
>VZSC01011578.1:196359-234934 GCA_013398225.1 Steatornis caripensis | reverse complement strand
CCCCGGGGCCGGCGGCGCTCGCGCTCGTCAGCGCCTATGCCGCGGCACATCGACACGCAGCCCCGAGAAACGCCGGGGCCGGCAGCTGACACACACACACCCCGACCCCCGCATTCCCTGGGGTCTTCCTTCCTGGGAGGGGGCGGCGTGGGACGAGCGCGGCGATGGCAGCGCACCGCGGGCCCCCCGGGCTGCTCCGGCGGGGGGCGGCAGCGCTCTGTCCCTCCCTCCCTCACTCCCCGTTATCAAAACGCTTGTGTTAATAACCGGGATGCGCTTCTGCGGCAGTGTTTTCCGGCCCACTTCGGTCTGACCGCGAGGGCACGTGAAGCCCTCGGGAACGGGGCGAGGGGAGCACGGGCGCCGGCAGCCCCGCCTGCCCCGGAACGGCAGACGCCGCCCGCCCGCCCCGCGCCCGTTGCGTGAGCTCTGGCAGACGCAGCGTGCCATGGCGGGGAGCTGGCGTTCCTTGTCGTGCCCGTCAGCTCCGGTGTCTCTCCGGCGAGGGTCGGAGGCAGGAAGGGCAGGCTGCCCCGCACCGCAGCAGCGTGCGCAGCCTCCCCTCGCTGCTGAGCAGGTTCTCACCTGCCTGCAAGCATCGCCCATGAACGAAAGCTGCGTTTTCCACCGTGCCTCGGCTACCGCTGCAGGATTCACTCTTTGCTTTGGAAATAGCCTTTGTTATCTTTGGGTTGCTATTAGTTTTTTGTAAACTTCAATCTTTTATCATTATAGTATGAAAATAAATCCTAAGGCATGCCTCAATTAGAGCTAAAAAATAGCTTGAGGTGTTCCCTGAAGCAGTAGCCTTGAGATCCTGAACTCCCATTCCACTATTTTGACACTTTCGGTGCTTCGCAGTTACTCTTAGTCCATCTTATCCATCTGTCCCTCTCCAGCTTCCCCACTGAGCATACTCCGACCCTGTTACTCCAACCCAGCAAGATCCTCATCCCCTCGGAGCTGCATCCATCGGACTAGTGCTACCATGCATCAACACTAGAAATCGGCCCTGGTCACAAGTGTAACATTATCTCAGCCTAGTCGGTTACTTGAGTAACAAATGTATCTAGCTGCTACGCAGCATCATGAACACTGCTTGGTCTGGAAGAGATCAGAGCGGGAAATACTTGCAGTTTGAGATATGCCAAAGAAGAGTGGAAAAAATACAGTTAATGCATGTAATTCAGGCAGTAAGTTACAGGAACACAAGCTTTTAACTACAGCAACTCCAGTCTGCCCCTGGCTAAATAACCAGTAACATCACACAGTTCAATGCCAGCGACAGCCTTCCCTTGTTAATCACCCTGACGTATTTCAAAATACACCCCTTCATCTGAAACTTCAAAAGCAGTTTGGAGTCATTACACAATGATTTTAAAACTTTTAATAAGCTTTAAAATGTAACACATACACTTTAGTTTACATAGTATACAAAAGTATTTACAAATATTTCTATTTAATCTTAGAAACAGCTGTAAGGAAAGCCACTGCACATAAGCATACCCATATACATAGGAAAGAAACATCCCTTAGGAAAGAAAGTGCCTTGTGCATTTAAAAATCCATTTTGAGTTCAAAATTAGTAATTTAGTAATTCATAGTAATTTTGAAATCGCAATGAAATTTAAGTGGAATGTAAGACTACCCAAAAATGTTTAAGAGATTGACACAACGCCACAAAAATGCAAAGCTATGCATCCTGCTTTGCCACCCTCTGAGGAAAACAGAAGGACCACTGTGTGACTTGCGCTGCGCACATTTCCTTTCTTGGAATTAACAGCAGCATTTGTAAGAACCTTGACTAACTGTTTAGTTAACAGCCCTGAAGTTTTCGATATACATTTAACCCAAAAAGTAATGCTTTAGGGAAGGTTCTGGTTGATTTCTAAGTAAAGCGTTTTCTTGTGTATAGCAGCAGCTTGGGCCTGTTTGCTACATGGAAGCACTCAGTAGTTCTGGGTCTGGAGTATTTCTCGACAAGGAAAGCAGTCCTGATAGCAGACTGACCTTTGGGGGGGTTTGGTTCTTTTTGCAGAGGCACCTCCATGACACAGCCTGAACAGCTCAGTATAAAACTCGCATCTTTCAGATGATACGTAACAGCCAGTAACCAGTACAAGTAGTTCTTCCCAACAATGGAAGAAGCACGGAAATTTTCTCTGCAAGATAGGCAGGTGAGCATGGACTCGTTTGAACTTCAGTCCTCTCTGCAATTCACATATGAATATGTTGAAGAATCACTTATGCTGAAAACCAAGAATGGAGGGGAGAAAAATACCACACTTTCCTCAACCTATGCAAAACTGACAACTGTAGCAACCACACTTTCAAATGAAGCTGGATTATTACCAGCAAATTATGCAGACATCTAAGGACTTAGAACACAGGAAAGCTCTAAAACCAGAAGGAGATTTTTGTACTGCAGCAGATATTTCGCTGAACTGAAGGCCTGAAAAGATGTCTTGTGATACTTCCAGTTAATTGGAAACTATAAACTATTGCAGTCAAATTGTATGCACTTCCAAAAGCAGGAGAATCCCAGCTCGTTGGTACTATCCATCTTCTTTCAGACAAAGATTGCTGTTTACCTCTTACACCTACAAAGCACTGTGCATCTGAGCCGCAACCAGCATAAAGTTGCATTACACACCGTCACGTTCACATCAACACTTAAGCAGCTGACAAAGTATTCCACCATGTTTGGTTCAGTCCTGAAAATAGTGCACATCATCCACTGAATCACACGAGGAAGCCATTGTTACAGGAGCCAGTCTGCCTTGAAAATCACTTCCACATTGTTCTCATTCACAACATTCTTGTAATGACCTCTTCCTTTGGCCAGCATCTCAGACAATAAAGAGCAGATACTCAAGATAATTTACAAGTTGCTCTAAACTCAAGCAGTGCGTTAACATAATCCAGTACACAGTTCAGAGTGTCAGGAGTCTAATTTCTTCAGCTGCTCATATGTCAGAAAGAACTGGAATGGCTGCTAAGGAAAACTGTTTCCTGTTCACACAGTGCAAAACGATCACTTCACTACAAAAGGAGAGCTGCATCTGTGTGAAACTTTCACAGAATGGTAGGGGTTGGAAGGGACCTCTTGAGACCATCCAGTCCAACCCCCCTCCCAAAGCAGGTGCCCCCAGAGCAGGGTGCACAGGAACACATCCAGGCAGGGTTTGAATATCTCCAGAGAAGGAGACTCCACAGCCTCTCTGGGCAGCCTGTGCCAGGGCTCTGTTACCCTCACAGCAAAGAAGTTCTTCCTCACATTCAGATGGAACTGCCTGTGCCCCAGTCTGTGCCCCTTGCCCTGTTGCTGGGCACCACTGAAAAGAGTCTGGCCCCATCCTCTTGACACCCGCCCTTTAGATATTGATCAGATCCCCTCTCAGTCTTCTGTTCTGAAGTGGAAATTTGTTCCACTCTTTGTTTCCCCCCTGTGCAACGCTGCTGGTTGGCCGTTTTTATTATGCAGTACTAGGCAGAACAATGAAACTTGCTTTAAGGCTGGTGAATCCAATTAGTCTCCCATCCCCATTCCTCAGGATCTCAAACACAGGACTGAGGAGGCAAGAGAATACTGAAAAAGCCCTTAGAGCCTTTCCTCACTTAGCTTTGATGGGGTAAAGGAGGTTTGGTCATGGTAAAAAACATTATTACCAACCCACTTCCCAGGGCTCTCATCAGCTGCCTCTTGAAACAAAAGCAAAATTGTGAGACTGAGATAAACAAAAAGATTTCATGGCTAACTGCCAAGTTTCCCCAGTTCTGGAAATAGCCCCCATTCCTAACTCATCTGGTCAACTTTATTTAAAACTAGACTCCAAACTAAGGAAATGGGCAGGTATGAAGTTGGAGGAACAGAAAAATGTTTTGCAAGATCACATTCTAATTCACAAATTCTAATTCACCCTGTGTGAATCACAAATTCAATCTGACCAGCAGCGGTTGTCTAAGAAAACAAACAACTACACAGTGTTCCATTCGCTGAAAAGGAATATTTATGCTGACATGACACTTTCCACACTGAGCATTCTGTGAAACTGTCCGTCAATACTTGCTGTTGTACAGCTAGCTTAATAGTTTTGTGCACCTTTGAAAAGGATACAATGATATTCCAAGGACCAAGTCTTAACCAGTTTGGCCAAAACCCTTTATATAGGGCAAAAAAGCCTTCATTCTTCCACATCTGGAAAAAAAACACAGCAAGAACGCACTTATGTAGTTCTTTATTATGAGAAATCTAGACAGCAGTATCAGCTAACAAGATTCTATGTCAGACAAGGGGATGGCTTAGTGCTGTAACCTCAGATTAAACAATGTTGTATGATGGTACAAAGAAACATTTCACTAGATAAAGGCAAGATTAGTAATGCCCACAGCATTACCTAGCAGGTAAAGATGCAGTCTGTGTCACTCAGTATTCAACCCAGATTCATCCAAATTGCATTCTTGGACTTTTTCCCCCATGCCAAAACCTTGCAGAGCACTGCATGTGAACCTGCAGCTCATATTAAGCACCCTCTTTGTATTTTTCACTTCGCTTTACAGACTTCACAAAATTGCACTGGACAGTGTGATTTGGACTGTTCAGTCAACAGTCTGGACACCAACAGCTTCCTATCCACTCTTCTCCACATAAAAGACCATCATGAACCCACCTCATACCCAATCTAGGGATTCAAGAAACCAAGCCGAAAGAATCAAAATCAGAGACTGAAATTGCCTTTGGCTGTACTAGGCTTCCCATTATGCAGTAAGCAACAGAGAAAACCATCTTCCCCAGAAGAGGATGTTCTTCAAGAACTGACCTAAGAAATGATAATTTCCTATCAATATCCTAACTTTGTATAAAGTTAAGTAAGAGACAGTGCTGCTGGGAGACTTAAGTCTCCTCATCCAAGCACTAAAAGGAAGTAAGTGCCTGCAGTACGTACTTAGTTTCTTCCTGCCCTTCTGCCAGGACAGTAGATACCTTTCACACCAAGTGCGTTATTGGCGGTATAGTCCTTTTGAGCATTATGGCAAAAACCATATCTAACTTAGTTGGATTAATTTCCTGGGAAACTCAGAACCATGTCAAGTTCTAAACCAAAATTATGGCTTGATAGCAGCAGTTTCTACTTACGTTGATACACGAACTACTTACTTGTAACAAGCAATCCAAAGTACCCTTGTAGTTTGAGTGTCCTCCATGTTGGCTTCTCTGATTCATCATGCGTGTTCTTACAACATCAATTGGGTTGGATGCAAGGGCTCCAGCTAACCCACAGGTAAAACTTGAGCTAGTAAAAGAAAGGTTTAATGACATTTGACCTATTGCATTCAAAGATGCACAAGAATTCCCCCTCCCCAGAAAACATACAGTAATAATGAGCACTTAATGCTTTTAGTTAAAAATTACATCAGCTAACAGATGTGAAAAATTACTTATAAATCATCATTTTGCAGATTTGATATACAGCCCTTATACAGAGTTGCCGTATACTTGAACATATTTATGCCTCCGAGAATAGCAAATACTTGGTTGAAACTTTCCTCTAACCTCAGATTGCAAAGCTGAATGATTCAGACCACCCACATAACCAAATTCCATATTCAAAAGAAAGTTAAATCCAAATCCTAAATAAAATTAGCTTCTGTGTTGTGTGCTACCATTTGAGATGCTATTGCATTAAAAAGTATAAACACATCAGAAGTATATTTACATCTAGACCAACGAAATAAAAATCAAAAGATTCACTCCCCATAACGAGAACTAACCAATGATGGTCTATGCAAGCAGTTAGTTACACAAACTTACAGAAAGTGAGTATATACCGTATCTCCCATAAATCCAGACATGATTATGTGCTTCTTGGTAAGGTCATACACTGGCAGTTCCACTCCAACAACAACAGCAGCTCTCTGTGCTGTCAACGACACTCCCTGGCAAAAGAAAGGATATAGTTGAAGTTTAAAATTAACCTTTGTGCACCATCAGAAAAGACTAGCTTTTATAATACGAAGCAACATGTCATAAATGTATTAAGAACATTGTTAACTCAAACAAGGCTAATTAGCACAAGTCTTAGATGTATGTGCTCAAAAAAAGGCAAATTCAAATTAATAGATAAATCACTTTTCCAAGCTGAACAGCAATTTCAGTTCCTTTATGCTACTCCATTCTCTGCTTAACATCCAAATTCTTACAGCAACAGTCAATCAAGACTTCAATGGCTAGGTGATACTGGCTCCCCTGGCTGCTAACTGGAAAAACTGACAAAAGAAGATGAACTGAAAAATTGACATCAAGAAGCTTTGCAGAGAAAAGCACACTAACAGAAAAACATTATTATTCTCCAGCTGTTTTAGAACAACTGTCCATTCTTGGTCTTCAGTTGTTATATAGCCACCTACTGTAACTGTAATAAAAGACAATCTACAAGACTGAATACAAGAATTCCTGAGTTAGAGGGAATGTTCATTAGTGCCTTTAGTTGCAAACGTTCTTGAGTATATGTTTTTCAAAGAGCAGAGCATACAGATTGAGAGATGTCTTGTCATTAAACCCTAGAGGCAGTCACCCAGATTTAAGCCTCCATTCGTCTCCCCTTTTTTAAGAAGTGGCTAATCCTTGAACACTAGACTGGCAGTAACCCTTTGTCAAAATGCACTGAAACACCAGCAGTGCAGTAGTCATGGCAAACGACATGCATATTAGCTACTGACTCCTCCATACTTTGGCTGAGAATACTGTAGAAGTACAGTTGAGCAATCAGTTGAGCAAGAAAGCGTACTTAAAGTGTAGGATATAGTTCAAAAAACTTACCTTCCATAATCCTTTAGTGCCTTCCTTCTGGTAGATCTGTATGAAGTTGCCCATCATTCCTCCTTGAATCACACTACCTTGTGCTTGCATTCTGATCTGAGGTTCATTTGAAAATAAAATAAATACTTTTCAAAAACACAATCGGTAATAGTTTAATACAGTTTTATTAACATTTTAAGTTACAATCTTTTAAGTAGTAAAGTCAATTTCTCGTTGAATACAAATTAATAGCTGACATTATCATAACCATGACGCAATCTTTAGAAGTACCTTAACTATCCAAATGCAGCTGCTAATTTTGAACAAGTATGTGGTATAGCTCTTAGCTGCATTAACTCATGTCTATTTCTGTTCTTGTACACTACTCCATTTAGATTAGACTGACAGATGGGTTCTGCAGGATGATCTTTACAGTGTTCTCACAGAAGATGTGAAAATGAAACACTCAAAAGATTACAGTTTCAGGTAGTGAAAACCATGGTGTTTGACCCTGTGGACTTCTAAGAATGTCCTTGAGAAACTGCCATGTTAACTACCAAATACAAGTTTGGTGACAAGCAAGTTGGTGCGTGGACAGAATTTTGGGAAATATCTAATTGAAGCCACACTTGAAATAGAAGGTTGTGTTTGAAATGCCTCTACATAACCACACTAGCCCTATGAAGGATTAAGTTTTTAATAGTTTTAGAAGAACATAAAGAGTTTTCTTGAATTTCACATTAGAGGCAGCCATGTAAGTCACATGCTACAGTTTTGTAAGTTAAATACCATCAACCCTCCCAAGAAACTGAAAAAGAGGTCATTGACTATCATTAAGCTAACAGATCCTTAAAGAGGTGATGATTTCACCAATACACTTTAAATGACTGATGCTGGAACACTGTTTCCATGGGACACTGGACTGCAAAGCCTCTGTAAGGATTAAAGAATTGTACAGTACAAGTGGCACTCACTGAAACTCTTGCCTCTAAACTGATCTTCACCTATTTTGAGCTCTAGAAACATCCTAGTATAACAGCGTTACCAAGAAGTACAGATGAAATATGCAGTGTGGCTTCCACACAAACACTATAGTGTGAAAGTTAAAGAGTCATCTTAAATTATTCTCTCCCCATCCGCAGAAAAAGTTATATGAAACCAACTGCCTTCCCAGCCACCAGTTCCCCAGCACTTACTTCCAAATAATTAGTATGGACCAAAAGGAGGTTCCAAGAATTCAGGATGTTACTGATTTTTTTTTTTTTTGAAGTTAAGAGATGAGAATAAATAGGGTTACACAACAAATCCTATATTCATCAGGAGATTCTGCATTGCCTCAAGGAGAGGATAAAAACTAAGGACAAACTCTACATAATTACCTTTAAGACATCTGTAGGGTTGGCAATTGATGATGAGATTACTCCCGAAAGAATACCACACAGAACATTTATCAGCAGGGTTTCATCTGTTCCATAAACAAAGAAAAAGACTTTAGCTGCAGATTTATAAAGCTTAAGATGCATCAGGGCAGGATGACGCCACCCCTTCTTTAACCACAGAGAGTGCCAATTACAGAAGCCTTAAAACCTGCTCTGACCAGTTTTCCTTGCTGGCTCACTTTGTTATGATTGGTACAAGGAATGTCTTCTCAGTAGACTTGTTCAAACCGCTATAGTAAGATACCAAATGGAAACAACCAGCTTCAAGCAAATCAGTCCTCAGTTAGACTGGAAAAAACCCACTCACCTTCTGGATGCTCAACAAACATTCTTTTTAAGCTCTGGTAAGTGCCTATTTTTATAGTTCCATATGAAGCTTGCCGTAGCATTGCAGGCGCAATCCTGTAAAAATAGGCAATGATAATATTTATGCTCAAAATTGCAAAAGACTGGTTAGCAAATACTTTTTAGAGCAGGAGAAACTGAACACAAGATGTCTACCAGAGAAAGGTTTGTTCATTTAAATCAACAATTTAAACTCACTATAGACAAAACAAAGTTTGGGTTTGGTTGGGGGGTTTTTTTGTTTGTTTGGTTGGGTTTTTTTCTAAATAAACCCTGCAAGAACACGAATGAACTTGTCAGCTATAAAATAGCTGGCAAGCGTATCTGAAATGTAATATGTAGATTACATCTTTCCCACACCACCTTGCATGTTTTAAAGAAAAGCATGCCCATTTATACACAAAGGTTAATTCATTTTTTCTTCTAACACAGATGGAACAACCATAGCAATATTATATAGAATAACTTTATGCTTAGCTTTTTTATTCCCCAAGTGGGTTTTGTTGGTTGGTTTTAAACATGAAATGCTATTGGAGAGTGCAAAGACTGAAGCAATCTAAGCTTGGGCTTTTGACTTCCAGATTACTTCAGGCTAACCAAATACCTCGCAATTCTGAAACCCAAGAATTCACACACTATGGGCTTATACTTATCAATAGACTGTTCATAAACCTTTACTGCAAGTCAGTTAATTTTACCCAGAGTATAAGGCCTTCAATCCTTCTTCTCTGCATATTCTGACTAGTGCGTGCGTCATTCCACGGTAGCGAATCTCTTTATATTTGGCATCATTAACTTGACCTTGAACCTGCAGACGTGTTTTGGTCAGATCAATGGGGAAAGTACCTTAAAGAAAAAACAGAGAGAAAATTAATCAAGTTCTTACCTAACCAAACACAACAAAGAACATGATATAAGAAACAGTAGCCTTTATTGTATACTAAAATATATAAAAATACTCCCGGGAAAAAAAAAATCTGTCTTGCCAGGACTTTCTTTTAAACAAGTGGTTAATTTTCTGTTACTTTGCTTCTTCCAAAAGCTTGTCAGAGGCCCTGCCTACCCTCCTATGTTTACATTTTGCATTCACTATGTTTTCAGACAACACGGAGTTGCCTGGTTGTGAAGAGCCACATGGAATTGGACTCTGCAATCACAGAGTTTGCGTGTGTATTCTACAACCATCTTCAAAAGGTATTTCACCCAAGGCAAACAAATTAATTCCATAGGACAAGCTATAGAGATTCTAGCCTAGAATCTAAAAAAGCAATACCAGCAGTACCCGCTTCTGTTTCTGCTTTCCTGTAGCCTACTGCTATGTAAGTTCATACTCTCTGTGCTCCCTTTATGAAAGAGTTTAGAAAGCATATTCCTCCAGAGCTTATCTTTAGGAAAGGGACCACCTCAACATTCAAAACTCACCTAAACACTGATAGGACTCAGGATTAACTACATCAACAAGGCTTTAAAAGACAAGCAAGGCTTTTATGAATTGCTTGTCTTCCTCACAAAGCTTTTGGCATTATTGGCCACATTCAGTCAAGTAAGAGAGGTTTCAAACTCAACTTTAAAGAAGATTCATAAGAGAAGACAGGAAAGGAAAAAAAATACTAGTTTTAAGTGTTATTTTATACTACATCTACTATTAGACAGACTTCACATGCAAGCCTACCACGTGTCAGACTATGTTCTGCTACTATGAAAATCCAGGTTTCCTTTATTTTCATGTACATGCATTTCAGATAAGACCTTAAAAGGATGTTGCTATTTTAGGTTCGTCTCTGGAGTGGGCACTAAAACATCACATTCACTGTCTCACTACAGCAATTATTCTATGTTGCACACTAATTGAATTTAAGTGTTCAAATCTAATCAGCCACTCAGATTCAAGAAAAGGGAATTTAAACAGCAACAATAGCTACTCAGAAAAGGTAAGAGAGAAATTTTACAAGTTAAGAGCTTAATTTGTATATTCCAGCAAAACAAAAAGCTGTGTATATTTTATGACCACTGTCTAGGAGCAGATCAACAAACACCAAATAATAGAATGCAAAGGCAAATTTGGTATAAAAACAAGACTCACAAGGAATGTGAGTTTACAGAGAAGCATTCCGACACTGTAACAAAGTTCTGAGCAACTCTGCAGTCAGCATTAAAGAAAAACTCCTATGCTGTAGACCACCATATACTACTGTGTCACTAATGGCATGGAACCAAGCTTGTTTTAAAAGGGAACAGGAAATCAGGGTTAAAGGAAAAGCTTACCACATTCTGCAGTGATTGATGCTAAACCTCCATAGATAAAGGGCTTCCAGTTTAGTGCTGACATTACTGCTTCTTCTTTCTGTGAAATAAGACCATTTAATGCTTCTATAATTACATCTGTTACATAAATATATATGCTAACATTTAACGTGCCTTGTCCATTTAAGATGGACCTTCCAAACATAAAGGGTAAAAGCATTTAATACCTTTGACAATTGGAAGAAAGTCAGTAATACCGCATAAAGGCAATGTCTCTACTATGTATTTGGGCCACACCACTATCCTTGCCATGAAAAGTTAAAGCAAGTTTGTCTTCCAGGCATGATCTTAAGGAGCACTGCAGTGAATAACCTCCAAGGATGCACTTACCAAGCTGAATTAGTTTGACTATATCCTGCAATAAAATGGAACTTTAAGACAGTCATTATCAAACTTCCATTCCTTTTTTCCCGGTGTCAACATTAACATGAGCTGAGGCTGGTACACTTGGAGAGAAAACAGGGTGCATGCATTTTCCTTCCATTAAAGCCTATTTCTGCTACGAGTGTTTGCAATATTGGTTCTTGTGAACATTATATGAAAACAGTGTAATCAGGTGCGTAAGTAAAAAAGGCTGCTCTAACTTAGAAGTTAAGTTAATTTCACATAGTTAATAATAATTAACTATGGCCTATGCTTCGCAAGATGCTAAAATAATCCGATTATCTTAGAAAAGAGGTAAGAACTGCAAAACCAGACTAGTCCAGTTGATACAAGATTGCCCTTCCCAAAACCAAGAAGGTCTCTCCACAGCTTATTTTTTCCCTTCCTAATAATATAAATACTTTCAATTCCCCATTTTCTATAATATCCTCCTAAACATTGGATTCTACAGTTATCTTTTGCAAATTAATTTTGTGGAATAATTGTACTTGAAACTATTTCCCTTGGCACTTATATTCGCTGTTACTTTGTTTATTCATCTGCACTGCACAGCTGAAAAATACTGCAAATGCACAGTTACTTGGCACCACCTTCTATAAAGATGAACATTCTTTGGTCACTTCCTCTAGAAGTGCCAATAATTCAGCGTCCAAATGAAGTTAACAGAAGTTGCAGGCACTGAGCATGCCTGAATAGTTACTGCAGCCCCAGTTTTCCTTGTATCATCTTTACTTCAAGAAGAGTTATCTGGCTCTTCAGTCTTCTGACACTCAATACAATTTTAAAAACCCCCAAAGCCATAGGAGCTCAAAGCACACAAGTTCAAATACTCAACAATGTGCACAGAAACCCATCTTACTCTCTAGGTTGCTGCAAAGACCACCACTGATGTAAAAAAAAAAAAAACCAAGAAAAGGTCACTGCAAAGAACACCACTAATGTAAAAACCCATGAAAAGGCAGGTAAAGGCATCCACTATATCACCAAAGAATGCCATGCAGAGATCAGAAGCCACAGGCATGAACTACACCAGCTTTTCAGTATGAAAGTAGCAGAGCCACACGGGTGTGGCATTATGCCAGAGGGAGGCCACTTCCAGCTCCAAGTTCCTCATATTCCTGTCCTGCCATGATTAATGGCAGATCATTTAATTAATGGAGACAAAGGCAAGCTCAGTTTCCCCACTGTCAGCCACATACATGATCTTCACTTTTGAGATACTTGCCAAAATAGAAAATAGTTATTTTTTCCCCCTTAACACATCAAAACAAATTTTCATTATCACAAATACCCTAACACTGATAAAACTAAAATATATCTGTACTTTTGTTTGTTCTGTATTTCACTCTGCTGAGGCAATGAAGGCTAATCAGTTTTCCTATGGAATTCTGGGGCACTGACACAATGTAGAAGTATGCAAGCACATCCAAATAAAGTTTTCAATTTGTAAACAGATTTACTAATATTAGGTGAAGTTTTGAGATATATATAATATACAAGACAGAAATTATATAGCACACTGTTCCTTTGACATATCCCAAGGTTAAGGCCTTACATTGCAAGTTTGTAGCTTTGAAAGGCTTACTAGTCTCCTTTCCTGCTATTGAGGCCAAAATAACCATCCGAGTCTTTCCACTTATTTCTACCTTGCATCCCTCCTTCTAGCTTTCCATAATTACAGGAAGAAATTAAAGCCAGAGTGCCAGAGCTTATCTCAAAAAAAACCAACCAAACAAAAAAAACACTCCAGCAAGCAACCTTGCCCTTTCACCTCAGCTGACTCATTTTCCAAATTCTTGCTTTGCTTCTTACTCAGAAATTCTTCCCTACACTGATAAAAATGGTAAGTATCTCCTTACAAGAATCCCACTGACAAACTACTTAAAAACAGAGTCCAGCCCTCATTATACAATAAATTGAGGTCTCCAATTTTACTAGAAAGAAATTGTCCTTATCAAATGTACATTGTTGTTCCCTGAACATAAGTAAGATGACAAAGGTGATACTACCCCTAAAGGACACCAGGTTAGATTAAAACAGCAATTCATCCACACTCTCTTTGGAAAAGTCAGAAACAAGTCTGACTGCTTTTAATTAGCATCATGACTGAAAAAAAATCAGAAGCCCGTGTTCCATAAAGGAATGCATCACTTAAGACAAACATTTAGATATTTCCCTGTTAGAGGACAGAATTTAAAAGTCAAATATAAAATTCTTTATTGGTTAACAATATTGCTAACACACTAGGCAGACAGTATACTCCAGCTTACAGTAGTTTTAACTATTTAAAATGGATTTGACTCTTGCATGTTAAAGAAGGATTACGCTAAATGGGTTACTAGACTCAAAAAGTTATTACCTGTAATATAAGCATGCACATATAAGCCAGTTATCCAAGACATATTTTCTAACTGCATGGATTACACTGCAGACACGCAGCTCACTTCATATTCAAGCTGTGAGGCATCATCATACAGAAATAAGAAAAACAATCGGGGCTAAATCTAGCAACCACCATGGCAAGTTCTTGCCAAATACAAGCTGTCTTTCAAGCACAGAAGCCAGTGAAAGCCCTCTCCCCCAGCTGAAGGGATTCCCTGCAGCAGTCCTCTGGGCAGCACTGTCTAATTATACAGCTAGATCAGGAAGGAAGCAGCATGTCACAGAATCACAGAACGGCAGGGGTTGAAAGGGACCTCTGGAGATCTCCATCTAGTCCAACCCCCCCTCCCAAAACAGGTGACCCTAAAGCAGGGTGCACAGGAATGCGTTCAGGCAGGGTTTGAATACCTCCACAGAAGGAGACTCCACAGCCTCCCTGGGCAGCCTGTGCCAGGGCTCTGTCACCCTCACAACCAAGAAGCTCTTCCTCATGTTCAGGTGGAACTGCCTGTGCTCCAGTTTGTGCCTGTTGCCCCTTGTCCTGTGGCTGGGCACCACCGAAAGGAGTCTGGCCCCATCCTCTTGACACCCACCCTTTAGGTATTTATAAACATTGATGAGACACCCTCTCAGTCTTCTCCAGGCTGAACAGACCCACATCTCTCAGCCTTTCCTCATAAGAGATGCTCCAGCCCCCTCATCATCTTTGTAGCCCTCCGCTGGACTCTCTCCAGTAGTTCCCTGTCTCTCTTGAACCGGGGAGCCCAGAATTGCACACAGTACTCCAGATGCGGCCTCACCAGGGCAGAGCAGAGGGGGAGGATCACCTCCCTCCACCTGCTGGCCACACTCTTCTTAATGCACCCCAGGATGCCATTGGCCTTCCTGGCCCCACGGGCAGATTGATGTGCCTGCTCGGGAGTGGAGGGCTCCGAAGGGTGCCGAGCAAAGCTCAGGAAACCCCCGCCTTCCTTCGGAGACAGCACTCGGTGAAAGCTCACGGGGAAACATCTGCACCCGGCCAGCGAGGCGGCGGAGCGGCCGGCAAGGCCCACCTGGGCCTCGCCGGCCGGGTGAGAGATGAACCCCCCAGCCCCGACGCCCAGCGATCTGAAAAGCCAACGCCTGCCACCTCCCCACTTACCACCGCAACCTCCGCGCCAGCCGCCACCACCTTAAGCCGCTTGCCCGCTGCTGCCCCGCCGGTTATAAAGCCCTGCCCCGCTCCCCTCAGCCGGGGCGGCCGTTGGAACCCGCCCCGCCCCGCTCTCGCGCTGGAGAGAAGAAAGGGCGGGCTCGCCTGAAGCGACGAGCTGGGGACTGGCGTCTGTGCGGAACGGGTGGATTTAAAGGGGCAGCTGTGAGGGGAGGTTTGGTGTGAGGGGGTACGCCGAGACGGCTTGTAATAAACTGGGGGGGGGGAATTAACGCCGCGTCCTTCCAGTCAGAAGTCTCCCTTCGCTGCTCACCTTGGGAGACTTCGGGGTGGTATTTTTCCATTAGCCATCCCTCCCCAGGAGACTGGAACAGGTATGTTAGGTATTCCACTGCTCCTCGGCTGCTGAACAGGGCACTCGCCCCTCGGGGTTTCTTCCCATCGTTAACTGTAACGACATCGATTCTGTCCCTCCATTTGCGGCTGTATGGCCGCCTGTGTCTGGGTTAAGCTTCCTTAAATCGGCAGAGGAACCTTCGATACATGCTCTGTGGAGGAACAGAAAGGGGCAGGGTGGGTTTAAATAGGTACTTTGCTCTTTAAAATACCACGTCGAATGTTTTTGACAAAATACTCCACAGGTGACTTTTAAATCGTTATTATGCAGCTTTGTGCCATTCTAACTATGTTTCTTTGCATTACCGACACGGAAATTATGCACTCAGCAATTACGCTGCTTTGTAAATGTATATCCAATGCCCTTCCAGAAAGGCACATAGGCTGTGGCCACTGTAACGCTGCCTGGCCTGAGGAGGGACACAGGGGCTATCCAAAAGGGCAGCTCTCAGCCCCTGTACAAGTGGCAGTGACCAGTCCCCGAAGACTGGACGAGAACCAGAACTAGTCCGTTCCCTTGGTTCAGAGCCCAGGACTCTCTATGAAATAGCTGAAATTGGCTCTTTCTCTGCCCCTAAAGGCAACCTGTTCTGGCAACTCGGCGCTTTCCATTTCTGGCTGAAGAGCTGCCAGACTTGCTTGTAGGACCTACCCCCATGTGTTTGTAGGATCTACCCCCATGGTGCAGCCCTGCTGCTGCTGTCACTCCACTGCCTCGAAACTGGATGGCATGCCTTACCCCTGAAAGGTCAAAATGTGCGGTATTGCTCCCCTCGCTTATCTCAGGGCAAGGCTGGCAGCTGAGAAACTTTAAGTTTACTAGCTGGTGGAGGAAGGGGATAATGCCTATTCAGTTCTCATTAAGAAGCTGGCTGTGGCCTTACACTAATCTGTCAATAAAACATAAGGAATTCAAAACTTGGGTCCCAGTGTGCTGTAAATGCTTCATACAGTGAAAATAGTTCTCTATAACCATCCAAGTCTATCCCCGAAATTTTACATTTCAGTCATTACAGCATGGGCAGCCCATAGAGCTCATGCTCCAGTCGCAGTGTTGCAAAGTTGTCTTCGCAGATGGGCCTCTCAGAAGGTGAATACCAACTCACACCTCAGAATTGGTACTCATGTTCAGACCTGCTCCTGAAACTCCTAGTAACTGCCTCATACTTTCCAGGTTTTATATCTACATCTGGGAAGATCTTATTTGAGGTAAACTTTGAACGGCTCCTCTCTTTCTTTTTGCACAGAGATCATTTGGACTGATTCCAACACTGAGTGATTTTTCAGGACAACCACTTCTGTTTTCCAACTTCCTCAATTTCTGTCTCTTTTTAAGGGCTTTAGTTCCACTTTGACCTTAAGTTGTCCCTGGAGCTTAGCCAGCTCCTTCCGCAGGCAGCCGGTTTTTATTATCTCTGATGCAAACAAGTTCCTGCTCACACATTACAGCTTGCACCTGATCACATTTCTTACGTACCTGTTTGTACTCAACTGTGTACTTCTGAATAAAGAGGAATTCAGGCTAACTTTTGTTACTTCTAGTGACTTTTGGATGGGTCCTCTGAATCACCTCCTTTCTTGTATTTTCAACCTGATTCATACTATGAGATACGTAATGCTTTTCTCAACAGCCAACAGACTATTCTTGGCAAGCTGCCTTGAACCTGACATCACTGCCATATCAGCAGTTGACTTTGGTGCTCAGCATCTTTTCACGTGCCTCTGAATGATCCATGTGCTACTGGTGTGCTACTGGTTAAACAGTCTTATAACAGTTTTGTCCAGAAAGCCAGTTCTTTCCTGCTGGGCAGTGTAGGGCTAAGGTTCAATTAATTAGTTCCCAGACCCCTAACCTCACTGCTCCTAAGTTTCCTCACACATTTTTTGTGTTTCTTTTTCAAACAAAAGAGGGCCACCCTCAAACAATTCTACTTTTTGTGCATTGATTCTTGTTTCACTATTTCCACTGCTACTTACATTGGAAAATCGTTTCTCTTCTGGTCTCAGTGGTGAAGACAGTTTTGCCTAGTGTCCTACCACTCAAATGAATGGTTAGTGAAGTGAGCCAGATGGTTATGGGCGTTATTCAAACTGCATTGTCATGTTGTCACTTGTTGTAACCACTGGAGAGTTTCCTTTGTCCCTTGGAAACTTTCATAATTATTAGTCACATAATTCATTTCCTTTGTTCATGTCCCACTGGCCGCATGGCGAAAGCAAGTCTGGCACATGAAGTCAACTGCTCCCTGCCCTGGCACAGCCTTTTCGTCTTTGCTGTTTGCACTTTCTGTCTGAGAAGGGGTCAATCTAAACCTCACTCATAAAGCAGATGACTTTGTTAGAAAAAATTACCTGCTATTGGCACGTGTAAAAATTAAAGACATATTAAATAGTCCTTCCACTGTGTTTGCTGGGACAACACCTCAGCTGGAGCACCACGTTCAGCTATGTGTGATGCATTTCAGGAGGACTGCAGAGAGGAGTTAGGAGAATAAGGCTAGGGATACAAAACACAATCTGCAAGGAAAGATTGAAAGAAGTAGACTCGTTTATTTTAATAAAGATTGAGCATAACATAATCTTCAAGACCAAAAGGTGGCCATACAGAGGAAAGGAACTGTCTGTTCTCCACCACCTGTATGAGACATTAGGACAGATTTTCTAGTCGTACGGACAGTGCTGGATGAGACTGACTGGGGAGCTTGCAGTGCCTTCATCATCACAAGCTTTTAAAAACTGTTAAGCAGCTGTTCCTCAGGTCTAGTTTCAGTCTGGATGATCCAGCCCAAGCACAGGGATGGACCCTCATGGATCTTTCCAGCTCTTTTTTCTGTAATTATTCAGTGACATTTCCTGCTCCAGCTTCCAGCGTATGTCATACAGGCATACAATGACAACACATCTTAGTTTCTAACTTAGTAACGGACTCTGCTGTGCAGAGTTCAAGGAGACAGGAAAGTGAAAGCAGGAATAACAGTAAATGCTATTTTGTAGCCTTTTTGTTAATAAATGTTCTTTTATAATCTGATTTGGGCTCTGGCATTGGCAGGAACCAAAGGTCTTTATCGTATCCTAGTTTTGTGGATATAAAAGGAGCATGTTATTTGTTTTTAATGTGTAAAGGGTAAAGGAACAGAGAACAGTTCTGGGCTTTGAGGGTGAAGGAACTGAGGGTAGTTCCGGGCTTTGAGTGGACGAGAGAGTCATACTGCATGAGTTCCCAGCAAGGCAATTCTAGTAAATGTAAACCTGTAATCCAGACAAAATTTTCTGAAAGTGTTGCAATCTTGCAGCAGGTCCTGGGAAATTGATTTCTCTTCATTTCTGAGACTCCATACAGAGATAATAATTCCTTTGTGTGTCACAGTGTTGGATTTGATGTTACTTGAATGAGCAAATGAAAAGCTGTTAAAGATTCTTAGACAGGAAGGCACTACAGAAAGCTTTTTACTACTATACGATATTTTCCAACCTCAACAGGCAATCTGTGAGTAGGCTGTTGTCCTCTGAACGCTTGCCAAGTAAAGATCAGTCACAATTGCTTCACAGAGGCTTTTGTCCAACATGGCACTGCAGCTACACAAGTAGCAGCTGGAAGAAATTATGCCAATTTGAATGCTAGTAAATGCAACACAAAGAAAAGCCAACACATTTCTCTGCCCTACCAAAAACCACGCAGCACGTGGTATAAGATACGGCCTTATCTTTTCCACAAGATGAGATGGTTCCATGTTGAATGAAGGACAGAGAGGTCGGTGTGAAACCAAAGGATATGGTACATAGAGTATGGTTTCTTTCACTTTAAGTGCACTCCTTACTTGGCAGTACTCAGTATCCAGGGACAGTAGGAAGCATCTGCTGGGGGAAATATTAGCGCTTGACAATCCTGTGAAAGCGGAGTTGCAGTTGAAGTAATTCTGCAACAGCAGAAATATGACTCAAATAAGAAGACGGGCAGTGAGATGTGGCGGCAGGTGACCCCAAGCCATGTCTTCACAGTACAGGATTTAGGTTGATCAAAACACAGAAATGCCTATGTAGGAAAATTTCAGACTTTCAGTGCTGTTACTTTTTAATGAGCCCCACTATTTTCTTTCCTGATTCCCAAATTCTGATCATTTCCCCATAGTGTCTATAGAATACTTTGCATTAAATCATTACCCAAATAATCCAGCTTCCATTTACCATGTTCCAGCTTTAGGTAACCCAGCTTTTCCTATCAGTGTTTGAATACCATATCCTTCTTTCTAAATTTAAAAATGTACTTTACAAAATTTTGTAAAATGAAGCATTTAAGTAACATCGTATTTTTTTTGACATCGAAAGGTTTTGAAAAGACAGGATGCTTTCTGAAGAAGTATTTTCTTGCTTCGCAACCTGGTGATTCACAGCATGACAACACCAGGGTCCCAGAACTAACACTGTGTTTG
Source organism: Steatornis caripensis (assembly GCA_013398225.1). Taxonomy (NCBI): domain Eukaryota; kingdom Metazoa; phylum Chordata; class Aves; order Caprimulgiformes; family Steatornithidae; genus Steatornis; species Steatornis caripensis. The sequence continues at coordinate 215,299 of VZSC01011578.1, read as the reverse complement.
CCCAAGATGAGCTGATTGCTTTTAACCTTGAGCAAGATGGTTTATTCTGCACAGCAAGGGAAAACATCTGTAGGATGTTGCTTCTATGGTAGTTATCTGTCACGAAAAACACGCCTTGGACAAGTCACTCAGCATCTTTAGTGTGCAGTGGGATTCCTTCCTGATGCTGCAAATCAGTAGCCACAGGTAGGAACTCACATCTCCACTTGCTTCCAGTGACAAAGCCTGACAGTGTGGGAAAGTGGTGGTCTTCCAGGCACAGACTGCGGTGATAAACACCCTGAGCTTCTGTTGTAATGTGACAGCTGACATGTTCAAACACCTCCCTCCATTTTCCAAAACAGTCCTCCCCTACATGGGGTTCAGGGGATGCCAGCTTTTGCACTCACTCCTGCCTTGGGTGGCAGCACTGGTGAGTGCATCGATGTGCCTTGCAGCTGCAACAAGGGTATTCTGCAACACAGCAGCACTGACGTAGCAGCTCATTGCCAGCAAGGAGGATGCTCCCTTACCTTCCTACACCCCTCTCCCATTCCCAGACACAGTTCTGGCTCTCTGCTCATGCTGGTGATAGATCTCATTGACTCACAAGCAGGTTCAACTCACTAAGTTTACGGAACACACCCATCAAAACCTAGTCTTTTGCCAGCTGACAGAACTGAATTGGGTTTACATTGGAACCACCACCAGTGTAACAGAAGCAGCAGAAATGCATGACTTGCAGTGGCTTCAGCCTTTCTGGAAGCATCGAACTATTAGAATGACTCAACATCTCACAGGATTTAGCCACAAGTACCTGGCACAGCAAAAAATGTTTGAGGGGTTGCAGCATGCATCCTGCCTTTAACGTCACATCGTAATACCGCTGGCGTCCTGTGTGGCTTGCAGCATGAGCAGGAGGTGGCAGTAACCACTGGACTTCACACAGTGCGCTAACAACGTTTTCTGACCTCCTTCAAGATCAGACAGTAGAGAGTGCAAACAAAACAGACCCACCTGGCAGCCTGCAGACTGCCAGCTGGACCGTACATAAAACCTCATCTAAAGACTTCAGATGGGCTCCATCAGTACAGCTAAAAATGCAGTCAGAGTCTAGCTAATTCGTGCAGGAGATGGGTTAGCCTTGTTTCAGCTGTAAGGCCATGGGGAATCCAGTCCTGTAGAATAAAAGAACCAGCCTACAGATTTCATTCCTGTTCATTTCAAATGCAAAGCCAGCAAGAAGACAGGAAGAAGAGAAATAAAAAACAAATTAATAGTGACATCGATGAACAAGAGAAGGTAGTGCAAATGAAGGCTGAGACAAGAGACTTGAGGAGAACAGGCCTGTATAAACTGTGCAGAAGCTTTTCACAGAATCACAGAATGGTAGGGGTTGGAAGGAACCTCTGGAGGTCATCCAGCCCAGCTCCCCTCACAAAGCAGGTGACCCTACAGCAGGGTGCACAGGAATGCGTCCAGGCGCGTTTTGAATATCTCCAGAGGAGGAGACTCCACAGCCTCCCTGGGCAGCCTGTGCCAGGGCTCTGTCACCCTCACAACAAAGAAGCTACTCCTCATGTTCAGGTGGAACTTCCGGTACTCCAATTTGTGCCCATTGGCTCTTGTCCTATTGCTGGGCACCATGGAAAAGAGTCTGGCCGCATCCTGTTGACACCCACCCTTTAGATATTTGTAAGTATTGATGAGATCGCCTCTCGGTCTTCTCTTCTCCAGGCTAAACAGACCCAGGTCTCTCAGCCTTTCCTCATAAGAGAGATGCTCCATTCCCCTCATCATCTTCGTAGCCTTCTGCTGGACTCTCTCCAGTAGTTCCCTGTCTCTCTTGAACTGGGGAGCCCAAAACTGGACACAGCACTCGAAAGGAGCTGGCGAGGTGCAAAGAGTGAGCAATGAAGTGTACAACAGAGATGATCTTATTCTCTCTCTAGTCAGGCACATTGTACGGGCATTTAAGTGGTGTGGTTAAAGACTAGGTGGGGAAAAATCACAGTGGTGTGCAGACTCCTGCAGCTCCATCTACTTTATCTGAACAGAGCTCATTCCATTAGCTCAGCAAGTCTGTAATCAGCAAAAAGATTTTAGTTTAATCACTGCCTGCATCACCACCGCAGAAGGATACAGCTCCCAAAGTGAGCTTCCCCCTCATCTGACCACGTTAACACATAGCTATGCATCAGTCTTTTTGATCTAAATGTTAACACCCCTAAATTCAAGGATATCAGATTAGTTGTGTCTGAAAAGCCCTCTAAGCTTAGCTTCGGGATACCAGCCCAGAAATGGTTCTAAGAGTTTACTCAATCCCACGCAGCCTCTGCAGCAGCTCTGCGCTGTGCTGTGATCCCCTACCACCGCCATACAAGACAGAGCTGCAGCAGCCTTTCTTAATGTGTTGCAGGAAGACAGCATTAGGAACAGAGTATTTGGCAGGCTGTCACAAGTCCAGCACTTCTCATAGCAGGAGAAATCAGAATTGGGACTCTTATGATCGAAGACATTCTCTCTGTGCCATGGATTTTTTATTTTGCTGTTTTGCATTAGAAACAATGAAAGCATTTTTGCATTTTCAAAAATAACATTCTTGGTCAAAATCAGTTTACCCAGAAACCTCAGCTGAACAGATTTTATTCTTCTTAATTCTTCTAAACCCACTGCAAAATACATCAGTTCCCCGGAAAAGAACTGTTCAGACAAGCCACAGCTTTTCCCCTCTCATCCAGCGCTTTCTCTCCCAAGATTTTCAGCAAGCCTGAAGTGCATTTGCCAGGTTTGGAGGTATTCGCAGACCAGTGGTAATGGGATCGGGCCCTAGAGCTTCTCATTCACATTCACGTCTTTCTCTTTTCCTTTCCCTGTTTTATTTACTTCAAATGCACTGAACCAACTGGCAATGTAAAAGTTAATGAATGATAGGCTCATTAAAAGGGCCCAAGTTTGCCTCCAAGTTTTAGCTGATCTCTTTTAGCCTTGTGAGGAGTGCACTGTGAAAATGCTTGGAAAGCCAGAGCCTTGATTATATTGGAGAGCAGTGTTTGGAGCCCAATTATTATTTTGTAAAGTTCTCAGCGTGTAAGTTTTGAAGGTGGAAATGGGAAAAAAAGTCTTGAATGAAAATCAAGAGCAAAATATGTCCCCCACATTTTTGTCAGGACGCTAACAACTCCGAAAGCAAGAGCCTAACCTCACATCTTCGAATATTAGGCTTGAAATGGTAATGTTAAAATACTTCACGTGCACTAGCGCTTAAGGTGCTGCCACAAAAGGTGCAGCTGAATTTATAGAGCAGGTGATCTGCTTTAGTGTACACTAAGCCTAAAGACATGCCGTGATACTGACGTTAGGTATTGCACTGTAAATACAGAGGTGTATGCTCAAACATTGCTCTGAGCTCCTACAGGCTTTGCTGTGCTGATTCTAGTTGACTGTGGCCACTGAGGTGAGGAGCCAAAGGTGGCAAGGCGTAATAGTAGTCACCTCGATTTTTTGATGATGGAGACTGGCTGGTTTTATTTGTACTAATGAATTAGTCCATCTTGGCTCCAGTATGTCTCCACTTTAAAATCTTCTCAGGCGTACACAGCAGTTACTGAATGCCACAAACCCAGATACAGATACTCTCCACTCCGCTCCCAATCTTACTTCATACTCGAAGAGGTGCTCCCAAACGTGAACTTTCAAAAGCACACTCTTCAGAGGGTAGTCAGGAGCTCTGTGAGACAGGTAAAAATATAAAATAAGTATCCTCTCCCAGAACTGCATCTCAGCTCTCGCTGCCTGTGTTTTGAGCCCAAATTTGAATGTCTGAACTTTTCCCCGAGTAGCACATGACAGAGCAAGTTTGTGCCAAGTTCCAAAACCGGCTCCCAGAGACCTCTCCTGACCACAGGCAGGAGCCAGTGCAAGCAGCGTGACCTTATTGTGGGGTCAATCTGTGCTGGTGTATTAAAAAATAAGCTTTTTGCTTTCTGCTTTACACTTCTGTAATTACACCAATGGATTCATGTCTGAGTTACTGCAAGTACTACAAAGAGAAAACACAGCACCTACAAAACAAAAGTGTGATCACAAGAAAACTAGGAAGAGTAGTGCAAATTAAAGCTGTTCATATGTTTGTAGAGAATTTGTACGATCCTGCAGCAAATGCATCATGACCTTTGGTAATGTAGTGCTGTATTTTATATCAACTGTAAATTAATCACAAACATTTGTTAACATAAACCTTGTCTGCGGCATACAAATTTACTATGCCTTGCTACATTCAAGACATTCACCACGTTAATTAATAACAGTGGCAATAATGATGACGCATCAGCTAAAATATTATGCCAACTGTGTTCAAACACAGCAATAGTTCAGACCATCCTTTTTCTTAGTTTAAAAATGTTCAAATGCACTTCCTTGCAGAGCAAGCATTGAAAAACAAGAGGGAAATCATAAAGGAATTGTACCCAAAATTTTGCAAATCTTCATTGCTGGCTTCAAGTCCTGCTACTATACACTATTAATGTAAGAATTTGTGTTTGAACTAAGTCACAATAAAGCCACGGTGTCACTTGCCAGAGCATGGAAAATAAAACATTGTATTGTAAATCACAGCTCTTGCCTTGCAAACTACATGATTAAAAAATGTAACAACTACAGTCATCTTAATACTACTGCTGTGTCACACACCAGACAAAACCTGAACACATATATCCAACCATCTTTACCTCTCAGATTTTTACTGGACATTTGCATTAAAAGACTAAATTTATCTGATCACCAGTGCATTCTCCATGAGTTACATATGCAAGTCCATGTATGCAGTATATGCAGTCTGCAGCTATCATATTTTTCATATTAAAAAATTATTAATTAGCTAACTGTAGCTAACATTGTAAGTGTGATAACACAATTTTTAACTCTTTGAGATAGATGTATGGATGATAACAGTATTGCTGAAATATTGGGGGGATAGCACAAGTCCGTCTTTCCCCACTTTGTGCCTCCTGGTAAATCCAGAGCTATTCCTAGTTACAGTTTTTAAGCTGGGGGGGGGTCCTTCATATTAATGGTGTGAAAGGACAAATAAAGGAATTCAAAATTCTGAATACGACTGAAATTGTGCCAATAGCGCAAAGAGGCTGGAGCAGCGCCTGCTGCTGTTCACCTCTCTGCGACAGGGCTTGAGCGAGCGGGTGCAACTCTCACGTGCTTTGTAATCCTCAGCCTTCTTCCTTGAGGCTTTAGAAGGATCTCATCCCATATACTGCACTTCTGAGCTGTTAGTAATGAGTCTTTGGGGTACTTCTGGGTGGCCAGTTACTGCCCACAAGTACATGTTATGAATAAAGGGACTGAAACCTAAAGATGGAAGCCCAAACTGAGTGCCAAGAGCAAGACCTGAGCATCACATGAAGCTCCTACCTCTTCTGAGAATCAGAAGAAGATTGCTTTGATTCCTAACTATAGATTTAGGAAGCTTAGCCCTGAATACACTAGAAAGGGTTGGGACGTGGGACTTCCCAGCTGTCAGTCCAAAACTCAGCCCTTTTTCATACTTCTCTTTTGGGGTTAACATCTTCTAAGACCAAATGCCACACTGTGAAAACTAACTCTGCAGCTCTCTAAAGACAAACTCCTCATGTGGTACAGCAGCACCACTACAATATTTTATCATGACAGGATCTCAGGTTCTTACTATCCTTCTTGAATATCCATGATCTCCATAGCTTTTTTTCCCTACGTATGGAAAAAGGTAATAATTTGTCACAATTGCATTAAATCAAAAGGGAAGCTATTAATGAATAAATGTATTTGGTCAGTATAGCAACCAACCATCATGGCTGCTTTCAGGAACAGACAATATCAGCAAAAATCAAGGAAATTATTAAGAAGGATTTTCACAGCCCCTAATTTCCAGTGGGCCACAACAATTAGAAGATCCAGCATTTGTGTTTGCACTTTTCATGTGAAATCCTAAAAAAAAAAAAAATTGCAAGTAAAGATCACTGCCCCGAGCTCCCGTCTGCCTAGGTGAAACTCCAACTAGTACAGAGACGTTGCACCTACAAGCGGTCAGGGTGTTCCTCTGGCAAAGCTGACCCTCAGGGAAGCAGCTTGCTTATAAGTCAAGACTGCATGCAGAAACTGAAACGGTGCCTTTTGTGTTCAGCAGCAGCAAAACACTTCAATGCGCCCATGGAGAATTTGCCTTTTTCCTGTCTGCATTTCTTGTATGAAGCATGTGAGTGAGGCCTTTGGATAAAAGCCAAGCCTTTAAATAGCACTAGCCACCAGCAGAGACATCCAAAGCAGTAGATAATAAACTCAGATCAACAGAATGAAAGAAAAAATATCCCCATTTCCATGGCATCGCTCTGAAGTGCCTGGTGGGGGCTCGCCCCCTTTGCCTTCCCGCAGAGGAGTCTGAAAATGCGAGCCAATTTCTAGCCTGCTCCTTACGGGCCGACCTCGGCTCTGGGCAGCACCAGCACGCTCTCTCTGTATGTCTGCAACGCCCGCTGTAACCAAAACGAACTCCTCAGCTTCTCTCTCAGATGTTCAGCACAAAACTATTTGTGAATGGTGAGGAAATGCACCAAAAGGACAAGCAGAATAATTTATGTACATTCAATGTTCAGCATAGTGCATCTGTTGCACGGTTTCCATATTCATGCGGCTCTCAGTGGAGAATCATTTGCTTTGTGCTCTAAGAGCACACACCCCAAAGCCTCCTTCTTTTCTCCACATTCGCTTGCTCGTGTATATGTTAATTATTTCAATGAGATTTCTTCCAGGTTTCCTATCCCCACAGAGTAATGATAATTTGTTCTACCAACCCTCGCAGCGGGTGGATAAACATTAGTAGCCTCACTTCGTGCATGCAGAATCTGAGACGGGAGGGTTACGCACTGACTGCCGTCGCAGAGAAGAGTGTCTGTGAACACCAGTTTCGGCACACAGGAATTTCTTTGTTGCCTCCCAGGTGTGTACTGTGCCCTCGCCCACGCCATTGAGCTTCGCAAAATTGAAGGACGGCATAACCTTTTAGGAAAAAAAGAACAAAACTAAACCTAACAGGCACTGTGTGCATTGTGGCCACAGTGGTTCCCGTTTACAACAGAATGCCTGACTTTGGACACACACATATGTCTTTTCTACCCCCTGGCACACTTTGTTTGCTTGCACACATGTAGATGTTTGTGATTTGAGGTGTGTGCGTATGTAAGGATGTTCCAGATGGGAAATTTACTGTCACTTAAGGCTTGGTGAGCCACAAGTAGAGGAATACAGGGTTAGAGCACATTACAGAGTGACTCAAAAATAAGACAGGCAGAGGGGGCCTGTGGCTGCCCAAAAGACTGTGGAGGCTGGATGTGGTTTCTTGGCGCGGCTGAAACGAAGAGGCCTGACCTCGTAACACCTCCATAATCCTTCGCTTAGCCAGGGATATCCAACACCGCCTTGGCAGGGCACTGGGGCACAGTCATTAAACAGTAAGGTAGCTGATGGCAGCTAAACCCCCTGACACGTGTGAGGGTTTTACTTGCTCTTTCAAATGTCAAAACCAGGTCAGAACTGTGAGACAGCAAAATCCTCAGGGCAGCAGCTAATGCAATTAGCATAGCTGGGAGCTGGTGGGGCAGAGCGGGCAGCGGTCCTCCCTCACCTCACCGTGGCCCCACAGCTCGCCAAGGGTTATTTCAGGCCAGAGAAACAGCCAGAAATGATTCCCTAGCTTCCTCACAACCTTCTTGCTCCCTCTTCCACCCTAGAAATGTCCCTCCCTGAGGCTGCACATGATTGATACCTTAACAAAGGGGATTCAAAGACACAGGAAATCTCTTCCAAACCCTTTATGCTGCAAAACCTGCAGGTCTGTGCAGAGGAAGCTGTTTTGTTAGCCTCATGCGTGAGCGCTATGACTGCAGCAGTTGCTCTTTGCTGCTTATGCGTGTAGTGCTAGCATTTACAAGGATTCTTGAGGGCCGTAATTAGATGGTATCTGTAGGCTGTGCTCCCTGCTGCACATGGAACAGCTATCCTGGATCAGACCAAATGTTCACGAAATGCAGTCCCCTGCCTCAGACAACATCCCACATCAGACATATAAAGGCAAATTTAAAAAAACCCAGGCAATCATATAGGAACATTTCAATGTTAAATTCCCCAGCCTCCAGCAGTCCTTGGCTGAAGGGCTTCTTCCTGAGCCAGAAGTGCTTAACAGCCCTTTCTGCATTTTTTCCATGACTCTAATTGCTTTTGCAATAGTTTAAACTTTTGGCATCCACAGCATCCTGGAGCAGTAAGTTCCACAGTACAACTACACACAGGGTGTAAAAGGAGCCTTCTTATGTCTCTTTTGAACCTGTCGCTTCATCGTTTTCTTAATGTTCCTATAGTTCCATCATTTTCTTGATGTTCCCAGCCCTGTATGCTGACAGGCAGTGAATAATTGACCTTTTTTCCTCAGTGCCACTGTTAGTTTCAAAGACCACCATCATACCCACCACCCCAGATATCTCTTTTTAAAGCTGGTGTGTCCTGTTCCAGTTTATTATTTTGCTCCTTGCCTCTCTTCTTGTTGCTGTCACTACTTTTATCGCACTCTTTTGAGACGGGGAGGCCAGAACTGTGAGTGGCATTTGACACTATACAACAGTTATATACAAAATGTGTATGTATATATAGATATCTAGTCTGTCTGTGTAGATAGACATATATATGTCAGGGATGTTTCTGGTTTTAATCTCTAGTTCTTTCTTAAAATTTTGTTGTCAGTTTATTCTTCTGATGAGCACTGAGAACTGCTCTTATGTTTTTACAGAGGCATCTATTATCAGTTCAGGCAATTCTGCCCTGAATTGTATTCTTTAGCTAAACTGCTTTTTATATGTAAAGCTTCTTGGTAGAAATACACGAGATGGGCTGGTTCTGCCATTTGTCCTCTCTACCTACACTATCACTGCCCTGCAGATAGAATGCCACATGCCCACTGGCCCAGTGAAGGAACCAAACAGTGAGGAACATCCTGGTTCATCCTGTGTGAAAGCACTGACAACTAATACAGCAATTTTTCAGATAAATATGGGAACTGTGCAGCCAGGTGTCAGTGTAGAATGAGGAAGGCCGAACTCCATAAGGATCTGAGTATCAGACAGACCCCCTAAATCCACTTTAATACAAGTTATGATCCATTTACAGCACTCACAGAGGAATGGGAGGACCCAGTCCCTAGCTCCTTTTTCAGTAAATGTTTGTTCTGTAGGGGAGGCTGGAAATCTCCACCATCGAATCTGAAAAACAAGGTAGACAAACATCTCCCCAGGGTCGTGCATCTCTAACTAATCCCCCTGATGCAAGAAGACTTGCTGATCGACCTCTCAAGGTCCTTTCCTACCCTAATCTTAAAGTGCCTAAGATTATCAGCCATCTCACAGGTAGATAAACAGATCAGCCCATATTTTCTCAGGGCCCATTTGTGGGGGACAGTTTGCAAAGAGCTGCTTCTACCATCCTTCCGTTAAAATTTCACCTTTCATAGTGTCTCCTACAGTACTGCCAGACCTTTCTAAAGCAACGTAAACCAGAGCAATTCAAAATCACTCAGAAGCTGTGTGGTACCTCCTAACCCTCCGACATATCCTTTGTTGCTCAGGTCCCTTTTCAATTTTCACAGAAGGGGGGAATATAGTAGACACAAAATCCCTATCAGAAAACAGTAGAGAACAAATCTGCCTTGGGATCTTCGAAAATAATAGCAGGTTTGTGTTTGCAGCTGACAAGCGTTATAAACTCAATTTACTGGATTGCCATTTAGGAAGCTGTTTTCCAAAATGCAGTCTTTTAGTCTTGCTGCCTGCTTTCCTCTACAGTACTTTAAAGTGCTGCTTTGCACAACTGGGAGATCAAAAGGTTGATCTACCCATTTCCCTACAATGCCACCTTTATTCCCGTCATTCTCCTGGACCATCTGCAGCAGAGTTTGCTTTATAAATGTAATGGAGGGTGTTCCTTATTTATTACCTGCTAGCAAATCTAGTGCCAGAATTTTAGAAATAACAACATTAACATGCCGCACGCTCCAATGATTATTTCTCTATTGACAAAACCGAGAGCTCGCACTGCATAACAATAAACTACAAAGCATGCAGAGAGGATTAAAAAGGCAGAACTCAATTTCAGGCTTCAAAACATTTATGAAGCAAATGTCATTTTGAAAAATGGCAACCGAGTGATTTTAGCATACCAGGGTTAACCCCTCTAATGGGTAAAATCTCAGTAGACCCAAGCTCATCACATNAGAGGATTAAAAAGGCAGAACTCAATTTCAGGCTTCAAAACATTTACGAAGCAAATGTCATTTTGAAAAATGGCAACCGAGTGATTTTAGCATACCAGGGTTAACCCCTCTAATGGGTAAAATCTCAGTAGACCCAAGCTTATCACATGGGGATTCTAATTATCTGGAGAGAATGGTATTTATGTGCAGCATCCAACTGGCCAGAAGCCCAGAGAGGTTCTATCAGTTACAGGCCCAAAGACGAAATTTTTCTTTCGCTCGTCCTGGGGCATTCCAGGTGATACAGGAATGACAGCAACACCAGTGGAAAAAGCTCTGGCCTCCTGCCAAGGTGAGCAGAGCACTGCCTGCCATCCACTGGCTCCTGTCCTGTCGTCTACTGGGGTATTTCCATATGTCACTCTGACCCCAGTAAGTATGAAGTCTTACATCTGGACAGCAGACACAGAGACCTAGTGGGGAGAAAGTCTTCTTTCAGTCTTCTCTATGGGGCTCGCTAAGTTGACTGAGGACACAGTTCAGCTTAATGTCTTCAGGGAGAAAAATTAGGCAGAGAGGTTAGTCGGCCTTAGTAAAAAGCTGTTCAACTTCAGAGGGTTGTCTCTAGATAGAAGTTGCAGCCTTGGCTCAAGTTGCAGTAAAGCTGGCTGTGGTGTGGGACGGAGCCATGGGCGGCCTTGCTGGGATCCTCTCACCCCATGGCTCAGCAGCTGCATTTGCGCTTGGGCCCTTCCCTTGCTCCCTGCCTGCATGAGGCTGCGGCCATGCTGGGCCTGGCCCTGTGTCTGGTTCACCCCAGCCCTGGCTGGGGCATCGCAGGGCTGCGGCCTTGCCGGCCAGGGCACTGCCCTGTCTGCCTTGGCACCACCCGCCCTCCCCCCCGGCTCCCCTTCCCTTGCAGAGCAGGCCCTGCTTCTCCATGAGAAGTCAGATTCAGCTCACTTAACAAAGGGATCTCGTGGAGCCATCTCTGCTGTGGTGCTTCCACTCTCAGTCTTTGCAAAGCAATTGAACCAGCCAGGCGCACCCTAATTTTTTTTTTTTTGTGAATGAATTTATAAATCTTTCACTGTGCTCTAAGAGCAGATCTCTGCAGAAATCAGGCTCACTGACTGCAGAGGAGGCAGAGTCCCATCACAGCAAGCACAAGCAGTTAAATCCCTGCTCCCCTTTCCCTTAGGTTTGGTGTGGAAGGAGCCCTTTCCGCAGCATATCTCTAATCTGGGTCAAAGGACAATACCACATTGTATTTAAATGGGATTCAAGTAGGGACTGGTACCAGGATTAAAGCTCTGGGCACCGCAGAACCTGAATGCTTCTCCCTCTGTGATTTCATGCAAGACAACAAACACATTCCTCTCTGACGATGTCCTTTTTCCAAACCCTCTTGTCTGTTCTGAACAGGCATACGAAGATATTATTTTTATCCCAATTGTGTAACCAGTCTAAACAGGTGTAAAAGACAGCACATAGTTAATCCAAGAACCACTGGGTGACACAGAATAGGGCTAGAAAGGACCTAGAGGCAGTGTGTCCCTCTGCTGTGGGGCAGGATGGGCTATTATCTGTGTCATTCATGGCAGATCTCACATGCTTTCTGGTCTCACCTGAGCAGGTTTCCAGCCTGTTCTCAAAAACATGCAGGGACATAGAACTAGGTAGGCAACCTATTCCTTGCTTCTCTATTGACAGTACTGGAAGGCATTTCCAATGCCTAATCTAAAACTCCCTCACAGCAAAATAAACCGGCTCATATTGCTTCTACTCATTCCTGCTGCTCTTCTGAACCCTTGCCCATTAGTCCATACCTTTTCCAAAGTGCGTTGCTAAAGCTGGAGTCAGTGCTCCAGGAGGTATTAGCAGCACTGAACAGAGCTCAGAACCTCACATCTTTAAGACAGCAGAAGTTTCTTGCACATAACATCACCACTTCTATATTCCAATATGGCATGCATTTTTCTTACAACAAGTAAGACAGATGACATTAGGAAAAATGTCTTCACTGAAAGGATTGTCAAGCATCGGAACAGACTTCCCAGGGAAGTGGTGGAGTCACCAACCCTGGAGGTATTTAAGACATGCAGACATGGCGCTTAGGGACATGGTTTAGTGGTGGACTTGGCAGTGTTAGGTTAATGGTTGGACATGATGATCTTAAAGGTATTTTCCAACCAAAACAATTCTATAATTCTGGTTCAGCTTTGAATCCGCCAGTACCCCAGATCTCTTCTGCAGAACTGCTGCCTGGTTCTCTGTCCTGGGTCTGCAGCTGATCATTTCTGCTCTGCACTCAAGAGCGTGAGATCAGAGCAGCCATATGGAGTGGAGTGTCATCTCAGCATCCCCTGGCATTTGTCAGCAGCAGAAGCCTAGGGCAGAGCAGAGGACCATGGCCAGAGTAAAGCAAGCACTTCCCCTGTACACCCTCTCAGTTTCTAGCAGTGTGTGGCTCAGAGCTTGCCTGAACCTCGTGTTGCATCTTTGTGTTTCAAAACCTTTGACAGATTTTCCTTTGACTGCTTATTGACCCACTGGCCTCGTCCAAGTGCCTTCTAATGATTCAGGACATTTGTCCAATGTGTCAAGATCATTTTTTAATCCTAATCTTAATCTCCAATACACTTGTGGTCCTTCCCAACATAATGTTGTCTGCAACTTTACTGAATGCACCCTTTATTCCAGCATTCAGCCCACTAGCGAACCACTGAATGGTAGCAGACACAGGACAGGAGCAGGCCTTTCTACCGCCATTCTTTTAGTCATGTGTTTATAAGGTTTCTAAGTCCAAAACGTGGCTGCAGCTTGCTTCGAAGTTCTTATCTTGGCAATTCCAGCACTAGTCGCAGTGCAGCCTGACACCCCCACACAGCCCCGCTGGCAGGGTTTTAGCTAAGCTGGACCTGTGCACTTAAGGTCACAGACAAAAACGGTTTTTTTTGCTGTGCGGTGACCTCTCTGTCCGTTTGAAGAAGTGCAGTCGGCCATCGAGCGAAACAGAGCTGTGGGTATACAGCCCAGGAAGATGCAGAGGCTTTTTTAGGGACTCTGCTGCAACAAGAAGAACTGTGTATACGGTAAAGGTCAGGTAACAACATCTACATTCCTTCTGAGTGCAGGAGTGGCTGTTGCTGAACTGAAGACCTTTCTCATATTCTAAAAAGAGATGCCTTTGTCTGGGATATCTTCATCTATCTAATCCCACCTAATGTATTCTGTCATTTGTGAGTACGTTAGACCTGATAAGCTACATTGATGATCAAAGCTCAATTCTTTCAAGTACCAGTCTTGGGATCTGGGATTCTGGCTTAGTGCACTGCCAACATAGATTTAAATTACGAATTTTGGCTAGAGATCCANTTAGACCTGATAAGCTACATTGATGATCAAAGCTCAATTCTTTCAAGTACCAGTCTTGGGATCTGGGATTCTGGCTTAGTGCACTGCCAACATAGATTTAAATTACGAATTTTGGGTAGAGATCCAAAATGCTTCGAGGATTGCCAGGGACTGAAAGGCAGGCTATATTGCATAACCTAAACACACCCGAAAGCGTCAAACTGATTACATGGTTTCCTGAGGTCAATTCCCAATAAATAAGAAGGTTTAGCACTTAGAGATCAACCCTTTATTGCCCTGAAACTCCCCGGGGAAAGAACTTGAACAAAACCAGTCACAGCTAGGGTTTCCATCTGCGTGGTTGGGTGGAATGAGGGTCTGCACAGCCACAGTTCCTGTTTGACTCTTAAATTCCAGCCAGATTTGTGAAGACAAGCTGATCATGGGCTTGTCATGCATCTTCTCTCCCAATGCAAGAGCCTTCATGACAGGAGAGGTGCTGGGGAAGGGGGCAGTGGGCACAGACCGCCCTGCCAGGACTGTCTGCAGTGCCAGGTCCTGCTCAGTTGTTTGTCTTCAATTTTTCGGTTTCTTTCTATCAGGATGGATATATAGATATATATATTTTAGGACACTCTCCCTCACATCCAGCAAATTATGTAAAGTATCACCACTACTATATGAATTTCACAGCATTTTACAAAGGTTAGAACACATTGGTGCCATCCCTTACCGCACAGCCCAGCCTCACCTCTCCTCCTCCAGCCTCACGTCTCACACTGCACCTGGCAGGAGATGTAGCTGCAGGCAGGATCTCCTCCCTTCTCACACAGCTCAATGGGAGTTGCCATGATGGGCTGAAAACTGTCTACTTAGGTATGAATGGTGAAGTATCAGCTGTCATCTGCCATTTTAATCCAAGACACAAACAATTAGCAGAGCACAGTCATATCCAGATGCTAATATTTGAAGGAAGTGACTAACACTGCAATAATTCACGACAGGCATCTTCCATGGGAAAGGCTCCTTGTGAGGCTCTACAGACACCCGCCTAGCAAATCCTCGTCAAACAATACTAAAAGCCTCATCTATAAAAACACAGGACTTTCATCAGTCTGTGGGGATTTACATGTCTCAAAGACGAGGAGAGCTGGGCAGAGAGGAACCTGATGAAGTTCAATAAGGGCAAGTGTAGGGTCCTGCACCTGGGAAGGAACAACCCTATGCACCAGTACAGGTTGGGGGCTGACCTGCTGGAGAGCAGCTCTGCAAAGAAGGACCTGGGGGTGCTGGTGGACGACAGGCTCACCATGAGGCAGCATTGTGCCCTTGTGGCCAGGAAGGCCAACGGCACCCTGGCATGCATTAAGAAGAGTGTGACCAGCAGGTCGAGGGAGGTGATCCTGCCCCTCTGCTCTGCCCTGGTGAGGCCACAGCTGGAGTGCTGTGACCAGTTTTGGGCTCCCCAGTTCAAGAGAGACAGGGAACAACTGGAGAGAGTCCAGTGGAGGGCAACAAAGATGGTGAGGGGAGTGGAGCACCTCTCTTATGAGGAAAGGCTGAGAGACCTGGGTCTGTTCAGCCTGGAGAAGAGAAGGCTGAGAGGGGATCTCATCAATGCTGATCAATATCTAAAGGGTGGGTGTCAAGAGGACGGGGCCAGGCTCTTTTCAGTGGTGCCCAGCAACAGGACATGGGGCAACGGGCACAAACTGGAGCACAGGCAGTTCCACCTGAACACAAGGAAGAACTTCTTCACTGTGAGGGTGACAGAGCCCAGGCACAGGCTGCCCAGGGAGGTTGTGGAATATCCTTCTCTGGAGATATTCAAAACCCACATGGACGCGTTCCTGTGAACCCTGCTCTAGGGCAACCTGCTTTGGGACAGGGGCTGGACTGGATGATCTCCAGAGTTCCCTTCCAACCACTACCATTCTGTGATTCTGAGGTGCACTGTCAGGAAAACCTGCTACATCATTTTAGATGTCAGTCAGCACCTAAAATACCCCCTGCTGCGGAGGTGTTGCCACCTGTTTAAACAACCACTTTGGACTGTATTAACCCTGGCTGGAGGCAAGAGGTGCTGGAAGGGGCTGCCTGCAGAGAAAGCAGGTGGGGAACATTCATGTTTTCTTCAAATAATCCTGTTTTTTAGAAAAAAAAAAAAGTCATTTTCTATTCTTGTTCATCACCAAGTATCAGCACATTTTATATATATATAATGTAATTATCTGTTTATATGGCATCACAGGAAATTCTCAGCACTGGTACCTGGGTGAAGTGCTTTTTGCAAAGCCTACCTCAGTTAAAATATCACCAACTTAGTCCTGGGATTTGTTCAGGGTTGTCTGAGTTTGAATCAGTTTTAAAAGCAACTGAAGTTAAAAGGATGCAAAACCTTGTCACCATTCCTAGTTTCATTTAAAGCCTTTTAAACTTGATATTGATTCAGCTTAGCACCACATCAAATCGGTGTTCACACAGGAGCCTTGACCTATTTAACTGACACATTTTTAAGTAGTATCTCTCATATCACAGCTGCAGCTTTGAATATAGACCTACACGCAAAGTGACCTGAAATCATCTGTGCCAAAGGATTTTTACCCTGACTCCAGTAAATCGAGTCAACTGCTGAATTTGTAAGAGGTTTCAATACTACTACAGAAATACAAATTTTTCTAGAACAATCGCTCCAAAATAAAACGAAATTGAAGCACACCTACTAACTGGATGTTTTTAGCTGCATATTACACTATGGAGAAGTAGACAAATCTTCCCCTGTCACTCAACCCACTGCTAAAGATGTAAGTTGCTCTTTTTCCATGGTGGTTTGTAAAAACAGGGGCTACCTTTCATCAGGCCAGCTGCCACTGAGCAAAACACATAAGCTTTTGGGCCGGAGCCCCTTTTTCAGGTCTGAAAAAGTAGCAGTAGTCTTGAAAGTGAAAAACAGCAGAAAACGACTTGGAAATTTAATTAAGATTACGTAAGCAGCTAGACCATCTGGAAAAAAAGAGGGGGGGCACTGGTATCTGGAGCAAAGGAAGGGACAGCAGGGAAGGAGGAGATAAAACGTGAGCTCCTCTGGCACACACAAAGCAAGCAATGAGTAATTTGCTGCCTGAGGAGGGTGAGGGACAGGGGATTGTATTCTGGGCCCTGGTGTCTCTGTCAAGTCCGGGATCCTTGGCAGTATTGAGCATTTTAGGTCCCATCATGTCTTTTGAAGGCATTTTGTCAATGTCCCCTAAGAATCAGTGTTCAAGGGAGGTCCACATTTATTTCAACTGTGACAGGCTGCTGCAGAAATGTGCAAGAGGGAAAAAAGAGGCCCAGGTATTACTGCCCTCGGTGTCCTTCAACCTTGCAACACAGCCCAAAATGCTGGACTTCGCCTCACCTATCTGTGGAAAAATCAGAAACATATACCTGTAAAAATATATAAAATGTACCTGCCCCATTCAGTCCTTCTGCAAGCACAGAAGTGGCATCTCTGAGCATACCCAACTCATTTTATCTGAAGGAGCAGTAACAGGTAGAGTCTAGCAGCTTCTTAATTTTTTGTGAGTTTAAAAAATGCCACGTATTTCAGGAACCTGATGAAGTTCAATAAGGGCAAGTGTAGGGTCCTGCACCTGGGAAGGAACAACCCTATGCACCAATACAGGTTGGGGGCTAACCTGCTGGAGGGCAGCTCTGCAGAGAAGGACCTGGGGGTGCTGGTGGACGACAGGCTCACCACAGCCAGCAATGTGCCCTTGTGGCCAGGAAGGCCAACGGCATCCTAGGGTGCATTAAGAAGAGTGTGGCCAGCAGGTCGAGGGAGGTGATCCTGCCCCTCTGCTCTGCCCTGGTGAGGCCACAGCTGGAGTGCTGTGTCCAGTTTTGGGCTCCCCAGTTCAAGAGAGACAGGGAACTACTGGAGAGAGTCCAGCAGAGGGCTACAAAGATGATGAGGGGGCTGGAGCATCTCTCTTACGAGGAAAGACCTGGGTCTGTTCAGCCTGGAGAAGAGAAGACGGAGAGGGGATCTGATCAATGCTTATCAATATCTAAAGGGTGGGAGTCAAGAGGATGGGGCCAGGCTCTTTTCAGTGGTGCCCAGCGACAGGGCAAGGGGCAATGCACACAAACTGGAGCACAGGGAGTTCCACCTGAACATGAGGAAGAACTTCTTTACTGTGAGGGTGACAGAGCACTGGAACAGGCTGCCCAGGGAGGCTGTGGAGTCCCCTTCTCTGGAGGTATTCAAACCCAGTCTGGATGTGTTCCTGTGCAACCTGCTCTAGGGGCACCCAGTTTGGGAGGGGGGTTGAACTGGATGGAGATCTCCAGAGGTCCCTTCCAACCCCTACCATTCTGTGATTCTGTGATTTGTGATATGGACATTCTGTGATTTGGAGAAGGCACAGCACTCCAGTGAATGATACAGTAGAGTGAATACGTGTCACGGCCTTCACAAGGTGTGAGGAGCTCCTCAGCAGGGAGCGGGCACGGTGCACATCGCAGGAGCCATCACATACACCTGTGATCACAGCGAGGGTCCCCGCAGGTGAGAAGGCAGCAGCCGGAGGCGGTCGCAACAGCCGATACACGGTTACCGGGCTGTTAACAGCGTGAGCACATCAGGCGACATGGTGGCACCGCTTGGACACGCAGCAGCGCCTTCCTCGGGACGCCTGGGATGCGTTTCTCCTTCAAAACGGGAGCTTGTGCCAGAGCTGAAGCCCAGGTCAGTGAAAACCGAACCAAGATCAGGCAGAGGGCGAAGGCCGCAGCCGCCGGGCACACCGGCCGCTCCAGGCACGGCAGGGCCGCCCCGCCCCGGGCTGAGGGCAGAGGGCCGGCCTCCGCCCGCAGCTTCCCGGGCGCCCTCAGCACGGGCGCAGAGCCCTCCGCCCGCCGGCGCGGCTCTACTGGCGGCCGCGGGGAGGCGCTCTGTGCCGCAGAAGCCTCCTCTTGCCCACGGCGGCCCAACGCCGCTCCAACGGTCTCGTAACGGGGTGGGGGAGTGGGGACTGGGGAGTTGNNNNCGGAGGCTGACGCGGCGTGCGTGCGTGTGTGTCCCCGCAGAGGACGAGATGTTCTCGGACATCTACAAGATCCGGGAGGTGGCGAACGGGCTGTGCCTGGAAGTGGAGGGAAAGGTGAGTGGGCTGCCCGGGCCGGGGAGCGGGGGTGGGGGGCCGGCCTCGCTGCGGTGGCTCAGGGCCCGGCCGCTGCGTGGGGCCGGGCCCGCCGGGGCGGCGGCGGAGGCAGGGTTTGGGGAGAGGGGGCTGGCTTCCTGGGACGGGGACACCCACCGCGGCCTGGTGCCTG
>VZSC01011578.1:134801-186024 GCA_013398225.1 Steatornis caripensis | reverse complement strand
GCAAAGAAGTTCTTCCTCATGTTCAGGTGGAACTGCCTGTGCTCCAGTTTGTGCCTGTTGTGCCTTGTCCTGTCGCTGGGCACCATTGAAAAGAGCCTGGCCCCATCCTCTTGACAGCCGCCCTTTAGATATTGACAAGCAGTGATGAGATCCCCTCTCAGCCGCCTTCTCTTCTCCAGGCTGAACAAACCCAGGTCTCTCAGCCTTTCCTCATAAGAGAGATGCTCC
Organism: Steatornis caripensis; assembly: GCA_013398225.1. Taxonomy (NCBI): domain Eukaryota; kingdom Metazoa; phylum Chordata; class Aves; order Caprimulgiformes; family Steatornithidae; genus Steatornis; species Steatornis caripensis. The sequence goes on along the minus strand of VZSC01011578.1, from coordinate 185,796 downwards.
AGTCCCCTCATCATCTTTCGCCAGTCCACAACTAATATTCATGCTTGGTACTTTCTGCTCCTGTTCCTCCTGTCCCCCCAGCAGCCTCTGGGCTGGGTGTGGGCAGGGCTGTGGAAGAGGCAGGCAGATGTTTAGAGCTGTGAGCTGGCAAGAAGGGAAGCAGGGCAGCACAGGGACCAGCCGGGCCCATGCTGGGTTCAAATCCACCCTCCCTTCCCCACACAGCAGCAGCAGCCTCCAGGCTCGCACCTCACCCATTCCCAGCCCATTGGCGCGGGGATGTCTCTGCTGGGCCAGCTGCATCACTGCATCAGCTGAGGCCCGTGCCTGTACCAACTGGGCTTACAGAGTAGAGTATAACATTTCTGATGACTCAAAGAGCTGGTCATTTGGAGAAATAATGCTAGAGTAGATGCACTTTTAATCTCTTTTAATGGCATTTAGCACATTGATACTTCTGCTCATGCCTATGGCACCTGCTCGTGGACCAATGTTTTGACCACTGATAGTCAAGAACATCTGCATGAGCGGAGTTCAGCAGTGTGCAGAGACAGCGGCACATGGCAAGACCAGCAGGGAAAAGGTGTTCATCACTGCTGCAAGTTCAGAGTTTAAATTAAACCAAATGCGGGGGCCGGGGAATCAGACTTGAATGCCTATGAGCCTCCTCCTCCTCTTGCAGCAGATGGCAGTCCTGCTAACAGCACTTGTGTAAGGTCCCCCTGCAGAACAAGCGGAGCTGAGCTAGAGAGTTTTTCCTGGTTATTACATGCTGGATCCCACTGAGGTTGCCCCAAATGCCAAATCATTACCGCAGCCTCTCATGAAATTAGACCAGTCCCGCAATACCTTGAATTATGGCAGAAGGGAGAACGTGCAGCCCATAGCAGTGTGTCTACCCTGCTGCTTCTGTCTCTAGGCTGGTTGGTGCTGCAAGACCCCGTGGCTTGGCTGTAGGTTGGATGATGACCTGCAAGTGGCAGCTAACAACTCCACCTCCATCTTTTACTGTGCGCTCCCACCTGGCAGGAGCCAGCAGGGTCCTCGCATACACGGCACAGGGCACAGGTCCCGGTGCCAGCACAGGAGAGCATCTTTCATGCTGTCAGTCAGCACCCCTGCGGGCTCACTGTGCCCTTCTCTCATGCCACAGATTTTGCGGCTGCTCTTGGGGCTAAAATTCCAGTTGCACACCAACAAGCTAGAAAGCCTTCAAAATCATGCAGGAAGCAGGAAAAGAAAAATGCTTCATGACCTGCCTGGCTTCTAGACTGTCCACTGGGCGTCTTGTCTTAATTTATCCTGGTGTAACATTTCCCAGTTGTTTTTTGAGATAGTTTCCTCATTGTCCCATTCCTCTTTTACCTGGGAAACTGGCGCTGCTCCAGAGAAGGCTGCAAGTGAAATGGCACCTTGTGTTTCCTCAGCCTTTCCGTTGCTCGTTGGCTGAAAGCTCCATTGCTCATTTACTTTTAGCACTCTCCGCGTTTTTAACGATGCCCATAATTTTTTTTGTAAAAAACATAAACCCCATAAAAAATTCCATGCTTTGTACACTTTCCATTACTCCTAAGTAGAGCCTGCTTACCTTGTCCAAAGGCACTCTGCAGATCAATAAAATACCTACTTAGACCTTCTGGCATTTCACGCTGACTGATTATGTCCCTCTCAACTGAAGACAAATTGTGAAGCAGTAAACTCACATAACACCAAAAATACAAGCAGAACCAAAATACATCCCTGCTAAGCTAATCCTGCTGGGGATCTCACCAAAGGTAACCTTTTCCCTCTGAAACAGCACAGTCATTTTTACCCGTGGCACTGAATTACAGCACTGAATTACAACAGTATTAAATCAGGATTGCATGGCATTCCCCTGCATTGTTTTAGATCATGTGAGGAGCAACACAAGGGAGAAGCTGACCTAGATTTTCTAGGTACCTTAGCTGCTCAAACTGGACATGAAAACAACAGAGGAGCCCAGCTCATGAAAAGCAAGAATTCTCATCCTACATGGTTGCAAATGCAAGTCTCTGGAGGGCTCGAACAGCACGAGGAGGACGGCAATGTGTGCAGGCTCTGGCTGTTGCTGGGGAGCACATCATGTACCATAGTAGCAAGGCAAGAAGGCTGACTTCCAGGGTTCCTCTCAGCATCCTCAGATATCTCCTGCAGCCATTAGCAAGCTGTGTCCTGCTCGTAGAGCCTGAGGAGCCAGGAGTCAATGGCAATATTTACGAAAGCACACACACATCCCTGGAACATGATCTGCTCTTCAAAAACTCTCAGTAGTCCACCTCCTAGGAACTGGACACTTCATGCCACAGGAAGCTGAGCACCAGCAGGAAGCATATCTGTAGACAGATACCTACAAAAACAATTCTAGAAAAAATGAATCGAGCAAAATTAAAATGTGTGACTTAATGGGTAAGGGGTCAGAGTTGTTTTACGCACCTCCAAAGGCACCAGACCCCCCACCGAACCTTTCATTGCTTCCAAGTGGACCAATAATGGAATGTTTGCTTTTCACGCAGACCCATTATTTTATTAGCATGTGCAGAAGTGATGCACACTTCTGAAGGACCTGAGGGAATGTGAAAGTTGTGCTGTAAAACCTCACCTGCTGCTTCATTTACAGGTATACTAAGGAGGTTTTTTTAACATAAAAGCTTTGAGAATATAATTAAGTAGTCCCGTCCAATCTCCCTCCCTGGTGTCTCCCAAAAAGGATGCTGAACAGACAACCCTTGCAATGTGCATTTCAAAAATGGAGGAACAGAGACATGGATACATTAAGCAATCTATCTTCCCCAAAACACACAAAAACTCAGTGGCAAAGCCAGCAATAAAAACATGGTTTGAAAAAAAACCTTCATACCTACCCTATCTAAATCACAATGTGTTCAGTCAAAAATGTAGAACATCATGTGGTACAAATTAAAATAATGCTTTTATTGATATGCTTAAACATAAAACATAGGTAACATCATAAAAAACAAACAAAAGATAAAACTACTCCTTGATGTACCTAACAGACAGACATCTCATTTTTTTTCTCAGTAATCACCTGGAGGGGACTGTCATCTTCCCACTGACCCGTGTATCAAACAGCCTTCGCTTTACAGGTTTTTAGCTGTGTTGATTTGTTCCCATGGAGTCTGAGGACTGTGACGAGCCCACGGCTGTGGCTGTTTTTCCTAAAGCCTGATCTCAAAAGGAGCATGGTGTCCGTTCCACCCAACTGCACAAAGGGTTGTGTACCTTTGCAGCCGTCCAGGCGAAGCCCTGACAGATCCCAGCAGAAGTGAGGGTATTAACCTGGTTCTACTGGAATGCAAAACCACAAAGTTACGGGTTTCTCTAGCACACATTTTCCTTCAAAGTCATCGAGGCCTGGAAAAGCCACAAAGCTACTAAGAAAAAGTAAGATCAGAACTCAAAAGATTTCTAATAATGATAAATCTAATACAAGTTTATTCTATAAACATTTTTTCCCCTGTCAAAAGACAAAAACACTTATAGAAACATACAAGAAATATTCCTTGGGAAAAAAAAATGAAGCTATGGAAAATTACAAAGTATCAGCTGCTTAAATTTAACTTGAACCTTGCAGAATTGCGCTGTGCTCAGTCCTGTCTGTAAACCCACCACAGTTCCCTCAGTGCAATCATTCCAATTCTCTCTTGCTTTGTAAACACTTTTGTTAATCACTCTTGTCTTCTCCTTGGTAGTGTCTGTATTCTGGCTTCAGCTCCCATGTGTTTTTGTGGGTCCCCTTCACGTTGTAGATGCCTATTTCTCTTAAAATTTCTTTCAAGTATATCTGAAAGAAAACAAAAATTCAAATTATACACGCAGGCAATTACCATGGTTCCTACACGACATCTCATGATCTGCTCAATCGGAACTCAGTTCATCAAAATGACCCCGAAGACAGGAAGGTTGGCTGTAACTTGCACGATAACGACTCTGATAGACTTCAACCTCCAGGCACCAACAGGGATTAGAGCAGCCCGGGTGTAACGTGTGGCGCAAGCCCCAGGGATTCAGCAGGGAGCACCTGAGCCCCCCAGGGGTGACAGCTCCTGGGTAGTCCCTGCGCAGCCCTGCCAGGGTGCAGAGAGGGAGGTACTAGCTAGACGGATGCTTCACAGGGTGCCAAAACAAAGCTCCCAGCACCTCTGGGAAGGTGATGCTGAGGTTACTACAGACCTACAGCAGTGGCACCCACGCACGGATGAGCTGGCGGAGATGCTCCACAAGACGGGGTGCTTATGAAATCAAAAGGCTCAGATATGCCTGTTGTATCCTGAGGATCAGATGCACAGCTGGTCTAAAAATCTGCGCTGTTACGTTTCTCACATGACTGCGGAGAAGCAGGGCCGTGGGCATGCTTTCTGCCTTGGGAGCTCGCTGCTACCACAGACAGCGAGCCGTGCGGGTGGCTGCTGTACACGAGGGGCTCCCTGGGGCGGTGGGACACAGCCACCGTGCGGGTCTGTACACCACCGGTATCCCACGCATCTTCCTCCTGCTGGAATTTCTCCACCTGAGCTAAAAGCTTTTGGCTTTTCGTCTTGCTTAGGCTGGGATTATCTTGATACTCCCTGCCTTGTTCAGACTCCATCAGAGCCCTCAGCTGTTGGTTTTCATGCCATTTTGCAAAGCTTTAAGCATTTAATTATTATTATTATTATTATTATTATATTTCAGATGAGAGCTGAGTAGGTGCCAGAGAATTTTCTGATACAGTCAACTATTAAGGCTAGGAATAGAAATTAGAAAAAAAAAAAACCCAAGCAAAGCTATGATACCAGTAATACAACCTTTGACACAAGACAGCTTACTAATATCACCCTCCTTTACTCTTTATAAAAAAAATCAGTAATTTGCTTCATTTTTTAAAGAGCTGTTTGCCTGCCTGTTTGTTTAAATATTAATTGGGACTGAGTTGAGCGGATTGCCATGGTAACCACAGACCACAGTTTAAGAATACCCGCATTAAATTCATAATTGCTTTAGTTTGAGCAATTTAATGCTCTTTGAGTGCACGTATTGAACTGGAGTTACTGGAACCCTTGTATTTTCTCTATCTCCTGTTCCACTAAGCACAAATATCAGCATACTCCAACTCACTAAAAAAACCACAAATATTTGTTGATGACATAAGAAAAAAAGAAAGACCGGTTGCCCACTCTCTTCCTTACACTCTTCTCGGTTTTTTCCTAAACGGAAAAGTTGGGAAATAAACAAAAAGTATGTTCTCAGTGAAAAAAGCCTCTTTCAGAGAAACCGGCCATTACTCTCTCTCCAGGTACACATCAAAAATTCACGAAGAAAAAAAAATCCAGATCCCACACTAATGACGATACTTCATCTGGACCCATCTAGCAAAATTATTCTTGGAAACCTGTCTCAAAGCAATGTGAGGTGTTTGTCTAACAAGTGAGAAAGATGACCATTAACAGACCGTGTATACAAAGTACTTTCTTAGGGTGTTTTCTTCGAGCAAAGCGGCCGCACACAGGAGCCTTAAGCGGGGAGCAGGGAGGTCATTTTGCACTGCGGGGATGGCTCTTCAGTCTTGGAGGGCGCAGGATGCGAACCCCAGCAGATGGCAGCAGGAGATCGATATACGTCTCCGTGCACACCTTTCCACATCTCATCTATCGCAGAGATGCCGGCATTATTTGAGAGTCAGGCACCTTAGAGAAATGCACTCACTACAACAGCTATTAGCGCAGAAACGTTTTCATACAACGACACTGCTGTTGCGCAATGTGTTTCATAAAAGGTGATGAAAGCAGGTGGAAAAGTGATTTCTATGTGAGTAGGCGTAGGTGTGGATACCTGCATATCCACTGCTTTGTCTGCAATCCTTGCGCATGCATGCGAGGTAGCTTTCAGTAGTGTCACTGACAAAGACTTCAAAAGATGGCAGAGTGGGTGGAAGAAACACTCGGATTCAAGGTTGAATCCCGCTCTAGGCGACATGGACAGATTAATGAGAATCGGAAAAAAAAATGTAATTGCACTTAGTTCCATGAAGTGCATCCATACGCAGTTCCTGGGCTGAGAGATCTACTTTGCATCTGGGAAGCCAGGTCACAAGGCGTGACGATGCTGCAGGGCTCAGGCAGAACGAAACTGCTATGGCTGCGCAGTCCGAAGCTCCCGGCAGCTTGCTGCTGTTTCGTGGCAGTATCTTTGGGTGACATTTTGCACGAGGCCGTTCTCACCTCTCACTACTTGCTCACACCGCCAAACCACCCACCCAGTTAAATGAAGGTTACCTTTAATGTCAAATAGTTTTCAGACCCAATTCCCCAGGCAGTTCCGCTTCTCTCTGGGCAAAGCTTCCAAGCCTTTTGTTTCAACAGCGTAACAAAATGGAACAAAACCATCCCAAACTGAATAGCGAGGTAACGTCTGTGCCACAAGTAAGGACACTTCAAGCTGGGACCGTGAACTGCAGCAACTGAGGATTTTTAATGTATTCCTATTTGCCACCTTTGCTGCATCTCTGCTCATCACAAGCAGCAGTGGTTTTAGGGAGGGCAGTTGAGAGCGTTAACCCCCAAAAATCACTCTGTGTGCATGGACAACGCTGAACTTTTGGAGCTTTTAGACAATTAGGAATCAGTGATAACCCTGCTGTACTGTACCGTACTTGCGAGCAAGTGGCTTCATGAGAAGAGTTCAGATGACGTTACGATTTTTCCTGTAGGATCACTTCTTCCAGAAACTAGCACCCTCCACCTGGGTCTGAGCTGCGCCAGGCTGGCCTACACGTTTTGAAGCGTACCACTCAGTCTGATACTGTATCATCAAGAGAAACTCCCTGCTTCCTCCAGTGATGCCAAATACTGAATTCTAGAGCCTGGTGAGAACTCACCAGGGGCCCACAATTTCTTCTCAGAAAGGGATTCAATAAGTTTATAAACATATAATTCTAACACAGAAGTTAATCTGTAGGTAATCTGTACATTTAAGGTATCCTCTGCTCTGTTACATATTCCCTCATGATTTTTTCTGTAAAAGTGAAATGTTATTATAGAATTATGGGATAAACATTTCTGAGAGAGGAGTTAACTTCTAAGACCTGAAAACCCTTCTGAAACTTTGAGAGGAACCCCCCCCGCCTGTATTTAGGATAACCATTACTGAAAGCTGAAATAAAAGAAAAAAAACTACAGATGATCTACTGCATTCTGAAAAAATACAGTTCATTTTAGACCACTGGTTCCATTCTTCACAAATATTTGACTGATCACACAAAGAGCATGTTATGTTCTCAGCCATGAAGTCCAAATTCAGAATTACTGCAGTATTTCCAGGGAGCATTCAGTATTCACACCTGGGTAGGTGGCAACGGATTTGCCTACTACTGCAAATTGTTATTTTTCATTAAAAAGGAAAACAAATAAACCCAGGTTTCCCTAACATAACAGTAGTTTGCATTCAGAATAGATTTTGTGATTTCACGATTGCAAAATAAAGATGGCAGCAATTTCCTGTGTAACATGCAACATATTCTGTAGCAAGGGTTTAATTTACTATTTACATTTGCTGTTACGTAAGAAAAATACCCTTATTTGTTACTTCACTAACAAAGATGTTAATTCCCTTAGACAAATGTGTTTTAAATATTAGCCAGTGATGTAAGCACCTAAAACTTCATTTTAACGGGAGCTGAGGAGATAGCAGTAGCAGCATTTCTTTCCTCGTGTCTGAAAATAACCTCAACATTTAGAAACTCAGTGGAGAAATTACATACCCAGACAATCTTAGACTCTGTGACAGAAAATAAAGCAGCGAACACTCAGCAGAGATTAATTAGCAGCCAACCTCTGTACAGCATGGGGAGAGCATGCCTGTTCACCTGTTGGCAGTTTATTTTGTCAGGTATAGCTGCTCTGCAAACAATAACGTCACAGGAACAGATACTTTATTTTCAGGAAAAAACCCCAAAAGTTGCACACCAGAGGTTGAAGCCCACAGCACCGGGGATGCTCACACACACAGCAAACATCGGCTGAGCAGAAGGAACCAAGGGATAGTATTTTTAAAAGGAAATGGATGCCATTAGCAACTCCCTACAGAGGTTTTTAATGGGAACCCAGACAGGAAATGATGATAGCTTTAGATGAAGGGTAGATCATAAGATCATAGAATCATAGAATGGTAGGGGTTGGAAGGGACCTCTAGAGATCATCTAGTCCAACCCCCCTGCTACAGCAGGTTAGCCTAGAGCAGGTTGCACAGGAATGCATCCAGGCGGGTTTTGAATATCTCCAGAGAAGGAGACTCCACAGCCTCTCTGGGCAGCCTGTTCCAGGGCTCTGTCACCCTCACAAGATGACGTACTGAAAGACAGTTTTGAATTTATCACCACACTGGCTACCCAGTGGATGAGGAAGGGCATCGGGAAGAGGATTTTAGTCATTTATTTTCTCAGGATATCCCAGTCTGAGGAGGCTGGATGGGCACTAACACCTACAGAAAAACCCTGGCTGGGAACAAAGACTAAAGTCCTAACTCTCACACACAGCTTGAAACTGAGACAGCACAGCCCACTCAGGGGAAGAGGGTTTAATGGTTTGATTAATCTCAGGAGCCCTACGGGATTTTCAGCCATCAGTAGAGAGACTCAAGTAAGAAACACAGATGCAAAGATACAGCCCAAATAACATGTGATGTTGGATCAAATTAGCCTACAATTTCCTTTTGACATATCTGTATTACTACAGTAGTTGGAAAAAAAAGGCTAGATTTGCTGAGATGGAAGTACACAGCACAGATCTACTATGCTACAGGCAGAATACATTCAGGAGCATATGATGACAGCAGAGGTATATAGACAGGCACAGAAATTCATCATAAATGTAATAGAAGTATTCCTGTGGGGTATTTTGCTCTATACATCTAATCTAATAACTATCCTATACATCTAATCCTTAGGGCAGCAACTAAGACAAAAATTGGATTAATCTTACCCAACTTTTGGTGCTTAATGAAAAAACTTGTGTCAGAAGCACAGCATTTCCAGGCTCCTTTGAGCTGATGCGGAGAGACAGTTACATTGAAGAGCTAAATCACACCACAGGTGGAAGAAAACATTTGTTCTCCCATGGCTTAAGAGAGAGTTGTGGGTGACTATTTCTAGCTGAAGTCATGATAGATGGGATAAATCCGCACCTACTTACACTCAAAGTGATCGAGATAGCAACTGTCACATCTATCTCTTACCAAAAAAAAAAAAACCCACTTAAAATTTTCTTGCCATTCCCTTCATACCTTCCTCCTATTCCTTCCTCCTCAGCTCCCATGATCCACATACCTTCTCTGCCACACTGAGGAGGAGTTGACTCATTAGATAAATGAATGGAATAGAGATATGAATACATTATCCAAGTAGTTTCTTCCAAGGTACTCGAACACCGTGAATCTACATGTATTTGAACTGGGCAACATCTTTGTGCAGCTTCTTAACCAAACAGATTGTGTACCTTACAGAAATCCCCTAATACAGATTCACTTAATTCTAAACATGAAGTCAGCAAAACTAGCAAGCATCTCCATTTTTTCCCCTCTTTTACAGAGGAATTTTTTTTTCCATAATCCAGCTGTCACTGATCCTTCTTCTGTCTTAGCTTGAACAACTTTTGAAATTGTTGCTCCATTTAGACTCAAACATAATTAAGTCCCTTTAAGTCTTCTGAAAACTGCAGCTGAGCTGAACACAGATATCGAAGTCAGCAGTGAAAAACATCGAAAACACCAAAGATACTTCATGTGTCATTGTCTCCCCCACTCCCGCCTGCTCTGCTCAAGGAAAGCTTGAACAGGGGAAGAAGGGAAAGAACTGGAAAGTTAGTGTTCATAGATGATGGGGCTGGCAGACACTGCAGCATAACAAAATCATCATATAATCACACATCTCCATGCTTTTCTTGTTTGGGTATCAAAACAGTGTTTAAAAAAAAATCCCAAATAGAAAACCCCTAAAATCTTTGTCTAAAAGTTATTCTATTTGTAAAGGAAATCAAGTGATTTTGGGGGTGTTGACATGATACCTGAGCTCCTAACATGGACAACATGTGCATTTAATATTAATTCCGTGAAACACAATTTTCTAGACCCACAGAAAAAGAGCAACCCCTATAGCTATGCCAAGAAAAAGTTCAGAAGCTGCAGGAAGGGCTGACCACTCACTCAGACAAGCTCTCTACTGCCAACAGCAACAGAACGAGGCTGTTACTTCAGTGAGGACAGGAGCAGCATGGGTGATGTCAGAGCCTTTCAGAATTTGGTTTCTAGTATTAAAGCAAATCTAAGTAAGAAAGTGACCATTTTGGTTATTTAAACCACCTCTATCAAGAGAAAGCAGACTCACTGCAATGCTTGGTATCCTACACAGTGCTACAATGGAGAACTTAAAACTTGATGTTTTTTGTAAAATATATTTAGAGAGCTGTTTCAAAGGCATACAGCATATATTAAACTATTTTCTGGATATGGAAAATATACACAATAGTAACTACTGAAAACGGTTATATTACAAGACTACTAGTACATACCACTGGCTGTTTAGTTATGTCCACCAGGTCTTTAATGTTGTAATACTGATGTTTCTCAAAGGCTGAAAAAAGCATGTCCAACACTTGTTGTTTATCAGCTCGTGCCCGTTTTCCATCTTCTTTCTTCTTCTTCTCATATTCAATCTACCAGATACAAGACACGTTTTAAAAACATTCATATGTAATGCTGTATAATTCTCAGTGCTGAACATTAAGACATAAAAAAATCTCTTCTATTTAATAAAACACTGTTCAATGACTCAGTGCTTTTCATCTGGGAAATTTTCTTTTGAGTACTCAAATGTTTTTTTACGAATGTAAACTAAGCATTTTGTCCTCAGCACAATAAGCTTTTCAGATATGTATCTCTGCTTTAACCAGTGAAAGTCCCCAGAAACAGAGCCTGCATGACGTGCCCAAACCTGGAGAAGGACTTAGTATAGGAATTCAAACTGAGACGGTATTTTCACTCCACCTCGGTTGATAACAGCTGCAGTATAATGACGAATATCAAGCAACCTACAAACTGCCATACTTGGGAAAACCCACAGACCTACATGGCTACATCCACAATCATAATAACCACCTGCCCAAAGGATGCTCAAATGGCCCTTCGACACTGCCTCATCTGCTCCACAAACAGCGCTCAAGGCAACCTGTCCATCAATATAAAACCAATCTTCACCAAGTGAAGGCACACTTTGAGGATGCAGGTGGTATCTCTTCAGGAGAAACCTGAATAGCACACACAAAGTTATGGTAGTCAAAAAAAAAAACCTTCCAAGCAAGTGGAGGCCCCTTGTTGCCACACAGCATCTTGTTTCAGAATGCATATTATAAAGCACATAACTTTCATAATACTTCTTTCATTTCCTTAGATTCATCATCAGAAGCAAGATTTGCACAGACCAGCACAGCCCAAACAAACCCCAATCACTGCAGAGCACCAACCACAACATCTGCCAGCACATCACGCTTGCCACCCCCAATACCACTCTTGATCACAGACACCCATCAGGCTCCTTGGAACCTCAAAGCTGACCCGGAAGGTAATATAATTCATGTAATCTTCAAGTGCTTTCAGGCAAACTGCATGGATAAATCCGAAGCGGCACAGAATCACAGAATGATAGGGGTTGGAAGGGACCTCTGGAGATCTCCATCCAGTTCAACCCCCCTCCCAAAGCAGGTGCCCCTAGAGCAGGGTGCACAGGGACGCGTCCAGGCGGGGTTTGAATATCTCCAGAGAAGGAGACTCCACAGCCTCCCTGGGCAGCCTGTTCCAGGGCTCGGTCACCCTGTTCCAGGGCTCGGTCACCCTCACAGTAAAGAAGTTCTTCCTCATGTTCAGGTGGAACTGCCTGTGCTCCATTTGTGCCCATTGCCCGCTGTCCTGTGGCTGGGCACCACTGAAAAGAGTCTGGCCCCATCCTCTTGACACCCGCCCTTTATAGATATTTATAAGCATTGATGAGATCCCCTCTCAGTCTTCTCTTCTCCAGGCTGAACAGACCCAGGTGTCTCAGCCTTTCCTCATAAAAGAGATGCACGATGTACAGCAGAGGCACGTGATCAATAAGGGACACATGCCTGGCTGCCAGTGGGATAATTTTGTATGGGAGTTGTTCTGCCTCTGATGTCTCAAACCTGATCCTCAAAAGGAAGACCTTCAGAGAAGAAGCCAAGAAGTGAAAATTCACAGTTTTACTGGATACTAAAAATCTTATTTTTAAGAAGAGAGATTAGTTTTATAGCACAATTTATTTTTTCCTACGTTTCCTTGCCAGCTAACTCCCTCCCACCCTCTGAGTGAAAATAGCCCGTCTCTTGCTATCGGTCCAAAGTGGCTAAAGACTATTACCACCTTTGTTGTTGCTTACAGGTCTCTGGCCAGCCAACTCTCTCTTTCAAACCGTGAAATGGATGTGCATCATGAAATTGAACGCAGAGCAATTGCTCCAACCTGTAGCTTGAAGTCTGTTGCTTCTGCTTAAAAGCTATGACAGGCTTGGACAACCAAATCCTTGTCTGCTTTTCCAACTGCATGTTAATGTTATAAAAGATACAACCTCTCCACACAAATCTATTTTTATCCACTAATACACTCAGGTGTAATTATTTAACTCTTTTAGCTTCTGCATGTAAAAAAATCTTCAAGACAGTAATAGCTTTGCAACAATAGTGAACTGTAGCATCAAGTAAAACACCTTCACAGTACATCATCTTGGCTGCCGTGATCTACAGCAGAACTGCTGCGCCACAGGAACGAGAGTGCGAACACAAATCTAGGATGTTGGCCTTGCTATTAACAATAGTGTGTCAAACTATTTGCTGCTTCTGCAAGTACAACAGATTCCTAATAAATTTTAGGAATCTTTGCTGACCTTGAAAAGGTTTTAATTGTAAGCTTTGGAAGCCCTGCTGCGCATTCAATTTCTGTTTCTCTACCAGTATAGTCTCACTATGCAGTATAATGGAAACAGACTGCATCTAGTCATAAACGCACAAAATAGAACTGCAATGGCATNTTGGAAAAAAAAGGCTAGATTTGCTGAGATGGAAGTACACAGCACAGATCTACTATGCTACAGGCAGAATACATTCAGGAGCATATGATGACAGCAGAGGTATATAGACAGGCACAGAAATTCATCATAAATGTAATAGAAGTATTCCTGTGGGGTATTTTGCTCTATACATCTAATCTAATAACTATCCTATACATCTAATCCTTAGGGCAGCAACTAAGACAAAAATTGGATTAATCTTACCCAACTTTTGGTGCTTAATGAAAAAACTTGTGTCAGAAGCACAGCATTTCCAGGCTCCTTTGAGCTGATGCGGAGAGACAGTTACATTGAAGAGCTAAATCACACCACAGGTGGAAGAAAACATTTGTTCTCCCATGGCTTAAGAGAGAGTTGTGGGTGACTATTTCTAGCTGAAGTCATGATAGATGGGATAAATCCGCACCTACTTACACTCAAAGTGATCGAGATAGCAACTGTCACATCTATCTCTTACCAAAAAAAAAAAAACCCACTTAAAATTTTCTTGCCATTCCCTTCATACCTTCCTCCTATTCCTTCCTCCTCAGCTCCCATGATCCACATACCTTCTCTGCCACACTGAGGAGGAGTTGACTCATTAGATAAATGAATGGAATAGAGATATGAATACATTATCCAAGTAGTTTCTTCCAAGGTACTCGAACACCGTGAATCTACATGTATTTGAACTGGGCAACATCTTTGTGCAGCTTCTTAACCAAACAGATTGTGTACCTTACAGAAATCCCCTAATACAGATTCACTTAATTCTAAACATGAAGTCAGCAAAACTAGCAAGCATCTCCATTTTTTCCCCTCTTTTACAGAGGAATTTTTTTTTCCATAATCCAGCTGTCACTGATCCTTCTTCTGTCTTAGCTTGAACAACTTTTGAAATTGTTGCTCCATTTAGACTCAAACATAATTAAGTCCCTTTAAGTCTTCTGAAAACTGCAGCTGAGCTGAACACAGATATCGAAGTCAGCAGTGAAAAACATCGAAAACACCAAAGATACTTCATGTGTCATTGTCTCCCCCACTCCCGCCTGCTCTGCTCAAGGAAAGCTTGAACAGGGGAAGAAGGGAAAGAACTGGAAAGTTAGTGTTCATAGATGATGGGGCTGGCAGACACTGCAGCATAACAAAATCATCATATAATCACACATCTCCATGCTTTTCTTGTTTGGGTATCAAAACAGTGTTTAAAAAAAAATCCCAAATAGAAAACCCCTAAAATCTTTGTCTAAAAGTTATTCTATTTGTAAAGGAAATCAAGTGATTTTGGGGGTGTTGACATGATACCTGAGCTCCTAACATGGACAACATGTGCATTTAATATTAATTCCGTGAAACACAATTTTCTAGACCCACAGAAAAAGAGCAACCCCTATAGCTATGCCAAGAAAAAGTTCAGAAGCTGCAGGAAGGGCTGACCACTCACTCAGACAAGCTCTCTACTGCCAACAGCAACAGAACGAGGCTGTTACTTCAGTGAGGACAGGAGCAGCATGGGTGATGTCAGAGCCTTTCAGAATTTGGTTTCTAGTATTAAAGCAAATCTAAGTAAGAAAGTGACCATTTTGGTTATTTAAACCACCTCTATCAAGAGAAAGCAGACTCACTGCAATGCTTGGTATCCTACACAGTGCTACAATGGAGAACTTAAAACTTGATGTTTTTTGTAAAATATATTTAGAGAGCTGTTTCAAAGGCATACAGCATATATTAAACTATTTTCTGGATATGGAAAATATACACAATAGTAACTACTGAAAACGGTTATATTACAAGACTACTAGTACATACCACTGGCTGTTTAGTTATGTCCACCAGGTCTTTAATGTTGTAATACTGATGTTTCTCAAAGGCTGAAAAAAGCATGTCCAACACTTGTTGTTTATCAGCTCGTGCCCGTTTTCCATCTTCTTTCTTCTTCTTCTCATATTCAATCTACCAGATACAAGACACGTTTTAAAAACATTCATATGTAATGCTGTATAATTCTCAGTGCTGAACATTAAGACATAAAAAAATCTCTTCTATTTAATAAAACACTGTTCAATGACTCAGTGCTTTTCATCTGGGAAATTTTCTTTTGAGTACTCAAATGTTTTTTTACGAATGTAAACTAAGCATTTTGTCCTCAGCACAATAAGCTTTTCAGATATGTATCTCTGCTTTAACCAGTGAAAGTCCCCAGAAACAGAGCCTGCATGACGTGCCCAAACCTGGAGAAGGACTTAGTATAGGAATTCAAACTGAGACGGTATTTTCACTCCACCTCGGTTGATAACAGCTGCAGTATAATGACGAATATCAAGCAACCTACAAACTGCCATACTTGGGAAAACCCACAGACCTACATGGCTACATCCACAATCATAATAACCACCTGCCCAAAGGATGCTCAAATGGCCCTTCGACACTGCCTCATCTGCTCCACAAACAGCGCTCAAGGCAACCTGTCCATCAATATAAAACCAATCTTCACCAAGTGAAGGCACACTTTGAGGATGCAGGTGGTATCTCTTCAGGAGAAACCTGAATAGCACACACAAAGTTATGGTAGTCAAAAAAAAAAACCTTCCAAGCAAGTGGAGGCCCCTTGTTGCCACACAGCATCTTGTTTCAGAATGCATATTATAAAGCACATAACTTTCATAATACTTCTTTCATTTCCTTAGATTCATCATCAGAAGCAAGATTTGCACAGACCAGCACAGCCCAAACAAACCCCAATCACTGCAGAGCACCAACCACAACATCTGCCAGCACATCACGCTTGCCACCCCCAATACCACTCTTGATCACAGACACCCATCAGGCTCCTTGGAACCTCAAAGCTGACCCGGAAGGTAATATAATTCATGTAATCTTCAAGTGCTTTCAGGCAAACTGCATGGATAAATCCGAAGCGGCACAGAATCACAGAATGATAGGGGTTGGAAGGGACCTCTGGAGATCTCCATCCAGTTCAACCCCCCTCCCAAAGCAGGTGCCCCTAGAGCAGGGTGCACAGGGACGCGTCCAGGCGGGGTTTGAATATCTCCAGAGAAGGAGACTCCACAGCCTCCCTGGGCAGCCTGTTCCAGGGCTCGGTCACCCTGTTCCAGGGCTCGGTCACCCTCACAGTAAAGAAGTTCTTCCTCATGTTCAGGTGGAACTGCCTGTGCTCCATTTGTGCCCATTGCCCGCTGTCCTGTGGCTGGGCACCACTGAAAAGAGTCTGGCCCCATCCTCTTGACACCCGCCCTTTATAGATATTTATAAGCATTGATGAGATCCCCTCTCAGTCTTCTCTTCTCCAGGCTGAACAGACCCAGGTGTCTCAGCCTTTCCTCATAAAAGAGATGCACGATGTACAGCAGAGGCACGTGATCAATAAGGGACACATGCCTGGCTGCCAGTGGGATAATTTTGTATGGGAGTTGTTCTGCCTCTGATGTCTCAAACCTGATCCTCAAAAGGAAGACCTTCAGAGAAGAAGCCAAGAAGTGAAAATTCACAGTTTTACTGGATACTAAAAATCTTATTTTTAAGAAGAGAGATTAGTTTTATAGCACAATTTATTTTTTCCTACGTTTCCTTGCCAGCTAACTCCCTCCCACCCTCTGAGTGAAAATAGCCCGTCTCTTGCTATCGGTCCAAAGTGGCTAAAGACTATTACCACCTTTGTTGTTGCTTACAGGTCTCTGGCCAGCCAACTCTCTCTTTCAAACCGTGAAATGGATGTGCATCATGAAATTGAACGCAGAGCAATTGCTCCAACCTGTAGCTTGAAGTCTGTTGCTTCTGCTTAAAAGCTATGACAGGCTTGGACAACCAAATCCTTGTCTGCTTTTCCAACTGCATGTTAATGTTATAAAAGATACAACCTCTCCACACAAATCTATTTTTATCCACTAATACACTCAGGTGTAATTATTTAACTCTTTTAGCTTCTGCATGTAAAAAAATCTTCAAGACAGTAATAGCTTTGCAACAATAGTGAACTGTAGCATCAAGTAAAACACCTTCACAGTACATCATCTTGGCTGCCGTGATCTACAGCAGAACTGCTGCGCCACAGGAACGAGAGTGCGAACACAAATCTAGGATGTTGGCCTTGCTATTAACAATAGTGTGTCAAACTATTTGCTGCTTCTGCAAGTACAACAGATTCCTAATAAATTTTAGGAATCTTTGCTGACCTTGAAAAGGTTTTAATTGTAAGCTTTGGAAGCCCTGCTGCGCATTCAATTTCTGTTTCTCTACCAGTATAGTCTCACTATGCAGTATAATGGAAACAGACTGCATCTAGTCATAAACGCACAAAATAGAACTGCAATGGCATTAAAATACACATGAACAAGTCTACTCAGTTGACACTCTTCAAAAGCACAAACCCAAAATACCAAGCAGCATGGCCAGAGCGTGCTCTGCCTTGCAACTTCACCAACAAAGCAGTTGGCCAGTTCTCTGCTGGGTATGTTCACGTAGTCATACAGGTATTGGAGAAGTAGGGAAAATCTCATTCACCTAAAAGTCTACGATGACTTGGAGCGCTACCCATGCCCTGGTAAGTGAGCAAGGCTTTCTGTATGAAGCACTGAAAGAAATGATACAAAGAGCGGGAAGTAGGAGGAGACTGTCCCTTTGCTTCATGAAATGTAGGATGAAATAGATGTGCAAGAGTGCCTCTCTCTTCTGCTACCTGCACAATAGGCAATACACTAAACTGACTGACTGATTGCCAAAAAGTTATTTCCATCTTACCCTCATCTGATCTGACACTAGTCAGTTTGTGGCATTAAGAATGCTTTTAAATTTACACCTGGGTTAAGTCAGAACTTAATAAGATGCATGATGAGCATTTGTATTTTCTTGACAGAGAAACCATCTCTCCAGAGCAGTCATCTACTACCACCGTCATGTTCTAACTTAGTGCAATGGGGTAGGGACTTGCTGGAAGGACGTGGATGCATCCTGAGGACAGTGAAATATGCAAAGTTTAAGACATGCATTTTAAATTTATTTTACTATGATAGGTGTCCCTTTGGTCTTAAAAAATACATGGATATGTCACATGTCAGGCTACAGTCTGAAGTTGCTACTTCATGCTAGCATTGAAAAGCACGTGTTATGATCATAATCCCATTACCCTGTGTATCTTGGAAGCCCTATTTCCATCTACAAGAACAATTTTGGTTTCTATTTTCCAGTATAATTTGTATTTGAAAACTGCTTGTTTGCTTTTTAAGGTGGAGAGAGTCGAAGGGCAAACCCACTGTCCCATAAGTAATGAGACTGACAGTGCTGCAAATAAACGAATGAGATCACCACAAAGTATGACGATATTGTAATTTTACATGGAATGAAACCAAGGCAGAGAAATTACCTGGCACGCACAAAGTTGCACATAGCGCCATGCTACATCGTGTTTTCAGAAGAAAATCAGTCAACAGCAGCAACCCAAACATTATTAAACATAATCTAATATAGCTGGGTACAATAAATATTTTTTTCTCCTGTCTGAAAACTGCTCCAGATTTTCTCTCTTTGGTATTTCATAGTGAAAGATAGGAATTACTGTCTCATAAGATATATTGTATGTTTCCTCCCACATAAGAAGGAAAACAGGTACTACAGCTTCATGGGATCCTCTTCAAAAATCAAGACACTGACACTACGTTCTCCTGAAAGCAGAGTCTTCTAATTAGCCACCGCGATCAACTACAGTGGGCTTTCTTGAGCCTGAGTTTTTAGCCTTTTTTGACTCAGGAATCCACAGAATTTTTCAGTTTCTCTGTGCAGTTGCTGATCAGGTCATGGCTGATACTGGTAAACAACACTCTGCAGGATTTTCAGTAGAGCATTTGAGACGCTGGCTTGCGGGAGACTAGGACTAGGGACTTAATAATGTTTTGAATATATGTACACGTTAACATTTTACAAGAGGCGGAGATCACAGACACACAGAATCACAGAATGGTAGGGGTTGGAAGGGACCTCTGGAGATCATCTAGTCCAACCCCCTGCTAATACAGCAGTTCCCTGTCTCTCTTGGACTGGGGAGCCCAGAACTGGACACTGCACTCCAGACGTGGCCTCACCAGGGCAGAGCAGAGGGGGAGAATCACCTCCCTCGACCTGCTGGCCACGCTCTTCTTAACGCACCCCAGGATACCACTGGCCTTCCTGGCCTTTGGTCAATGGTGAGATGGATTATCCAGCCTTAATTTGTTGCCGGAAAAGCCACTGATACTTTAGAGGTCAAGTCTAGGAAACAGTAGGAGAGACAAAGGCATCTCTATTTGCAAAGCTTGACTGAGCTCTGGGTTCCTGCGTACGTTTGAGGTCACTTCTCAGTGTACAGACCTATGTATTTGTTTTTAAGGTTAGCAACTCTTCTCTGACTCAAAAACATCAGTTGAAAGACGCAGCGCGAAAGATAAAGACAGACTGTTACAGGCTGCATCAGTCTGCCACAGCAGCAGCTATTATGCCTCTCATTAACCAACCCTTCTGCAATTTTCTACCTCCCCAAACAACAAAACTAAAATGAACAACAAGAAGGAAAACAAACAAATGGCAACCTCTTCAGGTGGAAGGTCAAGCTGAAGTGATGGAAGAAACCCATCTCCTCCTTTTCTGGATTTTGTTTTGTTTTTAAGGAGGAAGAACAAGAGCAAAGCACTGAGGTTATTCCTTCTGTACACGGCAGAAGGAATAATGCGTAAGTAACATGGGTGTAATGGGAAGAGCTACTGGGACTGTCAAGACAATCTCTGAGAACAACAACAAAAAAATCCATCGTACTGTTTGTACCTCTTCAAATGACATACAGCGAAAATGTGCTTAGCAAAGTTGCACACAACTGCAACTAGCTACAACTCTCTCCATGTGGAGAAAAAAACCTACTCACTTGAAAATTGATGCTTCCTACACAAAGGAACAAAGTAACATCAAGGAAATTCTCAACATTATCTTCAGGATGTTAGGTCTCTGACAGGACTATTTCATGATTGGGTATAAAATCCTAATTACGTGAATAAGAGTCTCCTGGAAAATAACATGAAGTAGCCTTTTTAACCAAAACACAATCTTTTTTTTTGCTAGCAAACGGCACTGCCCAGCATTCTTCTTTCTCTATTATTTTAGTGCCTCAGCACACTCCCCCCAGTAGGAGCTTCTATTTTACATTCTCTGGATGAGCCAAAGTAAATCAAGGAGGAGTGTTTGTATTCCCTATAGAAATGCCATGTGAATATTCTAATATTCTTCGTTCATTAATGTATAAAAACAACTAACACAGAAAACTGAATCTCAACCCCCCCTTTTGTTTAAAAGTTATTTGCAGCTGGTGTCCCAGCTGCCCACATTTTAATTAGCAAAACTCCAGCATTTCCCTCCAACTTCAGCACCAGCTCCCACTGTTGTCTAGAAACACAGAGTGCATTGAGAAGCGGTATTTGGAAAAAAAAAAAAAAAGCACAGTATCTGTTGCTGTTTTCTTCGTTTTGTCTTGCGAATACACTGCTCATAGCAAATTACAAGGCAGCCTTTCATTTTTTTTCCTTTGGGTTTTCTTTGCAAACAGGATGTTTTATGCAGGAGGCTTAAAGCACTTTTTTAGGAGTCATATTACAGAATGCATGTACACCCTAAACTAATAAGATTTATTTAAAATTGTGTGGTTTTTAAATTTAAAAAGTATTAAAATACTTCAAGGAAGGACCATTTAAAAACAAGCTGTCGAGTGTAGAAATTGCAAGTTTATCCCTGCAAGACTGCATACAGAAATCAATTTATCTTTGTTTACCTTCCCAGTATGTTGCTAAGCTTGCTGAAAAACTGCCAAAATTGTCTTCTTGAAGGTATCATTAAT
Organism: Steatornis caripensis; assembly: GCA_013398225.1. NCBI lineage: Eukaryota > Metazoa > Chordata > Aves > Caprimulgiformes > Steatornithidae > Steatornis > Steatornis caripensis. The sequence goes on along the minus strand of VZSC01011578.1, from coordinate 164,800 downwards.
ACTGCAGCTGATGTATTACACTGCTTCGGTAGACAGCTGACACCAAGGTGATAACGAAGTGAGACTAAATCTAATGTTTAATCTGAAGATGTCTGAAAGAAGTCTTAAAAGCTTTCCCATCCCCCGGAGCACAGGTACCAACCTCTACAGTATGAGACTGGGATGAGGGGCGACCACAAAGAAGCCTCTGACCAGGACCACTACAGAACTTTTCTGCTGTGTTACAAAAAATAATAAAGTCACAGAAAGGCTCCAGCTGCAAGAACATTAACACTGCAGCCTTTTAAAGATCTGTATTATCTACAGATATTCACAAAATGAAGGCCCCTCGGCCAGAGAAGAAAAGCTAAGTTATAACCCTGGCATATATTGTAATGGAATTGCAATTTATTCTAATAAAAATGTGGGTTGAATATAATTTCTTGCCAAAAAAAACAAAAAAAAAAAGAAATCACTTTCCCAGTCCTTGTATTCAAACAAGCTATTGCTATTTCCCGTCCACACGTAATTTCTTTCCATCCTCCTTCCTGTTACATGTTCAGTTAGGAGTACATGGAGTAGCCACACTTAAGCCCCGTTTAATATTTTATCATATCTTCCTCCACGAAATTTTACTCCTTTTTTTCTTATTAGATGCTCATTCTTTCCTCAGAAACTCCCCTGAAGTAGACCGAATGCATCAGCATGTACGGTAGCTTGTACCGTTTTTTTCTTCTTTCTTGCAAAAAGTCCCCAACACGGCTGTCATATGATTACAAGCAATACGGCAAGTTTTAAGAGATCAACTGCTGCTTAAAAACACCAGAAAAATTTAACAAAGAGGTTTTAAAAGTTCACGGATGTGTTCTCCCAGTTGAGTTCTCCCAGTCTCCTTTCAGCCATCTAACCTGAACCTTAATAAAAAACTTAATGAAAAGAAAGGTGTTGTAGAAAGTAGTCGTGCCTGGGCCTTTAGAGTCAAGGCATGGCCAAGAGTGACTCAAGTATTAGCATGTCCCACTAGATTTTTCCCATCAGAACACCTCTAATGCAGAAATGAAAAGTAAACACTCTGCCAATGGATTTCCATTAGCACCGCTAAAACCACTACAATTAGGACACAAGAGCATCATAACTTTTAAGAAGCCTAGTTACGTCCTGGTTATACCCCCTGAATCTCACACAAAACTTGAATTTCTGTAATGATACGACAATAGCAGTTTGTAACTGGAATAGAAGATTCAAAGGCTGTCTCCAGGTCGAAGCCATACTGTTGTAACTATGCTAGTGTCAGGGAAATGGCACAGAATTCCACTCAAGAGAGATGCGGTACATCATTGTGGCTTATTGCGGAATTAAAGAAGGAAAGTAACAGTAGCATCATAAAACAACATACTCTCATAAAATTGCACTTGCAGGATATACCAGTGTGACTATTTTGGTTAAATGTCATTCCCTTAGCTGAAATACTTATGTTGGTATGATCATCTATGTATAGATGAGACTTTGAACAGTAACAACTACAAAACAGTCCAATGAGAGAGAAATTATTATTTTTGGTTCTGTGGAAATAGACTGCCTTTCAGAATAATGCTTAAATATCACCTAGTATATTGTCATTTGTTTTATGTAAATAAAATCTTAATAAAAAGTGTAAGAGTTTAAATGACTAACAGAGTGACTCATTTTCAGTATGACTTAACATTTCTCACATTCAATAGTAACAGCGATTATATATGCATACATACAAATTACTCAAAGAGGATCTTTAAGAAAAAGGACATTATAGCTTGTATGTACATCAACTGATCTGGAACAGCAGTGTGGGTGTAATATTGGCAAAGCTAATGATGCAAATAACACGTGCTATGAAGGTATGAAACTGTGAAAAATTACCAGCTGTTATTCTTTTCTACTTGTCAGTTCCCACAAAGGAGTGGAAACTAATGATACTTTTCAAGTCTTTTGCCCACCTCCATATGATATTTTATTTGGCGCAAAGGAGCGCTTCCAGGTCTCATAGCACAAAGCCAGAACTGCCTTTTATTCCCAAATTTCAAAATTACATTTACAAAAAACGGCTAGAGGAAGAATGTAATAAAGACACTAGAAAAAGCTTGGGTAAAGATGGTCTGCCCTCCATCAGAGAGAGTTAGAATTGGCAGACCTTAGCCCCAAGGGTGATGTTGGTCTTGAGACAGAAAGAAGATCCCCCGAAGACAAAATCAGGGAGAAACCAGGTAACATGGAACACTTCCAAAGACAGTGGCCAACTGTGAGTGAGAGGGCTGCAGGACAGCGGCAGAGAGATTCTGGAGTCCTGAGCCAGATTCCTGGCTAGGAAAATAAGGGAAAATACTGAAAGCTACTTACATTATATTGATGATTAGCCACCGGTTTATAGTTCGTGGTTACAGCTTTGTCCAGCTGCTGTGATAGCCTTACAGGTTTAGAAGATTCTTCTATCTGTAATCTGCAAAAGAAAAGAGAATTAACAAGAAGTTCAAACAAGCCCACACTCAAAATGAATTCTAAAAATCTGCAAGTACGAAGCAGCCCTTATCAAAGGTCAGCTGCAAACAAATCATAAGGCAAAGCAGATGCACTCTTCTGAATTTAGTTTTTCCTACTCTATTTTTGCTCAAGGACACTGTGGATTATTATGACACTATGTGCTACAGAAGATACAAAAAACAATGTCTGAACGCAATTTTTATTGCAAAAGCGTGACGCTCAGGTGGAAGAAAAGATGAAACCCAACCCAAATGAATCCAGAATCTCCCAGCTTAGTCAGCTGAGGGCTGAAAAAGCTTTCTGTCCACCTCTGCTGACTCCCAGAGCACAGCAACGATCAGACTCCATGATCTTCTCTTAGATATTTTAATGTAAAAACAAAAATTTCCATGACCTTTGTTTTGGAATTACAGTAGAGTAACAGAGCACAAACAACCGCTTTACAACCACTTTTAAAAACATGAAGACAGAGAAATCCACCCAGGTTCAAACCGATGTACAAGCAAGTCTCAATCACACAGTTAACCAAAGACGACCTTCGGTTCTCTTCAGGGAAGACTCTCAGAAGGACAGAGGTTGAATACATTTTGTCAAGCTCTTCCCTATGTAATTTAAAGCTTATGTATCATGGTGTAGAAGGAGTGTTCCGTTTACTTCAGGTTTAGCGCTCAAGAAGTACTACTTGAAACCATGATGCGTGAAACTAAGCTTTAGAAAGTTGCACGACAACGTCTCTTCAGAGAACATAGCTCAATGGCACATACTATTAATATTGAGATAAAACGAAGTTATCATCAGTGACATTATTTTGTTTCCAAAGTTGTATTTTATATGCAGAAGAGTCAATTTTCACTGAACACAATATAAGGCTTGCAGCCCAATATATGCACAGTGATATCTGCTTCTTCCCAAAGAAAAATTAATGTGGTGACATTAATGCAAATGATAACTACATGTTTACAAATGTAAAACAGAAAAGCTATAAAAGACAGTACTTTAAAAAAACACTGTAAGTGTTTTAGATCACTGATTTCTTTTCATAAAAATATAATGTACACGCAAAAAGGTAAATTTAAATTCAGGATGCTTCTGATTTAACACCTGAACAACCTAAATAAAGTACATGTGAGGTAGGCATTACATTAAGAAATAAATTCTCTAGTTGTAGCAACTAGAAATAAAGCCAATCATCCTTCATAGCTAGTACTGCTGGACAGTAATTGCCAGCAGTTTTGTCTCACACATAGATATAATCTTGCTTCCTCTTGAATCTTCGTAGGCTTGCCATTTGTTCTACAGTTTTAATTACCCTTAAGTGATCACTCCTTGTATTCTACATTTCTAAATCAGGAGAGGGTACATCAGTGCCGCCTTCTGTCCAAATGTAGTGCATTTTTTCTTAGCTTGAAGCAAAATCAATCGAAAGGTAAGCGAGCAGTGAACACTTTTTACTCCTGTTCTGGTAAATAAGGGTAGAAGTTCTTATCACAAGAGTTTATCTCTTGGCCTTCAATCTAATTAAATGATTTTAAAGATTTTATTGATCTGGCTACCAAAGGTCTTCTAAACTCAAGTTTCACAAAGAGGCACATGCTAAAGCTAAATCAATATTATTTTCTCCAAATCTGTCTTTTTCTCCACTTCTTCATTGCTTCTTTTTTTTTTTTTTTGGTCTCAATGATTTTTTTTTTTTAGAACAGTCTGGTTATATAATTTGGCTTTTTTTTTTTTTTAATCTTTTCTTGCAGTTCTTTGCCATTTTTCCCATTGTTTTGACCTAGGGAGTTTTCCAGTCCTCCCTCTCCCCCATTGTAGCTATTTTTCACCCCACTTCTCCCCTTTCACAGTCTTTCTTTATGTAAAGGAAGCAGAGATACATTTCCTGCTCTAAACCTGTTTACTGACACTGCTCCTGTTCGTGAGACAGGATTAGAGCTGGAGATGAACTCGGAATTCTTTCCTCTCTTTTCCCCTCCAGGCCACCGCACCACCCTCTTTCTTCACATGGAGCGGATTTAGATACTTGTTTTGCAATGCTGTTTCAGAGTCCTCACTACAGCTGTGGTACAGGTAAGCGATAAATGAAGTTCGTAACAATATAGAAATACATCAGATGGTCTCCTGTTCTTGGGGAGTGCTAGGCTTAGAAAGGTGGCATTTCTCCATGATTAAATCCTCCTTGCACCGAGTTTTATATCCTTACTCTTAACAATGTAAATTTACAATAGCCTCCATTTCTTCAAGAAAACAGCCAAAGAACATTAGCCTTTCAACGATGAAATGCCAGAACACTGAAAACATGGATTGAACACCTCAGACCGTCCTCAGAAGGAAAAGCCTTAGAATGGCGACGTCAACCCTCTTCCAGTTTCTTAATAAATTTAGATACTTAAGCATGCAGACAATTGATGGATCGTTAGCCTAGAGATTGTCACGAACTTCGGACAACGCTCAGGGTTGACGGTCTCTTCTTGTTCTGACGTTTTAAAATTACAATAAAGGAAATTTCACCACCCATTTCAGTGCAGCTTCCACAAATTAATCCTTTGCGTAAAAGAACACCAGCAATTTATTTCTTAACATTTTTCACTTGCCATGCAGGGTATGCATTTCAGGTTTTTTATTTTAACCTGCTAATTTTCAAACCAGTAGAAAACCAACTGTCTAGGAGAGCTAATGCACTTCTCAGAGGCCTCCAAAGGTTGATCGCAGCAAAGTTACATTTAACACGTGAAGTTCCCCAGCACACAATCTTGAAAGCAAAGAAAAACTTCTTGTCTGCTTACAAAACAGGATGGAAGCCTACCAAGTGAAAATGGAAAATCTAAGTTGGTTTGTGAAATGACAGAAGATTTCAGAAAGATCTAAATGTACCAACTAACAAATATATCAGCTACAAATGTATGTGTCTCTGAAGGAAATTTCAGAGATGTCCCTCTTGTACTTCAAGGTTTCTTGCCAAAGGTTTCCAAATTATGACGCACAGATCTCAGATGGTCTTTAACTGGCTAACTCTAAAACTGGCTAACAGTACAGTGCTAACTTTTTTCCCCATTCCCAGTTAATAAATTACTCTAGTGAGAACTAAAAATATCTTACACCCCGGTATCACTTTTTAATGCAAGTAATTAACAGCAGTTGCCACATGCCAGTATGGAAATCTACACAGGAAGCACAGTGACTCAGGAGGCAAACCTTTTTATTAATATGCATTTATTCTACACATGCATCTTGCTCTTCTCCCTAATGGCTGCCCTTCTAATTTCTTTTTCTGCTGCTTTCAAGGTCTCCTGGAGACTGACAGAGCCTCATGTTGCCTTACTTCCGCTGGGCTTCCATGCAGAATGTGGTCGCAGAATCCTATGTGGAACAACAGCTGCTGCACACCTAGAGTTAGCCTCCCCAAAATACACAAATACAGGTAAATGGCATGACAAATGTGGTATATACCCCAAATTAGCAAACGGTTCATGTGTGGATGAAGCACTGAAATTGGCTTAGTGCATTACAAGGGGTAAAGACAAATAGCCTGTGATCATTTTGTCCAGATGATTTGTTGATACAGACATTATTTGCAGGGAAAATATGGTGTGGGTTTTCTTTTTCCAAAACAACGCCATAATTCTCTTGTACTCTGAAAGTATTATGTCTGGGTGAATATAATTCACTTTTAAAATTCGTATAGCTGTTGTTTGAAAAAGTTGATGAAATATGTATGTTCTAGTAATTACACGCTGAAAAGTTTGTAACAAAAGCAATGAGTTGAGCATTACATTAGCCTTTCAGACCAACGTTTTAACATGTTACAGATATAATTACTTTTAAATGCCTATTTCTTAAACAGAATTTAAAAAGCAGTATTAAACCAAAATATTATGCAGCATTTTATACAGGGTTTTCTCAGAATGGATCTGCTGAATCTTAATTGAAACTGTTGGTAGGAATAATAATAAAAAAAAAATCAATAGATATTCTGAGTCACTGGTGACACTGATTTAAAGGTGCAGTGGCTTTTTACCTATTACTCTTTATTATGATTTGCAGGAGCGTGACAGTTAAATGCCTTAGTTATGGCTCAGAACTACACACAACTCTCCAAGGAGTTAAATCTTCCACTTGACTCTTGTTGAAATAGCTAGCGCCGTAATTCATGCTAATATCTGGCATCAAAAATGAAAAGAGAATGCGGATTTTTTTCCCCCCAAAATCTGCCAATAAATCAGCAACAAAGCAGCCACCAGCCTGCACAAAGTGATATTCTCTGCCGCTCCAAAGATCAAATCCAGCTCTTCTGCCTTGAAATAGTGCAAGTAAGCAGCATGGCATCGAACTCACCACAGTCATTTCCCATCAAAATACATTTTATACTGCAACTCTGATTTGTCATTGTGCCTACAGTTGAATAAGGGGAAAAATCATTCAAACAGGCTGGAAATAATTCTATAGGACTTGTCAACACGCAGCAGGCTCACAAAGGGAGACAGATGAATGCAATATGTACATTCCTAGGAGGAGATGCTTATTGGCTTTCATACATACGTATCTTCCAGCAATAAAAAATAAACCAAAACCCTTTAGCACGGGTAAGTTCCTGTTATTAATCTTCTGCCACAAAACAAACGTTATAAAGATTAGAAGCAGGTATTAACCACAAATGCTGCTAGGGCTTGCATTTTGTACAATAATTTGTTTAGAAATGCCCAGACAGGACTGAAAAGTTTCAACACCTTTTTGTGCTTGGCTGTATTTACACAGGGCACTAGTAAGTAAGGAGCCAACCTTACCGCTGCAAAGAAGTTGGTTTGCTTCTCCCTCTGCAAGATCACCCAACAGAGATGCACTGGAATAGAGCAGGCCCACTGCCCAAAGCTTTGGAGGAGAAGAAACACAAATTCTCCAGCTCTGCACAGTTTTGCAGCTTAATTTTTTTGACTCCTCGCAGAAGTTCCTAGCCTGGCACCAAGGGAGTAAAAGTCAAGGGCTAATGTTCTCTTAGTTCCTTACTCAGCAATTCTGTACTTGAACCAGACACAGGCAGCTGCACTACATGAAGTTTCATGATACCTGATAACGGGCAACAAAGTTTTTTCTTTGCTTCCATATTTTGCCAAGCATCCCAAACAGGACAGAGATAGGTACATCCTGCAAAATCTCACCCAAAACAAGCTAATAAAATAAATGTAACAACATAGTGTCACACCTACTTCTCCTGGGTTCATTTCGGTTATCGCAACTTGCCGAGGTTCATCAGGCAGCATCTTTTCTGACTTTTCTTCCCAGTAAGAATATTAGCAATGTAAGAAGCAATGTAAGAGCAGATGATGGGCAAGAGATGAAAACTCCTATGAGACGCTGAAACTTCAGGTTTTTGTAATTCCGTGAGAACTAATGGAACTCAGCACCCTGTGGGGCACATCCTGCTAAAAGAACCCCATGGCAGTGCCCAACCACAAACAGCACAGGAAATTACCAGAATTACTTCATCGGTAAAAATACACATTATCTAATAATAATGATGACAATCTGTTGCTACACAAAACAATCCGTCATATATTCTGAAAGGTAAGAACTAGCAACACGCAAATTCAGCATGTTGTGTTTCGTTGTAAGAAGAAAAGTCCTACGGTCTCATGTTAACTGGAGGTGCGTGACTGCAGCCCATTGCATGGATCAATCTACTACTTTCCTTCAGGTGTTGAGCGTTACTCCAGCACACACACCCAGTCAAAGCAAAGCGGGTCCGTCCCCATTTATAAGGACTGGACAGGCAGATAGGTAAGAGGATAAACTGAAAGGAAATGGCATTAAAAAGTGCATTTGCCAGCATTAAATAATGAAATGTTATGAATTGTTAATATAGAGTATGATTTATAACTAATTTTAAGTCTTGAAATCCTAGCATTTCAAGAAAAGTGCTGTAAATATTTTATGTTCAGGAAACCTACTAGGTTTTTCTGAAGTTGACATCTTCAGCTATATATGTTGAAGGCTGAGCAATGAATCATATGAATACAAGATAATTTAATGTCTAATATTGAGACAGGCACCACAGTCATAACTGAAGACCTCAATTCTACATATCTTTCTCCAGTACAGGACACAAGATGATATGAATGGCAATTCAACAATAAGTAACAGTTTCTTATGCATTTTATTTTCTGGTTTGATAAAATTGGAATAACTTACTAAAACCACTAAGCTCCCATTTTTCCTCTCTGAGTTTAGATGATTAAAAACCTTTTGGGTCGAGGTTGTGAAGATCAATAATGTAAAGATAAAGACAGACAGACTTTAGCATTCTAGGAGTGATATAATTGAATAACATATCCTATTACTTAAAGTGATGCCCTAATGCAATTGGCACGAACCAAATTATGAGATCTGCTTGACATCATGGATATTTTTAATTAAGCTCACATGTGTCTAACAGATACTTCCTCTACAAGTGTCCTGATGCTGATTTAGTCAGGCTCTGGTGATGCCTGATCCACCCTGGGGTCATGGTGGAGGTGTGTTACCCGAAGCCAAGCTTAAAAAGAAATCATAACTCAGGGATATCTTCTGTGTCTCCTGGTTTGGGCCAGGACAGAACCAATTTTCTTTCAGTAACTTTACTTTTTAGTTAAGTCTCTTCTGAGAAGCTGCATTCTCTGAAATTAACTGCATGTTTTTCCAGACAGTGGACACAACGCAATGTGGCTGTTCAGGGAGGTTGTAAGTAGCCCATCCATTAGTGTGGCTGACAAAGTTTGTTTCTTGTCTTTGCCTTCGTTCAGCTTCTGGTTTGTGTCTCTGTATGTTTTGTTTGTTGCTTCCCGCCTTTACTCAACACCCTTTTTTGCATCGAAAAGGGTCCTTGACCAGATACCCTTGTGAAGCAAGGCAGCCTCTGCACCCTCCTTGTCCCTCCAGGAGGATTTGTGTCAACCCAGCATCACCTTCTTGCCACATAGAAAGACCCTTTCACCACTGTCATGCTATGGATCAATGGAAAGGCCTTGCACGGTCAATCACAGAATCACTTAGGTTGGAAAAGACCTTCAAGATCATCAAGTCCAACTGTTAACCTAGCACTGCCAACTCTACCACTAAACCATGTCCATAAGCACCACATCTACACATCTTTCAAATACCTTCAGAGATGGCAACTCAACCGCTTCCCTGGGCAGCCTGTTCCAGTGCTTGACAACCCTTTTGGTGAAGAAATTTTTCCTAATATCCAATCTAAACCTCCCCTGGCATGGCTCGAGGTTGTTTCCTCTTGTCCTATCACTTACTGCAAAGAAATGAACATTTCCTTATTACAATTTATGTACTCTGGAAGAGCAGAGAAGTCTGCAGCTCTGCAGCTGTTGTGCATCCATGCGCGCTCCATTACATGCTGTATCTTTATACGGGGCACCTCATCTTAGGTGCAGGACACACTACATTTTTGTACCAGGGTGCTTATAATTGTGGCTTATTCCAGTTACAGAAAGGTATAAAACTAGGGTGAAGTAAAATCTAGGTGTCTTTTTGTGTTGGCCTGTGCACACAGGCTACCGTGAGCACAGGCATGAGACAAGGCATAAGACTGGCAGAGTGACAAGGCACGGCAAGCAGAAGAGATTAGGCAGCATGCCAGATGAAACAGGAACGCAGGTGAAATTTCAGAGACAGCTCTGAAGAGCCATGCAGATGTACATGACCCACATGGGTCTCGTGGAAAAAGAAAAGGAAGCGACGCAGAGGCTAGAAGAGAAGCAAGACACAATGGGAATGGCCAGATAGGAAAAGGAGTCTGGTGGACATACTCCAGAAAAACAGCAGGGAAGGGGAAAAAGTAGGTTAAAAAGTCTTAGTTTCCATTTAGGTTTGTTCAGCCAAGACATGCACACAAAGATGAACAGACTTCTATCTCTGAGCTAATCGTTTGACATAAGTCTGTACAGCAGTCCTTACAACACTCACAGATGTTCGTGTCTTAAATATCAGTAAGAATGAATAACAAGCAAAAGCAGTTCCTTGCTTCAGGGGAAGTACTGGGAATCTCACAAGCCCATTACTAATACTACAGAAGGCAAAGACTGGAGATCTCGGAAGAGTAACTCATTAGCAATCAAAGCAGGGCAGAAGAAGCCCAGCTCTTTAACATGAACATTATCCTCCTGAATTAAAGCCTTTCCTTTCAAAAGGATCACATACAATTTTAACTATGCATGCATATGTATTTTAGTTGTTCCTATTAAAAATGATCCTTTAGGAAACAACTCTACAGCATCACTTCTTGTTTTATGTGACTAGACAGTTTAGATGTAAGTTGGAAAAGAAAATAAAGAGTGCATGGTTTTGGGGAGAGGTCTGCCTTCTTGAAAATGTACAAGTGAGCTTATATACATGCAACAATACATTAAGATGAGCACTTGCTATTTTTAAGGCAAAAGTGTAAGGAGTAGTTTTATCTTCCCTGTTGCTCGCTCAAGACTTTTTCTTGCTTTGCAGCCTGATGTTTGGAAATCTCTTGCCTCTTACTAAAAGGGAAGTTTATTCTCAATTGTCAACACACAAAATCAACCAACTGAGAAATACAGCATTTGAAATATTGTTGACAAAATGTAGACTGCTAAAAACGACAGCATGGGCAAAAGGGCTAAACCCTGCATGTGCCAAGCACTTTGAGTTTTGATCTAGGTGACAAATGATGTCTGTGCATCTGAGATTTTTGAACAGGAACCTGGGATAAGACATGTTTAAAGTCAAGCTCTGTTCCCAGCTCTGCACCCTGTTATGCCAGGTACACCCTTGTGAAGGTGTACCTGGCATAACTATCGTTTGGAGTACTATTTTTAACCAAACTTTGGGGACCATTAGGTTCTATATTTTAGGTCTGTCCTGAGTACCCTGGGTTGTCCACTCTCCCACTAATATGAACAAACAATGTGTTTGAAAGTGTATGCGCCTGTACTTGGGAACTTGCTGTTTAAGGAAAATTTTAGCTGGAATATTTTCTTCAATATCATAAACCAATTACTGCCAATATTATACCTGAGGAGATAAGAGGGAAGAAAAGATCTGACATCCTAATGCAAAAATCAAGACAAAATAGATCTTTAAAAATGAAGTTACCTTCAGGTATTTAAATATCTTAAAGACAGAAATGACCATTATAATCATGAAATGATAATCTAAATTCTCCTCCTGTGTACTACTGACTGAAGAGAATCTAGTGATATGACAGGCTCGTAATTTCAATTTTGCTACGCTACATCATTTATAGAAAAACATCCTGTCATGACTCAAAAAAACAAAAATGAAGAACCATCGTATGTCTATGCCTTTTTATCATGTTTTTAAAGTCTCCTTTTCCACTTCCATTTTCAAAGACGCAGTTTCCTTTCTCACTCAATTTTCCTCAGTCCCCAAATTTCTCCATAAGATGGATTTATTCGTTAGGCGCTATTTCAATTCAGATTTTAGAAGAGGAATTTTAAATTCTAAACTATTAATTATTTCTAACAGTAAAACAGACTTGTTTCAAAATCACATAATCTTCATTTTCCTGCCCAAACTAATTTGCAGTGCTTGTTGCTGCTTTGAATCCAACGGTATAAATAATGGGGACTTGTAAAGTCCAGGCAACACAAAGCCAAACACTTCTTGTTGGTGTCTGCAGATTCAGAAACATTGTAACTTTTTGCTAATGGGAAAAAGAAAGGAGAATTTTAGGAAGCAGTCTCTTAAGACAGAAACGCCACATCTTTACCATAGCCTGAAAGGCCTGGGTCTCAAATTATTGGTAAAAAGGTGGATGATTTACAAGCTCAGTCAATTCACTATGCAATTCTTTCAATGAAACTGCTCACGTAGCTCAGAGAAGCTGGAAAGAAAGACGCAGACTGTTGGCTGTAAGTCCTCAAATGAAAAAAAAACCCAAAACTCTACGGCATCTCAGCTAACTCTCCTCCGTCTGAACGTCTCCTCCCCTTCTTCTGCAAAACTTCTTTAGGGGGTTACAGCTGCCAGCCTTCTGCCTCCAACTATGCATTCCCATCTCCAAAACTCCACTTCCCAGATACCTCGCCACTCCCCCAACAGCTCTGCAAACAGCCGTGGCATCTGGCTCCATTGGGGATCTTCCAGTTAAAATTTACTGTAAACAATTTAACGGTCTGTGGCAATCTGGGAAACACTTGGATTGCTTCCCTAGAAAACCTAGCTGGCTCAAATTCTTGTTGTTTTTCTCTGCCACTTCCTTCCTCAGCCTGCAGACCTAAAATGCCAGAGAGCGAAACACCTTTTTGAAGGCATCCACCTCCCTTCTGTTAAAATAAACTTGGAAACAACCAGCGTGGGACTGTCGCAAAGGGCACTGAAACGAAACTGCTGGGAGAACGCACTGGGCATGCCTATGTGTTAACATGTCAATGACTATATACTGCCGTTGATAGCTTAAAAGGTAATCTTGCACAGTTCAGCTACTGTTAAATAGCTTAACTATATGCTTACACGAAACAGCTGAATTGGCTCACGCTGAACTGCTGAATTAACCTACCCAACACTCTGTCCTGCAAGCAAAGAGAACTAAATTATTGTTAACTGAACTCTGAAAACACTCTTAATCCAAACAAAATCAGCATTAAGTTAAGAAGAAAAGCTGTGTAGGCTCAGCAACCCTAGGAAACCTACGCCATAAACAACAGAGCAGACACAGGAAGGGAAAGAAACCTGTATTTCTCCCTAGTCTATGCAAAAAAGCAGTCTTGCTTAACCTCCAAATGGAAAACTTACCAGTTTCTCCTGCAAGTCACAGATCAAAAAGAAACGGAACACAGCAAACTGAAGAGCAGACTGAAAGATGTATCACTTAATGCAGAAAACAGATTTTTTTGTAAGTTTGATCTTCATTGTTTCAGCCAACCGTATTTTCTTTGCCCATTGTACAGCACTGTTGCTCTGCTGTACTTGTTCAAATAGTTTAATTACATTTTATCTCCTCCTATTTTGCAAGACAAGTGCTTCCCCAGCTCCCTCTCCCGATACATTACCTACCTGCCCACCTCTGCTTGAAAATCACTGCTACAACATCCCTCAGCTGTTGTTTGAGCAGGGACCGTGCTTCCACAAGCAGAACAAGCGCGTATGGGGCTGCAGCAAAGCCAGAGGCAGAAACTACCCATGCAGAGGGAGCCCGGCGAGCAGGGATGGGGTGGGAGCTGCCAGGCTGCTTTGTGGCTGGCAGGTGATGGCAATGGGGAGAGAAGAGCTACTGCGGGGACGCCTGCTGCAGACTTCTGCTCCCACTTGCTGGGCTGCGTGAAGGATGGCTTTACATCAGCCCTGCATCATTCAGCCTGCCTCGAGTCACCTTCCCTGAAGTCTGGTCTTTGAAATCCTGCTGCAGAGGGCAAACATGAGCATTATTTTCTTAAAAAGCCTTACTTGGCTTCTATGCATCATCTTTGGGGCGTACGGTGCTCATCGCAGCCACAGGTGTGTCACTGTTATCCCCCTGTAAGGGCTCTCACTCACTGTTTCGAAAACATCTTCAGGATCTGGACTCAGCCTTGAGCTCTGCTACAACTTTAAACCAACAATTCTCAAAGTTACTTCAAAACATCTTTCTTTCAAAAACACACCGATGACCACAAGGCACAACAAGGACATGGCCAGGTTTTGAGGCAACCGACCCCAGAAAGGGTAACAATCCATTCCGAATTTTAAAAATATAATTTAAAAACTAACTTTGCCTTTGTTTTGGAAAACGCAACAACATAAGCTTGGTAGAACATTATCTTTTGAATGCTCCCTAGAGAGCTTATTTGTTAAGAAATAAAGTTAGCTCCATGCACTTCTGGGCTCTGCTACATTAGTACTCTCCTCTTAATTAGAGATTTTCAGAAGAGTGCCTGTTATATGTGAACACGAAGAAACTCACCCAGACTTTGTGAAGCCATACCTATTCTGTTTATTAAATAAAATACCCCGAAGATTTGATTATAGATTTGTCTGGCATGACAAATTCCAAAACCAGTTAATGGCTAAAGCACAAATGTTGTTTAGCTTCCCTAATAGGAAGCTGGATAATTGGGTTTGTCCGTAAGATCTGTGTGAAAGCAGACTCCATGCATGTGTAATTTGGTTGAGTACGTCTTCCACAGAGAAAAAAAAAGGCTTGAAAGAAGCTTCAGGACCATTACATTTTAAAGCCTGCTATGCATAGCTTTTCTTAATTACACCTAAGATTGCAACTAAAAAAAAATAAATATATACAAGAAGAAATGCTCCACAAAAGTTTCACTGGTTTGTCATAAAGCTGCATGGAACCGAATTTTTTAGTCAGTAACCCAAACATGAAATATAATATACTGTGAAACTATTACTATTTTTGAGAAAAGAGCATGGTTTTCCAAAAACTTATACAATTTTTAACTGTGCACGTATGTGTGCATGTGTGTATCAAATGGCAGCATAAACCAGCGTATCTTAATGTACTGGGTCTTGCTGTGAGGGGGTGAACTTCCCCTACAGCTGCCTGTCCCTCCAACACTGCCTACCCAAAGGCCAGTAGGCTGGCAGTGGGCAAGAGCCTGGGAGGGGACACAGCCAGGATAGCTGACGCAGGGGATATCCCGTGCCGTATGATGTCGAGCTCAGCAATAAAAGCTAAGAGAAAGGAGGAGAAGGGGGCATTAAGGTGCTTGTTTTCCGAAGCAGCCGCTATGCCTACTGGGGCCCTGCTTCCCACAAAGTGGCTGGACATCGTTTGCTGATGGGAAGTAGAGAATAAGCGTCCTTCGTTATTGCTTTGCTTCTGCACACAACCTTTGCTTTCTTTCATTAAACTGTGTTTATCTCGACCCATGCATTTTTCGTCCTATTTTCTCCCCCTGTCCTGCTGAGGCAGGGGAGTGAGAGAGCGGCTGGGTGGGCATGTGGCAGCCAGCCAAGGTCAACCCACCACACTTGGAAACGCTAATAAATTTGTAACTTTATAAAAAGTTACCTTGGGATTAGAGATTTCGATTGCAGTAAATTTTTAAAAAATGTTTAACACTGACGTAAGAAAGCACTGTACTAAACAATACACAAACTGCTGTCTGCAGAGGACAAGGAGCAGTAAATATAGGTCAGCTCAGAACAATGTGAGCTGCTGGGTATCTATCATCTCTTCAGTGGTATATGCGGGATATTTTTAGGAACAATCACTGTATATTTACAAAAAGGCAGTTTTTATTTTCCCCACTCATATGTCTCCTATTAAGTGCCTTGCTTTTTACACAATACTATCACCTCGAAGTATGTGTATGAATTTTTCTTGTGTATTAATTACTGGCTTTGTACAAAAATAAGGTTATAAGCATCTCTAGGTGAACTGGGAAACAAGCCATCTTTTGTGAAAGTTATGACATTTGATAGCTTTGGAGTTGGTGGATGGTGTTTAAATAGCATGGGAGATCGATTTTTAAATTCTAGCCGTAAGTCCAGAGGAGCTGAGGACACTCTAGAGAAAAGAACTGGGAAACAGAATCACTTAAAAGAAAGAAACAGCTGTAGCAAACGTTCAATTCTCAAAATGCAGTGAATAGCCGAGCAATTACTCAGAAAGGTAAGCAGCCTAACAGGTTTCTTCCAAATGGATGCTTTTGTACCATGTTACTTATGCAATATTTTCTGGAGTACTTGCTCTACTCCACGACACCCTTTAATTCTATTAATTCCACAAGATTTTGGAGGATACTCACATCCTTTAGTGCAGAAGGAAATGGAATATAAATTACCTATAACTTTCCCATCTTTATTGCTTGCAACATCTGTATCTAGGCCTGCCAACTTTATGTGTTTGTGATAAGTGGGGAGATGAAAGCTGTCTCTGCTAGCATGTTTTTTCTCTATACAGAGACTGAAGACTTCTATGGCAATTTATCATTTCAGTCTACGTAGTTCCTGCTTTACAGGTTACAGGATCTGTCTGAGCTGAAGGACACAGATACTACACACTCTATTCGTTTCTGTATTTGGCTTAGCAGAAACAGAACACAAACAGCTTTTCTGGTCTTGATGATTTTGGAAAATCCTCCATTCTGAAGAAAAGAGGAAACTTCTTTATCACAACGGGAAAAATGCCAATTTCTGCAAAACGCTGTTATGATTAATTTGAAATTCCTCCCTGCTTCACAAATTAAGAAAATAATTTGCCATCATTTCTTCTTGAGTGCAAATTCTATTAATGACTGCAAGAAAACTAGGATTGCAAAACGGACCAGCAGTACACAGCTTTAAATAAAAAAAGTAATGAAAAATAGTAATATACAAAAATACTAAATTACAAAGAATGAAGTCTTGTAGATTTAAAGAACGTGCCTTTACAATAGGTGTTCTGGTATGTGTTACCCAGGCTAACACATGAAATAAGCACATTACTGCAATGAAATACAAACAACCTGAAATGAGCCTTCTCCCTTTGCACGTGTTCCATGACAGACGGTACCAGAGTGGTATTTGCTGCAAACCAGATTAAATCAGTTTTAGAAACTGAATTCCATCGATGAACAGATTGCACCATCTGCTTCTACTAATATACATTAGAGAATGTGTATTTTCCATAGCTGCATATTTACTCTGTAATCAGAAGACTACAAGACAAATAGGTATAGCTTAGCTACAGAATGACTGAAGAGCATCATCATTTGTGGATGTCAAGGGTGTAAACAAAGTAGCAGTTAGATAATTTGAAGGCTGTGCAATGAAGTAATGAAACGAAATTAGGGAAAGGAAAATTTAAGCAGCACACTGGGACACCAACAGTCATTGCAGTGATGAGAGAAATACAAATGCAAAAAGCATAGATGTAATAAAGTTTCTTACTAATAACGTGTAGGAAAAAAAGGAAATCATCTTCTAACTGAACCATAAGTAGAGCTGGCTGAAAAGCTGAATTTTTATTACATGCTTTTTTGTGTTTTCAAGGGAAAAAAACCCCAAACTTGAATCAGGAGATAAGCCAACATTTAAAGTTTTCATGGAACAGAAATCCTTCAAAATTTTGTTTTGGAAACCCAAACATGATGTTCCCAAAACAAAATATGCTTTCCCAGTATCCTCAGCAGCTGCTGACTGAAATTACTGCAATTCCTGTCATTTCACAACTGCCATTTTCAAGGCTTGCCGTGGTGACAAAACCTACAAAAACTATGTTATGCTCCAACCCAGGGGCTGCCAGAGCATCCACGGTCCCTTGCCTCCGGCAGTCCGGCTGCATGAGTTGCCCGGGAATGCCGGAGCCTGGCACTCCCAGGCCAGCCGGCTCCCCGCACCACCCACCCTCAGGGCAGACAGCCAGATGACTTCAGAATCGCTGACATCTCATACACAAGACCCCTTCTCAGAAGCAGCTGAAAAGTCAGGCTGGTTAGATGCTCATCTAACACGCCAGCATCGCAAAAATGAAGCTGAGCTAAATGCTTGACAAGCCAGAGTGAGATTTCAGCATTATTATTCTATGCATCCTCAGTAGCAAGGATGATGATTTCCAGGCCAGTAAGATACTGCAATTAATGAAACAGTATTTCATTAAAAATGACAGTCTTCTCTTCTTTGAAAGGACAGTAAAAGAAACAAGAACAAGACAGTCTTAAATTCAAGCATAAAACATGTTATATGCATCAAATATAACATTACGTGTATCACAGGACAAGCATAACATGCTGGATTTAGCAGAAAAACTGAAGAGACTCTGCATTCCCCACTTCCCTTGAGAAGTTCTAGGCATGAGGTACACCCTCCAGGGCATATCAAAAGGGAGCAGCCACAGTGTCTCTCATCTCTAAGAAACAGATGAAGATTTGGATGTGCCAAGCGCTCACTCCAGCTCTATAAAATTGACAATCCAGAAAGAGAAAACATATCAGACGTTGTTGTGATTTCTTCTCACTCACTTGAAATGACAGTCCTGAGAAATGTTAATTACTGGGCCAGTAATCAAATGTCATAAACAGCTACAGTAGATGAGGGGAAAAAAAAAATAAGAATTTTAATGTCATTCCAAATGTGTGGTAGATTTGATTAGCGTCTGCTCAAAGGTACCTCGTAACAGAAGGATGGGATCAAATACAAGGACACAAAGGCATATATTGTTGCTATCCTATTGTTGGAAATAAGTCTAAGAGAAGAAAAACTGAAAGGAAGACTTTCTGCGTCAAGTAAGTCTTATTTCAAAAGGAAGGCTTTTGACTAGAGGGTCTTGGAGGGATGAAGCATCTCATATGACCCATGTAGACAAAGGAAAATAAGATGAACCTGCTTTTTGCCTGAAGCTGGGAAGCGACCACGCCACAGATTTTCTGGCAGGACATGCAGAAGAATACCATCAGTTCACTCGCTAAATCTGGACTGGTCACAGCTTCTTCATACATCTATTTCCCTGCTTGAAAACACGGCATAAAATCAACCATCTAAAATGCAATGCCTTTCACGACCCTTGGATACAGGCATATTACACAGGGTATTAACAAACCCCACTGGGCCATGCGAATATGCGAATAAACACAGAGGTACCACTTTGGAATAACATGCAGGCTAAATAGTTAAGCCAAAAACAGGTAGAAGAGGGGAAAAAAGTGAAACGTATTCCTGCTAGCCAATGAAACTGCAGAGAAATTAAATTAATGATTTACACCCATGACAGAAAAGAACTATAAGAACTAAAATGAAGTAAATGAAAGTTTGGGAGCTACTGCATTCAGGTAGGATAAAGTAACATAGTTACGACCTGATGAGGACAGTCTCAAGGAGGGAACACCACACATCTGTACAGACATTCAGATAGGCCCATCTCCTAAAGCTAGAGAAAATGAAGAATGAAAATGTAGACAAAAACACATTACAGAAAACTGAGAGGTTTTTTTGGAAGAGTTTTTTAAATAACCAAGAAGCCGTATTAATGTTCTGTACTTCACATAGGAGATTAGGGACATCAGACAGAATGTTGTTCATATACCAGGGGTTCTCAGAAGCAACACACCCATTAGTAGGTGGAGATAGCAAAGCCGCTATTGCCCTTTAATCTCCATCCAGAAGTCAAAATAGGGCATCCTCAAGCGTAATTCAATGAGGAACAGAAAGTGTTGATGGAGTCAAGTATTTCTTTCTCGTTTATTTAAAAAAAATGTCTACAGCTTCATTTTCTTTGGAGATGGGCTACTAGCTACTTGTTTTGAGTCATTTACTTTGACAGAGTTGTTTCCAAAAGGCTCCCATCTACTGCAGCCAGAAGCTATGTCGGAACAAGATGATTCTCTTGTCAGCTGGCTTTCATATAGCTAAATCCTCTAAACCTGACTTTTTTTCCCCTTCTTTATTAATATTGCAACAAACTGGAAGTACTTCTGCATCTTGCCAAACCTTCAACATTGTTTTTTTCTTTATCTTAAGAAACATTCCTGAAGAAAACCAAAGCAAAACCTTATTTTTTTAAATAAGAAAGATGCCTATGCTTTGAATGAAAACTACTGATTTATCCTAATAGAAGGCAAAAAGGAAGCATGTGCTAATTACCTGGTCCCTGAGAGCCCTTTTAAGCCTCAATTCCTTTCACAGGGGACTTTCAATTCACACTCAAAACCGAAGACAAAGCCAGGTTCAATTTATTTTATTCAGGCAGTAACTTAGTCCAGGGAAGCTGCTCATGTTCACAGTGATTAATGAAGAGAAGAGATGCAGCTGTCAAGCCAGTGTGAGAAGCCAGGTTATCCAAAGAGCGCTTGGGTGAAAAGCAACGCTTAATCATTCTGAAAGCGCTGTTACAGAACGGGTGGCCTCCAACTTGCATTTTTTTTTCAGGAAAAGACCCCCACCATTATAGCAGTGTCTTCTTTGCTTATATAGTAGAGGCAGACCAGCGTGAAAAGCAATAAAAAAATTAAAAATCAAGCAAATTATTATATGATCACAAAATATAGCTAAGACATAGGATTTTGCACCACCGCTAAAGGGCCGGATTTAATACCTGCTGCAGCTGATGGAAGTCTTCCTCTTTGATTTGACAGGATTTAGGGATCAGGCCCTAAAAGCTCCTAATAACCACTTGGTTGGTGTAGCGTGTCATGAACTCAAAACATCGTTTAATTTTTGCCTTTTAAATTTTGCCAGATAAACGTCTTGTACATCAGTCACTTTTTATATAGACGTACAAATACATCAAAAGGCCCGTATAAACATCAAAGCTGATCGCATGACAAGATGTTTCCCTTGCTTCCAAAAAGGACATAGGTCTTTCTGAACTTAGTAAGAGCTTGTGCACTTGCTTTCTATCAAGTTTTGGACATCTCCACCAAGTATTACTTGTACTTCACACTCACCCCACGATTCCTAAATCCCAGACTTGAACTCTATGTTTATTCTTCTATTAAAATAATGCCATATGCAACATTTGGGCAAATATGTTTCTAAATCCTCTTCATCTTCTCTGATGATACATAGGACACTCGTGCTTCACTCATTAGTTTCTGAAATAGATCTGCCCAGAATCTATGTAACTCCAAATTATTCCATGCATAATTAAGCACTTCCTGGTTTTCATTACTCATGTTTATCTCTGTAAAATTTACACAGCACCAATCACACAGCTGCCCATGTACAGATTGGAACACATCACTAATTACATACGTTTAATCTGGTTGTATTCCTCTACAAGAGAGGATATTGTTTTCAAGGGCCTTGTTCCAGCCACATCACCCAGATGTTCAGGGACCGAGAAGTCCCTGAGGTGTATAAACTCATTTGGATTTACTGACCCTTTCAGAGAAATCAAACCACACGTAAAATACATATGCCATTTTATTTCCTAACTTGTGTATCTATAGCTAAAACATAGCAGCTTGGATTCACTAAAGCTGGTAGCTCTTTACATGTGATTCTTTAGATACCTGTTCTACAGTATTTTTTTTTAAATGATATTAAAAGAAATGCATATTTTATCTGTTTGAAGTTTGAAATTCTTGTTGGAAAATAATATCAATAGGTCAGTTTATGATTTGTTTGCTTTTCTCTCATCAGTTTAGATGAACGGCTGCGCCCTGTTTAGGCCAAGCAGCTTCCACAAATCTTTTTCCTTCATACATCTGAAGTCCCAGTATATACACAGAAGATAAAAATAAAATCGTACTTATTTACCCACAACTTTATTCTATCCTCTATTTTGCCAGTTTCTAGACTTCCCCAACTGATATGCGTAGGTAATTAAAGTATGTGAAACCTCTCTTTCAGCGGTACTATGCACATTTAGAAATGTGAAGTAGAGTGTAATAGAAAACAACTTCTTAGGTTACAAGAGCCTATAAAGTAATTAAACCAAATAATTCCCATATTCCAATCTACGTTCTGACAAATTTGATTACACTGGCACAGGCTATGCAGCAACTGATACACTTCACTGCATACACAAAACTACAGCTCATTTTCCACAAGCATTGGTTCTTAGGCACGCTCAGGAACAAAAATCAGTATATGCATGCTACAGCGAACATGTTATCACTTACTAGCCTAGCATTTCACTTACATACAACTTAATGAAATAAATTTTTTAAAAATCTAAATGCTGTACAATAAACATCCTCCGCAGAGTGCAAATATCTGAGTGACATTCGAAGTTAGTTTTTTTTAAAAAACAGCAAAAGGATGAATTGGTAATTCTGTGCCACACCAAGCAACTCTGAGAGTTCAGGGTAGAGGAGGGGGAAAAGTATCTCTTTGTGATTGCTCAAACGTGGAAGAACTACTTGCTAGCTTTGCCCTTGCTACGGTACCACAAACTGGTATAGTCTGTGGGAAGCATTTCCCCTCCTAGAGGGGATACTACATAGGATATTTGCCTACTAACACAAAAAAAGAGTGAAAGAGTTAAAAAAATAAATAGCAATAAACCCAGTATTAATAATCTACTCAGATCAGATTATTTAGGTGTCAATTTACGAAACCTACGCCATTGCTCCTACTCCATTATGCGGCAGCATAACTATGCTGTAGGTGTTTCTCTCCAAGTTACCCATAGTATCTCTTCTGGTCAGTATTACATAATAAAGCGTATTTCATATTACTTTACATTTGTGGTAGAAAGACAGGGTTAGGTGCACACAGAAATTAAACCAGACAATTTAATTCTGCTACAATTTAATAGGAGATATTTGTATGATTCAGTTTCACAGCATGCATGAATATAAATCCTCTAGGGATTTAATTAGCTGTATTTTATCATAAATTGCATTCCCATAGACAGATGCTGCTACTGCATCATGCTGATAATAACAAAGACCAACTGACACTTAAAAGCACATCTGAAATGTGTTTTTCTGAAGACATTAGGTACAGTAAGAGAATCACTAAATAGTGCTGAATAAAAGTAACAATGGTTTTCCCAGTTGGTTTACCAATACCCACTTGAAGGGCAGTTTATTTTAGACAGTATAAACAAATTAATGTCATGAATATTTTGACAGTCTACAAAATGTATCTTTTGCTTCTGATACCGAAAAGATGGTGTATGAAAATTCTCAGTTTGCTGTGCCCATAGCTGTGCTTTCCAAGAGCCTACAAAAACACCCACTTGTTTTGAAAAATCACGGTTTTGATCAATTAACCTCTTGTCAACAAAAAGGTCATTTTTGCAACATAGCCCTTTCTTAGTGCTCTACGCATTTCAATCACAGTTTCAGACTTACAGGATGCAGTACTCGTTCCCTGCATCTTATTTCTGAGGAAGTCCTTGAAAAGTAGGTACTCTGCTGAAAAGTCCCTACTCAACATGTGCCACTGACTGCAAAGTAGTTAAATGATCTTGATTTTTCTAAGCACTTCCCAAAGGTGAGAACAGGAGCCAATGTCTGAATTGGAATTAGAATTCAAAATAAAGTGATCATTTAAAATACAATTTGAAAATTATGTAAGTGTTTTTTTTCATTTTGAAAAGTATTATATAAATACAGACCTAACACATATTTATCTCTCAGATATTATCGTGTAACATCTCCAGGTATGCATCCATATCTCAGCATTGATTTCCACGTAGTCTGCTATTTTTATCACACGTTTTTATACTCCCAGCTACACATATGTACACTGAAATTTCTCTTTCAAGATGACTTCTCAATTCAAAACAAATTTCAGAAAGCTGGGATTTTCTTCTCTTTTTTACATGAAGAAATCATGTATATTTTTGTGCTTCCATTTCTCCTGTTTTTCAGTTAGAAAAAATGGGAGTAAACTACAATACAGATAATGTTTAGCCTTGTAACAGGTTTTGATCATAGGGCTTTTTTAAACCTCAGAAACAGCTATAGTTAACACTGTCGGAGAGCTAGGATCCTTTCTTTTCCTTCTTTCAGATATGACACAGGAACTTTCAAAAATGAGATTAGCAGCCAGAATGCGTGTCTCATTGCTTCTAGCCCCAGCTAAGCCTTTTTTTTTATCAAACCAATTTTGCAAGTGATTTTTTCACCTCCCTCTGCTTTTAAACCTGAAGTGGTTGCATTGTCATGGTCATGATGGTCTAAGGATTAACAAAAGCGTAGGTTCCTGAGAAGTTAAGCACTCGTGTTAGCCTATTTTTTTATATTTAGATTCTTCATCTTACAGCTGTTGTCACATTTCTAACTTATTCTAACCTGAGTTAACATGGCTCAACCAATTCTGCAGAAGAACAGAGGCTTATGTGTCTCCACTGTCTGCAGACTGGAATCATGAAGCTAGAGCCTTATGTTATCCACAGAAATGAGTCCTGCAAAACCCCAAAGTTCCCTACGCCTGTTACAAGTGCTGTGCAAAGCCCCAGAATTGAATACAGTCCAGGAGCAGAAGGAGCAGAGGAAAGCTCTTTGGTGAGCTGTTTCTTTTCCTAATTCATTACTATTTCTTCTCTTATCTTCCTCCTTGGCAAGGTCTCAGTCAGCACTCAAGCGCACACACACAATCTGAGGGAACAGCAGGACAGTAATTCAAATTTGTATTACAAGTCGCAGGGTATGGTTGCTCCCGATTCTGCCACTAGCATTAAAAAAGGGGTTAGCCAGATATTCCTGCAAAAATACGTAAGTATTCAAAGACCTAATGTAGATATTTCATTGGCACCAACTTTGGTTAGGACCCAGTCTGTTCACACTTCTCTCAGTTACTGCTTCAGTGTGTCCAGGACCTGTGAGATAGTGCTGTACCTATTAATTTCTGGCAGGTCTTTTTGGACTCGCAGCAGAATGAATTCTATGAAAAGTCTGCCAGAATGCACTAATACATTGATAAAGTTGGAAGTTTGCTATCTCTGGCATTAGTTACCTGTAAAATCAAATGCAAATTGTCAATAGAATACATCGTGTGAGTTGAGCACAGAATTAAATTGCTTTATATTTTAAAACTGCTGATGAAGACGACCCCTGGATAAACTCACTTGCAATTTCATCAGTCAGAAAAGGCCACCCTAAACGCCTATCAGCAAATCTTGGGCAGTGCTTGGCAACACCGGGAGCACTTGGCACACTTAAAGTTTGAGTGAGAGAAGTGCGCTGGATGAGAGAAGGGAAGGAAAAGTGGAGGAAGGAAAAGACACACACGGGGAGTGAGCAAATGAAAAAAAATTAGTCTGCCCTCTGAAACATGCCAACTTCGGTCAGTCTGCCGACGCAGGTTTCGCTACTGCCCTCCTCTACCTTGTAAGTTCTGGTCTGTGCATACAGTGGTTTCTAAAACGTTCAGAGATGGCCCAACTAGAAATGGCTTTAGACAGCTATGTTACAACACCTTAGTAAAGACAATGGATCTCAAAGAGTAAAACATGAAAGAATTTTGGCAGGGCAGGTAACATATATCAATATATACTGACATAATATACATAGACAGCAATAGGATATTAATTCAGTTGTGGAGAATCACTTTTAGTGCTGAACATTATCAGCGTGTAGGTGCGTCAGAAACTTGGGTGAAGATGAGCACGCTTCTCTTTTTATTGTTATTTCCATTTAGTGGCTTTGCTATACTAATTACACTCTATTGGAAACTTTAATTTCAAAGACCAGCATATAATCTCTCTCAGTTTCACTTTATGCTACACCTTGCTTCCAAACTCATGGCTTGCAAGCACCTGAAACATGAGGAGCTGACAACTCTCAGGTGCCGCACCATCCATTTTAACTTTATATTTGTACATTTCAGGCTTTTTGTGAGACACTGCGAAAAGCACAGAGCACCCAGAACAGTCGCCTCCAAGGCAAAACAGACCTTCACAATTCCTGTGCAACACAGCATTTCTGCCTTCACTGCATGGGCAGGAGTCAGTTCCTTGCCTTATGGCAAGGTATGAAACTGATCGTCTAGCCTTATATCCATGTATTACTTTCATAGAATCACGGAATGGTTTGGGTTGGAAGAGACCTTCAAAGATCATCCAGTCTAACCCCCTGCCATGGGCAGGGACACCTTCCACTAGACCAGGTTGCTCAAAGGCCTGTCCAACCTGGCCTTGAACACTTCCACGGATGGGGCATCCACAGCTTCTCTGGGCAGCCTGTTCCAGTGTCTCACCACCCTCATTGTAAAAAACATCTTCCTTATTCCAAATGTATCCTCTTCCAGTTTAAAGCCATTGCCCGCTGTCCTATCACTACAGGCCCTAGGAAAACATCTCTCTCCATCTTTCTTATGAGCTCCCTTTACATATTGAAAGGCCGCAATAAGGTCTCCCCAGAGCCTTCTCTTCTCCAGGCTGAACAACCCCGACTCTCTCAGCCTTTCTTTATAGGAGAGGTGACTCCAGCCTTCTGACCATTTTCGTGGCTCTTCCCAGAGCTGGACGCAATACTGCAGGTGGATTCTCACGAGAGCGGAGTAGAGGGGCAGAATCTCCTCCTTTGACCTGCTGCCCACGCTGCTTTTGATGCAGCCCTGGGTACGGTTAGGCTTCTGGGCTGTGAGAGCTCATTGCTGGCTAACGTCCAGTTTTTCATGTACCAATATCCCCAAGTCCTTCTCTGTGGGGCTGCTTATGATAAATTCATTGCTGAGCCTGTATTGATACTGGCATTGTCTTGACCCAGTTGCAGGACCTTGCATATTATTATATATGTGTGTGTGCTGCGGAAGACAACAATATGATACAAGAACAAACTCAAACACAATTGTAAATTAAAGTAACACGGATTCTAAATTTTAATGAGTACAAGTAGTTGTCAGAAAACTGCTCAGTTCCAGCTTTCTGCCATGGGCAGCAGGGAAGGAAGGAAGTGAGTGGCGGCAAGTCCGCAGAACTTTAATGATTTCCTGTCAGGGTACATCGCAGCATTCAAGGTACAAGGGTAGCTCAGAAAAACCTTCTCACTCCAATTTCAGGTATGGATAAAGCATATCAGCCCTACAACAGCTTCACATGGACACTGCACTGTAGAACAAACACACTTGCAGTCAGATTTGTAATACTTTTTCTACCAGTGCAGACACATGTGTGTGAGGTCCTGCTGATGTTACTGGCTTAGTGTATAGCATAAAATTTTCAGCGAAGCATTGCAGACACTGAACTGACAATGATTAAATCACAGCCAAAACCACTAACTGCAAACAAAGGAGGCAACGGCTTAGCAGAAACATCATAATAGATCATAACCAGAAACCCCAGGAACTGTATGATTATGGTCTACAAAGGTCACTTAAGGAATGTATTTCATAGAAAAGCACAAAGCAACTTGCAAATTTCAAACCGAATGCAGGCTCAAAAGAAGGGAATACTTTCATGATTCGCACATCACCAGCACTGACATTTAAGTCGCGTTCTGTTGATAACATACCATTTCAAAAAGAAGCCATCTCGCGCTCTCACAGCCGTGTTGGTCTTGCAATGGTACCAGAATTAAAATAGCAGCATATATTTCTCTTAAGGGCATAAGCAGATGTGTCTGTATTTAAATATAGGCATTGAAAATATAAAGAATTTAAAAACAATTGTTTCTATAGTATTGTTAAATTTGTGCATGCACATGAATGTAAGAAATATTTCCCTGACTGAAATTCAAAGGATTTTGCATTATATCTTTCTCTCCAAAACCAACTTACTATTCTTTTGCATTTTATGATGTTCATTTGAATTCAACTCCTGAGCCGTTTAAAAAATGTCCCAGACAGTTGGCAGGAGGCTGCACAATATCTCTCTTTCGGAAAATGTTTCAGGATTGCATCTGAGTACTAACTGATGGTCGGAGTGCTTCAAATACTGTGTATGAGTATCTGAGGTATTTAGAGAATGAAAGATTCTCCAATAAAATGTGATGCTGTGATTAATTTCTAAAGTTGGGATCTTTTCCACCCACAGAGCCTTTGAGGAGCACAGGAAATACCTCTGTTCACTTCTCCCATGGTACAGCTGGCCCTCTGGCAGTCTAGGACTCGAGCTCCCAATGGAATTTTGCCATGTCTGGAGGAATTAAATCACCCACTGATCACAGGGGACTTCTATTTGAGAAGCACTGGAACCCTACACACAGACACTCCTGCAAAAAAGAACCAAAATAGAGCATGGATGGTTTGTCGACTAAGAACTTGTTTGAACTTGGCAACATCCCAAGTAACAAGTGCTGTTTGGATGGACACATATGTACGCCGTCACCCTTCAGGCCACTGTTTTAGTGTCTTCTTGTAGTGTTAAGGATTTCAGAAATACTTTAACAAGCCAGGAAATCAGTATGTCACCAACAGAGCTTGCCACCTGGTGATTCTAATCTTTGATTTTTCGCAAGGATAACTTTTAGTACTGAGCGATACACATTTTTTGGAGCTCCTTGGCAGCAGGGTAACTGTTGGACGATACTAGTCTACTGATCTCTCACAAACTGCAAATATCATCAGTAGTATGTGTACAAAGTTGCTTAAAAATAGAAGATGTGCTGTGGTGCTGACATTCTACATATTGTGTAAATTTGAGCTCGTCAGCCTGGTAGCTGCCAAAGCAGTTTTGCAGAACCCAGAACACCAGCAGTACTCGGCATGACTACAGCATCTGGCATGGCGGCTAGGAAGAGATCCATGAGCTTCAAAGAGCTCTGCTCTGCAACAGAGAAAACGAAGATTTATATCTGAATTCTGACATCGATGTAGAAACGGTGCTTTTTATATCAGCTAGCTAGCCCACCTTCCCTGACAGGGTCAAGCATGATGGTAAACGAAAAGGACAGAAGGTTAGTATGTCTAGCAACACAGGATAAGTCATGATAGTTAAAACTGGACTCTCTTTCAGAGATTTTTCACTCATTATAGTGTGATTACAGATGGAAAAGAAGATGAAAAGAAGGAATCAATGCTGCCCTGGGAACAGGAAGGATGTCCCCGACTGGTACCCACAGCCAGTACTGAATAAGTCCCTCACTGAAAACTGGAAAGCACCTTAGCAGAACAGACATCTTTGTAATTACTGTAGCCCTGGTAGTGGTAAGTTAAAAAGACCTCCAGCGCCATACGACACCAAAGACTTCAGTTTCAAGAGAAGGAACCTGTGCCACTGACATTTAGGTTTACTAGAAATACAAGCACCCAGAACCTCTGGTGCTGAGCACTGGTACTGAATAAGGCTTTTTTCAGCCTGAAGAAGCTGGCTATGACTGAAGCCTGAACATATTCCAGGGTGACTATTTTTAGCCTGGCCCCTTTCAGCAGATAAAAAGGAAATGGATGCTTTTTGGCTAATTACCACAAAGGCAAACTAGTTATGTTCTTAAATGCAATGCCTCTGATAGCAAGGGAAAAGGAGCAGTGTAGCCAGCACAAGAGGAACATGCTTCATGAACTCCGTGTTAAAGAAACAGGACAATGAGAACTCTGAAATTACAACTACTGATTTCTTTCCCCAGGGTACAAGGAAAAATTCATGCAATATTTGCAATAAACTCTTCTTAAATAAGCATCCCTAAGCATCTTGCTTCTCTCTGAAAACAACCTTCATGCTAGGCCCCTCTCCACAACGCACCTTTGCAAAAGGCACAGAACACATCCAGTATGCCCAGTATTAAGAAGCACAAGAGCATCCCAGCAGCATCTCATCACATGATTTCAATCCCAGAGAAATGCAGGGGCATCTGGACACAGTCTCGGGTCTGGACTGGCTCTCGGTGGCCCTGCTCGAGCAGGAGGCTTGGGCCCGGTGACCTCCAGAGGTCTCTTTCCCCCTAAACCACTCTGTGATTCTGTGTCTGTCACCTGGGAATGAAGACATTCAAACATTCAAAAGATGGAAAGAAGGCAAATTTCATGCCACTCTGTAATGAAGTCATTTTAAGGTAAAACAAAAGGAGAATTGTATGTCAGCCAGCAAGGAAGCCTACATTTTTCATCTTCAGTCTCCAGGCATTTGAAAAAAGAAGGAAACTGACATCCAACCATCAGATCAATGGTCTCTCCCAACATTTAAGAAAGCATCAGTTTTCCATAACCAGTATGATTCCTATACTAGAAAGTATATGGCAAAAAACTAAGACTGTTTCATGCCACTTTCCCCCCCCCCCCCC